>CM062817.1:1790904370-1791357692 GCA_031772625.1 Pinus tabuliformis
GATCAGCCTCCATTGTTTAGGATTAGTAAATGTTTTTAATGTATTTGTCCATCATTTACAATCCTTTTTCAGAAAATTGCTTAAATCGATCTGTCATTTAATAAAAAAGTATCATAACTGTCGTTCTGTGTAAAAAAAGAGAAGTGTCGTGGAGTCTTCCTTCCCTGAATAGCGATTGAACTTTTTTCATGTATTTGATTTGATTTTTTGATATTTGAAGTGTCAAAAGCATTTTCTTTCGAAATTAAAAGTGTCGTTTAGAAGAACTTTCTTTTTGAAAAAGAATTGTTGAAAATGTTGCTTGATTAAAACATAAATCTTGCTATACTTACTTTTCCTTTTATTTTTCACATTAAGGGGAATGAAAAACAAATACATGCATTTGCACTTGCATTTAGTTTTGTGTGAAAATGATTTAGGAAAATGCACTAGTGTGTGTTCTTTGCTCTTTGTTTGAAAGAAATCGTAATTTTCTTTCCCTAGTAGCTAGGATTTTCATTGATCAAAATAAACATGTTTATCATTGTAGATTGCATTTTTAGGAATTTCAAATCAACATCACACAGTGAATCATTGAAAGGAAAACTTTAAAAAATATCAACTCTAAAATAAATCTCAATGAACCTAACAATGCTTTGGAACCTAATGCAACACATCTAGAGGTTTATAGAGACGTGTTCCAGTGTCGTAAAAAATAGTAACTATCATTTTCATCGAAGGTTGGTGATTCCTCCTCCTGATATGACAAGTGCTAGCATGGAATTGTGCTCCCTGTACCGTCGAGTATTTATTGGAGACAACAATAGGCTTATATCCCTTTATCCATAGGAAGCCATGTCTGCTGCCCTATCAATCACAATGTACTAAACATAGCATTCGGGAAGATTGACTGTCATACATAAGTCCTTGGTAATTTCTCTCTAATTTATCACCAAGGTGTATATTGCAGTTTTGCGATTGGTTTGGTAATCCCTCTGTCTAGATTTCCATAGTAGTAACTTTCGTTCCTTTTCGACTCTTTAAAAGAAGCAGTCCATCTGAGCACTCGTCACTTCAGGCTCATTAAAAATCGAAGGGGACTAGAGTCATCTTTAGCTTTTTCTCAACTCTTAAGAATTGAAAAAGCAAAGTTGTGTCAAAGCATCATTAAAAGCTATTTTCGGAATAACATCCGTGTTCCTTCGTTGATCTTAGGTTGAGATAAATGGAGTCGACCAATCAAGGATCCCTTTTGAGGGGAATCCTAGTCCATTTTTCTTCTTGGTGAAATATTGGTGCTTCGTATATGGCTACATTGTCTCTTCCGGGAATTACAATTGGCCTGCCGGTATGGCTATTCTCAACCTCTGTCATTCAAAATACCGTGATTCCTCCAAAATCAAATTAGCATCTAGTTAATACTGAAGTTGACCCTTCGCATTCTTCTTCGTTTGTTTCTCCCTCCCCTTCTTCCTCTTCGCTTGGTGAAAGTAGCGATGCTAGTAACTAGGTAACTGAGAAGAAGAAGGGAAGGAGAAGAAGAAGAAGTCAGTTTAGCAAAGGGGTAACCATGAATCATCTGGTGAAAATCTGCACATTAAATCTCCTAAATCTAAATTTCCTTGTGTAATTTGTAAAGGATACCATTTTCATTGAGACTGTGCTTGCCTTCCTCGGATCTTGAGAGAATGATCTCCCCGTTCACACCGTCAGGTGTCATCAACCTCTAGTGATCATGTTGACAGCACACCATCAACTAGTAATAGTGAAGTTCATGGACAGAAAGGAAACGTCAAAAGTCCATGTAGATTATGTGAAGGGGACCATACCCTTCCCCATTGTCCTTTTTTGAATGAAGCCAAAAGAGTCTTTCATAACTGTCCTGCTTCACCGTAGCGACTTCCTTCTAGATATAAGAAACTCCCAAGTCCTTTACTAGTTGAAAATCAGACTGACATAAATCAACCATCGGTTGAAGCACCTATCACTGAAAGTGAATCTTCTGAGTCCATACCCGACGAAAGTCAAAGGTCGAGGTGACAGTTGACCCAGTTCTACCTTCAGAAGATCATACCTTTGCTGAAGAGAGTAAGAACGATATCGTTCAAATTATTTTTGTTACTTCAAAGTCCGATGAACTTGGGGGCAATCCGCCTATCCCTTCACAACAGGAAGAGAATCCCCCAGTTTTCTCTACTCAAGGGTTATTTCTCCCATTTATTTGGTACCCCCTCCAAGTAGTCTAGTCGCTTCCTTTGATTGGAATCGACTAGCAAGATCTCGCCTTCCTTCTTATGTTCCTTTCCAGATCATAGTACAAGTTTACAAATTGATCGTGTCAGGCACTATCATAGATGAGGGTGCATCAGTGAGTATCCTTTCCTCAACTACTTGGAAAGTGCTTGGTTTCGCCATCGCTTATGCCTGTTACACAAAATTTGTCAGGATTTAACAAAGGAACCGACTGACCGTTAGGGATCCTTCCTAAGTTACCAATAACTTTGGGAAGAAAAACCATTCACCTGAATGTGATGGTAGTCTCGGGACCATTAGATTACAATCTACTCCTTGGACGTGACTATGTTTACAACATGGAAGCTATTGTTTCGACACTCTTTCGAGTGATGTGTTTCCCATATGAAGGCAAAATTGTCACCATTGACCAGCTTTCATTTCCCAATTCAAGCATAGCTCCAAGTCAAGCATCATCCCTAAATCATCCTTGTACATCTGCAGTATCTCTCCAACCTTCATTCCATCCACCTAATTGTTGGGAGTAGTCCGGTGAATGTAACGAAGCTTAGGGGCATGCACCCTTGTCTATTTTGGGACAAACCCAGCTAAAAAGATAAGTTTCCCTGTAGGTTATGTGATTGGTTTGAAACACCATTCACCTTTGTCTGCGCTGTGGACGAAGCCAAGGAAGTGTTTTACCTACTTGGCAGATGAAACCATCCTACCATATGAGTTTCCATTCCTATTGTTATTGATTGGTCTGACACACCATTCACCTTTTTCTATTTGGCGAACGAAGCCAAGGAAGCATTTTGCCTGCTCCATGGACGAAACAATCCTATGTAACCACAAAAGTTTCCATATGGTTATAGGAGACTCTCCTTTTCATCATGCTAGGGGCATGCAAACCTTTTTCAATTTCATTTTTTAGCTTTTTAGTTTCTTAGGTTAGGTGATTGGTCCGACACACCATTCACCTTTATCTATCCTACGGATGAAGCAAAGAAGTGTTTTGTCTATTCTGCGGATGAAACCATCCTACCTAACCTCAAAAGTTCCTTAAATTTTTAGTTTTTCTAGCTTTTTAGGTTTGTCTTTTTAGCTTTTTAGTTTTGTCGTTTCTAGCTTGCATAAAAATAAAACTAAAAACTGAGCATATGTTATCACATGGTTCAGGCTCGTTAAAAAATAAACCTACCACCGAGCATGGTTCCCCACGGTTCAAGCTCATTAGGAAATGAACCCACCCTCGGTAAATAAACTTTGTGATTGCCATACTATCAGCCTTTTGAGCCTTGGTTGTGTTCCTACCATCACCTCCATTCTTTTGGCCGATCATACGCTACCACTTGATTGTTTACCCTTTTTTTGAGGAACACACGAAGTGATTTTGTTAGCCAACCTCTTCACATCACCATGTTTTGAGAAGTTCTAAGCTTACCCGGAACCAGTTGCTACCCTAGACACCACTCGTTCCTAAAAAACGAGTCTCCTTTAAACTCTTTTCAAACTCATTAAATATGAAAAGATTGTCAAGCTCTTGTCTTTTTGGCTCGTTAAAGTGAAAAGTCATTCCTCCTATATACATTTTAATCTTTTTTGGACCTAATGGATTATCTCATGAAAAAGTTCGAGCGCTTGTCTTTTCGTCTCGTTAAAGTGATCGAAAAGTCATCCCTTTTGTATTATTTTATCCTTTTTTGGACTTAAGGGATTATGCTATGAAAAAAGAACTTCTAGAGTTTCCTTTTCGTCCCTTTTCAAACTCTCTAAACATGAAAAGGACCGAGTTATCCTTGTCGTTAAACTCGTTAAAACAATAGCGACAAACTCGTCCTAGACGAGACAGAGTTTCCTTTTCGTCCTTTTTCAAACTCTCTAAACATGAAAAAGACCGAGTTATCTTTGTCGTTAAACTCGTTAAAACAATAGCGACAAACTTGTCCACCTAGACAAGAACGAGTTTCACTGTCGCTAGACTCGTTAAAACATAGCGACAGGTTTACCTGAAGGGAAAATTATAAAAAAAGCATATGTTATCCTCCTCAAGCTTGACAGAAATAAAGAGGTACCGGTCAGCAATGACTGGGGAAAAAGGGAAGAAAACTTGAAGAATTTTATTGTAGTAGGTCACTCTTGAACATGACACTTTCACTCCATCACCCTGATTGAGTCAGGTTGGGTTATTCCATTCACCGGTCATTTCACCATTGGTCTTCCACACCATCCATCTATTGGGGTTAACACTACCAATCCATCTTAGTGTTGCCGATATGTTCAAGAGAAGTCATTCAGTTGAGAAACCAAAATCCAGTTAATGCCTCATCCACTGCAATACCTTCACCCTCCATTTTTCATGACTGCCATTCCTGAACCTTGTGTCATTAGATCGTTTTCACCTCCAGAAAATCATTTGATTCGTTTCGTGTCGTAGATGTGGGATACATTAAGGCCCTCCTACGACGGGTCACTTCTTGTCAAAATCAGCTCATTATCCAAGAAGTTGACTTAGAAACACCCCTTTCAGTACTTTGAAGCTTGCATGCCTCAATGGCAAGTTTCTTACTTCCGACGACAGGTTAACATCAATGGCCTTCGACCGAAAAAAATTTCATGGTGTTCGACATTGGATCATATATTCATGCCACGTGAATTTTACTGTGGTACCATGAGGTTCATTATCATTATCAGTGATTCCTCTTGCGTCTGTTAACAGCTCACATTATTGGCTGGTAATCAGGCGATGTCTTTCCATGTTCGACTTCAAAACATCTTTTCACATGGATTGACTTGTACATCGGGCGAAGATTGAACGAATTTGAAGATGCTAGATCTAGTTTCATCCATTTGGGCTGCAATATACTCAGGGATATAAAGACATCAAATGTACATAGAAGCTGCACAAATAGTCATCCGAGCTAGGGATGATGAATCTACATTTGAAGAATCACTAGTCTGCATATGCAGATGACTATCTTTCCTATGTACATGAAATGAATTTATAAAGTTAAGCATGGCAATGCCCGCCTCAACTAGATCATGAAAATTATATTATGATGATGTATTGTATTGTATCTTATACAGGTCACCTTCCAGTTTCGAAACCTCGGATCCTCATGATAAAGCATTTCACCCAACATCAAAGATTTATGACTTCATGCTTTAGGGGCCAACTGTTATAGACATATTTGGGCACTTCAACCCCAATCTTATATGTTGATAAACTAGGGCTCTTTAACCCCTAAAATAGGTGCTTCATACCCTCAAGGATCATGGTCAACTGATTACATCATTCCCCAAAATTTCCACCCGAAAAACCATCCAGAATTAGCCTAAACTGGACCATTTTGACTGCTCCACTGTCAGGGTGGGATGCATACTGACTTCTACACTAGCTAGGTACGATGCATATTGATGAGGCCTTTTGTAGGGTGGATGAGTGATGATGGACAAATTTCCGAGACAGTTTCCTAAGTGGATGCTCATGGAATCTTCTAGAAACTTCTCCTATGAAACTTGCCTGTCTGAATTCGCCCAGGGATGAGTAAGAGATCCAAAAAATCTCCAAGTGGAATCAAATGCAAGAAGTGGAATTACATTAATCAAAACCCCAGAGATGACTCACAACCTTGCACACATCTATAAATGGATCCCTCATCTGAGAGATCTGGAGGCTGGAATTTTGTAATTTGCAAGGAAGTGCTAACAGTTTGTATTTGAGAAAGAGCATCGTATTGTTGGTGTGATCTTGCTTTTCATGAGGTGAAGGGGGCTTTGATGCTGGGAGGATGATGTCGGATCAAACAACTGGGTTGTAATTCTCCCTGTTATTTAATAAATTTCTTTGAGTTTTCTTCCATATAATTGTGCAATTGTGAATGTTATTATTTATGAATGCCATTGTATGTTCATTACATTTCTAATTCTGTAATGCTTCTGATATAATAGATCAAGATGCTTTGACGGTTCTTTGTTACTGTGTTTCTACAGGTGCTCTCCAAGCAGGATAAGTACGGAGAGGAGTTGCAAGAGATCAAGCAAGGAGTTAAGCGGAAGATCCAGGTTGGTTCCTTTGTATTTCTCTTGTCTATTATACATAGAAGAAATCGCAAATTGCTTTAAATTGTTGTTTCTAGGGTAGCTGCCAAACCTAGAGGGCTAGTCAATCGAAAAGACACTAGTTTTCCTGGAAATACTACCATAGGACTTACCTATTCGGATTCTTCCACTAGCTCAATAATTCTAGTTGCGAGCATTTTGTCTAATTCTATGCAAACCTTTTCCTTGTATTTCGGATTCGAGCGGTAAGGCCTATGCTTAATTAGCTTCACGTCAGGTTTCAGGGTGATATTCATCATCCCTAAGTCACCAACGATCCCTTTTAAATCTGTAATTTTGGTCGGGCATAAGTCTTGGTATTTGCAGAGTAACTCAGTGACCTTATCCACCATGGCATCATCCCAATAGTCTCCAAGCATTGCATACTTTGGTTCCGCCTCCATTCCAATGTTTACATGCTTCGTTTTTAGTGGCACGGTGATTTCAGGATCCTCAATCACTGGTCCTCGAACCTCGCGACAGACTTCCGTTTCTGGAATGTTAATATTTTGTGGGTCCTCATCATCCTCCTCAATATTTACATTGTAACACTCCAACACGTAGCTCAGCTGTGTCGTCCATTCTAGCTGAAGCATTTCCATTGGCTCCTGGGGTATTTTGAAGATAGTTTCATGTGGTGCATCGTCAACAGTATCCCACCAACGATCTTCAAACATGAAAGTTAACAGAAATCCCTTGCGCAAGATATCCCATTCGCTCATACCATGGCGGAGCTCCATCTCAGTGTACCAATTCATGGGTATGACATCCAGGGTATGATAGAACAAATGCACCCATTCAGGCTGTGGCTCTTCCCCGTAGACCTTGGTCCATTTCGTGAGGTGTGTATGTGGATCATCCTGTTCGTCATAATTTTCTGCTAGCTACATCTACAGTTTCCAAAATCATAGGCGCATCATCCTTCTCCATCTGTGTCAGTACTAAAAGCTTCTTTGATGCATACCTCACCACCTTGTGGGTGTAGCACACAGTGCCCATTTCAGAGCATCAAACCGCTGCTATTCTGGCACTACACTTTCAAATTTGTTTAGGAATTCATCCACCATTGTCAACCCATCATACATAGGTAGTTCCCTTACCTTTGTTGTCACGCAGCGCAGTGATCTTACCATCATGTTGCAATTGAGCATGGTTACCTCATGTAACCGATTCTGCCATCATTCTTTTTCCTCATCCGAATCTGATGTGCAAGAGCATTCATGCTCCCACGAAATCTAGCCATCTACTGTAGGATTCACCCAATCCTGTTCCTAAGCGGTTATATTGTAGATACAGTCTAGCTCGTTGTCGCTCTCATTGTCACACACTGGCTCTGTGTAGCATGCTCCTTCCGTGGGGTCTAAAGGTACCACTACGCGCAGTGCCTTTTTCTCAAAAATCATTTTACGGTTCTTCAGGTTTATCACTCCATTCATATCAGTGGCCCATTCTATTCCCAGTAGCGTGGGGTAGGGATTGTTGTCATCGACAATCTCTATCACTTCGAAATATGCAAGCGCGCTCGCACCTTTGATGTCTACTATAATACCCTACAATCTTCCCATTGGTAGGATCTTCTACTGGTTTGCCATTCGCAATTGAATAGGGGACCATTGCAACGTGGTCATGCCCATGCGCTTCCATGTCTACTTTGATAGCACATTTGCATCCGATCCTAGATCCAGAATTACTTGATCCATTTCATACTCTCCAATTTGTGCAGTCAATCTCATTTCCCTTCCTGTTCGCGATGTATGCCTTTTGAGATTCCGGACTACGCGCAGTTCTCCCAACCCAGTGCACCTAGTGATAACCTCCTATAGTCTCTCACACCTTGCTGTCACACATATGCTTCATACATGTCTCTAGAAAGGTAGTGAGCATTGAAGGATCCATCTCTGGTCCTAGTTGATCCTTACTACCTGAAGTGGAGGCCTCCATGAAGCTCTTCTTAGCTTCCATGAATGTCTCCTTCGCACGCTCCAAATCAAATTCAGGTTCCTTTGTAGGAGCCTTGTGAACCCACACACTTTCTTCAGGCTGCTTACCTTTGTCATCTCCTATCATGATACCACTTCGGAGCACGATGTTTACATTCGGGTCCTCTTCGTGCAGCTTAGACCTCATCATTTATAAATTTTGAGTCGGGGAGGCTAGAGTATCCCTTTATCGTGTAGCCTCACTATCAGTGTAGGGCAGTCCTCTGTTTCATGATCAAACTCAGTACAATATAAACATGATGCTCTCGTTGGATTTGTACAATCGTGGGCATAATGCCCTGGCCCTCCGTAATTGTAACAAGTCAGCTGTCCGGGACCCCTTCCTGGTCCCATTCCACCTCGACCTTGTCCACGCCCTTGAAATCTAGCGTGCGCCATCCATGCATTTAGATCGAGGGCTCGAGTTTCGGTCTGCACTTTGTAGGCAGGAGTCTGATCCATCATCAGTTCATAACTTCTACAGGTGTTCTCATCATGGCCTACCAACCTATAGAAATTATAGAACAATTGTTGGGACGTCTACATATACTTCTGTAATAGATGACAATTATCCATAGCATGTTTTCCTCCTATCTGACAAATTGCACACCATAATGCACACAGCCGTGCTCAATCCTGCTTGTGCCTCCAATCTTAATGGAATCGGCCCTCCTCCTGCCAAGTAGTTCACAAAGACTGGACATTGGTCCTTGTCATGTCCTTGGCCTTTGCATTTTATGCACCATACCTCCTCGTGCGCCTTTGGCTGAGTTGTCCTATCCTATTTCAAACTCTGCATTTCCAGACACAAATTTTGCAATTGTGCATGGATTTGTATGACTCCTAGGCTAGGATTTTGTATTGGGGTCTCGCGCAGTCTCATTGCAATCTCTAAAGCTTCGGCCAGGATGGATAACTTTTGCTATGACAACGTCATCCTTAAATGTGGCGTTAGTGATGCTACAAACCATGTGCAGTGCTATCCATCCACCAAGGTCATGTTGGCTTCATGAATCATACTCTTTAGTCTCTGATCCAAATCCTATGGGGTCTCTCCTAGAAGCACTGCAATTTCCTTAAACCCAATAATCGATTGTGTCTCCGATTTTGGCCTGCTAAATTCCTTGTTGAGCACAACCTCGATATCTGCGATCCCTACGTTTGTATGATCATTAGAATGCTTAATGTACCATGTTAGTGTGCAATCCTGCAACGTGCTTACCACCATTTCCTTCTTTATGTTGTCATCCACGACTCCTTGTTCTTCCCATACAGCTTTTACTATGAACCAAAATTGGTCTGGATCTTCGTTCCCTATTCCTAAACCGGCAATTTTATTGTGCTCACCATATTGAATTGTGGTGGTGGCAGAGGTGGTGTGGGCAGAGATGTAGGTGAAGATGGTGAGACTAGTGGTGGTGTAGGTGGAGGTGGTATGCGCATAATTCGCTGCCTTATCAGACTGATCGCGCTTCTTGGAGAAACTTTCTCTTCCTCTTCCTCATCTTCAGAAATCAAGGGGCTATTTTCCATCTCTACGCTACCTTTGCTTCTATAGATCCTCCCACTTCGCATAGCCCCAAACATCAATTTTTTCACATAACCCGCTTTTCACACAATAGCATTTTAATCCAAGTGTTCAAAGATTTAATGTACTTACCTCACGGTCCTTTGAGGAAGCATCATTCCGCCTCATTGTAGCTGACTATCATGTCTACCATGAACTCGGTGATAAATCCTCCTATAATTCAATCAAGCCAGTGGTCCATGGTGCACGTGATCTTATCTTCTAATGCTTCTAGTCTGCGTACTAATTCTAGAGTCCACACAATCGGTTTGTTGAGCCTACACCTTCCCTGACTGTTAGCTAGCCTCGCGATCCACTCATATAAATCAGAGGGGAAGGATGCAAATAAAGTTTCATGGATTACTATATATAAGTAGCGCTCTAACCACTATTCCTTTGATACTCACGGATTCCTGTTTTCCTATGCCACGAATCGTGAATATTTCTATCCAATCACCCTTCAATTTCTTTCTTCATTGGATTCCAGTGACACGACATCAGACATCCCTTATGCAGATCCTGGTCCCGGCAACGGAACTGTTTGTTGGCTTGTTGGGGCTTGACCCAGGTTCGGAGGTCATTTAGCCAAACAAATCCTGGTACTTCTGGCCCTTTCAGTAATAGTCTACGGAGCGCAGACTAGGGTCTCACCTGAAGTAGTATGGGAGGGTGCTAGAACCAGGTTTCCGCACCATGTGATGTCTAATGGGTTCAATTGGTCTGCAGTTCGACCCTGTGCACATATCACTACACGCACTTACCTGTACCTCAAAGCCTGTGATGTTGTCTTCGTGTAGCCATACTCGGGGGCTGAACAATGTTATTACCTGAGTCCTTACTAGTAATACTATCTTAGTTAATTAACTTAGCTTATTGTATGCTTTCATTTATCCTTAACAATATCACAATTCATACAAGTGTGTGCAGTAAATAAACAGTATGATTGCAATTCATATTCAACAGATAATAACCCAAGATAGATACACGTAATTCAGATAAAACTTCTCTTTATTATTCTCTTCCTTCAGTTACAGACTCTATTCCATGTGCACTTAGTTGCAGGGGTCCATGCACTCAGCTGCAGACTCTACTAGGTCTCTACGCACTCAGCTGCAGACTCTACTAGGTCTCTGCACACTTAGCTGCAGAGCCTCTTCCTACTACTATGACCCAAGATACACTTAGACACTTGCTCTGTACTTCTATCTCATACTTTCCTCTAACTTACTACCTACTTTTTACACTTAGAGCTTCGCTCTATTTATACAATCCCAACCGACATTACATTCAAAACTTAGGGCGGACAGCCATATGACTCTAACATACATTTCCCGCCTGCAATTCATGGAGATTTACAATAATATTACTCAAAACATAGGCTTTGAGCCCCAAAACATGCTGTGGGAGGGTTCCATGCCCAACACATAATATTTTCATGCATCAACAAAACTTTGAAGTCACGAAATCTGTAACAACCCTGGTGAAAATTCTATGTAAATATATATATAAGGCCACAGTGACGGGACACGTATTCCAAGTTGAATGGTGGGTAGGACATCCTAGTGGGTGTTCATTTGGTTGTTTATGGCTAAGGTAATTGGCAAAGGTAATCTCTAAGGCATTTAAGAGGCAAACATGTATGTTGGAACATTTAGCTATGAAAATAAAGGAAATTAGGAGAAAAGGAAGGTGAAAGGTCATAGTTTGAATGTGAGGAAGAAATTGAAGGAAAATAATGGAAAATGAAGAAAATAGAGGTCATTAATAAAAAGGGTTCTATGGATGAGTGGCCAAGACTTGATTAGTTCAATTTTGGAGCCCTCTCATTATTCTCTCTCTCATATTCTTGGAGACTTAGAGTTTTATTGGAGCACTCTTGGAGGGTGTGGCATACTTAGATTCTTGGATAAAGAAGGAAAAGAAAGAGAAGAAAAGTGCAAGAGGGCATCATGATCAATAATTACAATAATTTTTTTTGTAGGTTCCGAGTTGCATGTATGTTTTCCTCACTAGTTTCAGCATGCATGGAACATGCATGTGGTTTCTTGGTTATGGTTTGTCCTTGGCATGGAGGATTGCATAGGCTGATAGTGGATTTCCTAGCCTTGCCATTTCCTGAATACCCATGGTGATTATCGGTTTACTTCCATTATTTTGTTTTGGTTAGTTCTCATGTTTCCTTAGCTTGGGTCTATCTGTTAGTTCCTGGAAGCCTTGGTTGGACAAATTCTCTGGAAGCCCTGTAACAACTTGGTTTGAGTTACTAGTCTCGTAGCCTTGTTCAAAAAACACTCTAGAAGCCATGTAACAGCTTGGGTTGAGGTACTAGTCCTGGAATCCTTGTTTGGACAAACACTCTGGAAGCCCTTGGTGGCTTGAGCTACTTGTCCTAGAAGCCTTGGTTGGAAAAATGCTTTGGAATCCCATAAAAGCTATGGGTTGAGTTACTAGTACTGGAATCCTTGGTTGGACAAATGCTCTGGAGCCTAGTGACATCTGTGCATTGAGTTACTATTCCTAGGAGCCAGGTTGGAACAAATGCACTAGAGCCCAGGAAGGTTACGATAGAGATTGATCAAATGATGGTTTTAGGGATGTCCGACCATGAGGTGGAGTCACTGTTTGATGGGTTGAGGTGGATGGCCTCTGCAAGCCCTCGATGAATTTTCATTGATGTGTTCTAGTAGATCCCGCATTCATGCTTGGAATATGGTGCGAGTGTGAATGGATGAAGAGAGGTTTGTGTCAGCCATTCTAAGGTTAGCTGGAACGTGGAAATCCCATCTTGAGTTCGGGTTTTTTTATCATTAATGAAAGGTGATATCTCATTGTATTTCTATGAGAATTAAGTTGAATTATGTGGTTTATATGGTTGCGATTTCATTGATATTTTGTCCCTATTAAGCTTGTTATGTATATGTTTTATGACAATAGCTATGTATGACTCTCATCATGTTTCTACTTGTTATTGAATGACCAATGTATCTATGACCTAATGGATGAAACGACAACTAATTTGATAAGGAGACAATGCTTCATAGAGAATCTGAGATAAGTGTGACACCCCTATGCTCAGATCTATTATTTACACCTATAGGTTACATGTTGATGATAGTTTTGATGAAATGCCTGTCATGGCTAGTAGGGGTCTGGTTAAGGTCTTGTCAAGCTTATTTATTTTGCTTCATTGTTTCCCTGTATGTTTCTTGATTTAAAGCTATCACTCAATTCTAGGTAGTGGCCTAGGCTATGGGCTTGAAAAAGTGGCTTAAATCTTGGGGTCGCTGGCACAAAACTAGCAATTTTGGTCCAGAGTCACCGGCAGGAAGGCCGATGAGAGCAATGTTGGGGTTATGGTTGCTCCTTTGCCCATAGCATGAGAGAAACTATGGCCTAAGAGGCCTAGAACAATAATAGGACCCAGGGATAGACTATCTGAGTGGCTGACTTTCCTTCTGAGGGTTATGTTGATGATGTTGGATGACTGTGTGTGATGTTCCATTGATTCTATTTCCTTAAGGTTACCTAGGAGGTCGAATCATATCATAGTGGCCTCTCATTGCATGTTTACCCTGGCTGGCCGATTGCTTGGGTAGATGTGGGAGGAGGGTGTTACAAAATCAAACTATATTAGGTTCCAAAAACATATGTTAGCATCAGCTACTTCATTATCACATATTAACATGAAATCAAAATTTCATCAAGGGTTAGAGTCATATGATTAGGGCAGCTGATAGTTGAATCATCATACTTCAAAGATTATAATCACTACATCACTTCTTTATCATATTACTCAATCATCAAGTCATGGTATCCATATTTATCACATTATCCAATTTACAAAGCTTATACAAATATAAACAAGGTCAACAAGAAGATCATGAGTATGAATATTATTGCTACACTTTCATCATTAAGGTTACCATGCTTATCACAAGCAGTATCAAGTTACCATATATATAAAACAATGTATCTAGCTTGCTTCACAAAATTAATAAATCAATCATGTTTAAAATTTAAGATACTTGAAAAATATCAAGTTCATTAATATCTCACATGTACCATAAATTAAAATTACTTTCATATGTATTTATGAGTCATTCATGAAGGTGATTGTTGGGTGTAACCCAACTTGGCCTAGATTTTGGCAAAGACTACATTTTGTGGGGCAGAGCGTGTAGCGAAGTGTGCAATGGAGCATGCAACGGATCACATTTACACTGCACATTGTCGTGAGCAATTGTGGTCGGTGGAAGCCCCTCATTTTTGTAAAAGAACATGATTTTGTAAGGGATCAATGGTTTTCGAGGCCATAGTTTCTTTTTTTAAGGAATCCCTCGTATTTGCGCCATGGTATTTTGATGATGTAACCCTACAATGTAATAGTATATATAGGGTAAAATAATAATAAGAGAAATCAATCATAGTTAATCAGACTTGATCCATATCATTGTTATGGGTGAATTATTGTGATATGTAATTTGGTAGCAAAGTGTTGGCTTTACAACTGAGTGCGCAGAGGCCTAGAGAAGAGTCTACAGTTGAGTGTGCAAACAACCTGCAGCTTAGTGCACAAGCCAAGAACTAGTTGTTGTTCAAAGATTTATTATATTAAGCAATAGTTCTTATGGACATAGCCCTACATTGGGGTGAACCACATTAATTTGGTGTTTTGATGTGTATATTTTCTTATTATCTATTGTAGAGTAGCAGTTATTACAGTTGTATTTTACTTTAGCACGGTGATGGTTTAGAGTTTTATATGGCATGTTTAAGTGATTAATCTAATGTGGCAAGGTGATTTATAAATTCTAATAATAAAGATAACATAATAATACCACATCTTCGAGTCCCTCAAGGCTACAAAAACCCAGTTCTGCATCCTCCCATAGTCACTTCAGGTGAGACTGTGATCTGCTTGCAAGTCGTTGCCAAAAGGGCAAGTGATCAAGGGTTTTGTTGGTGCACAATATAGATTGAACCTGAGTCAGTCGAAATTGAGCCAAAAAATGGTTCCATTGTTGGGATCAGGTTCTATTTGAGGGATATGTGGATGTGGTACCTATCGAAGAAAGAGATTCAAGATTAGATAGACTTGAAAGAGCGAGAATTTGCGATTAAGAAATCAGAAACCCTCATCTAACATCTGAAGCATGGCTATAGAATTATATTTTCACAGATCAATATGATATTTTCTTCACTTCTTTTCTTGTTCATTTGTACAAGTGGATATCAAGGTTGACTGAAAGGAAGGACTATTTTAAGGGTGAAGAACTTACGGTGTGGACTCCTGAATGGATACAATTACTCAGGAGCACTGAAAATAGGATCTCAAGGGTTGTAAATTTCTAGATTGATAGCATCTTGGGAGGATTCATTACTTAGTTCATTGTAGACTCGATTGTGTCCTACAATGAAGAAAAACAATGATTCTTCAATGGACCGCAAGGTAAGTATTTAAAATCTCTAAAAGTTTAGATTAAGATGCTTCTGTGTGGAAAGGGAGTTTTATGGATGCAATAATATTGCTAGTTTACTTATGTTTGGAAGAAGAGAGAATAAATCTGAGCAAGAGATCGGAGTAACACGAAGTGGAAAGAGATATATATTAGATACCAAAAAGAGGGCTCATCGACAAGACTCGAAGACCTTCGTAGAGACTGCTTATAGTCCTCTTTTGAGTGGATATGAAAGTGAAAGAGAAGAAAGCCACCTTGATAACCCCCGATAACTTCGCAGTATTCACCCTACCAGCCTAAGAGTTTGCAGAAGCCAAAATCCAGTAATAGCTAGGGTGTTTTTAGATTTCCCCCTCCCCGTACTCACCCCCCTCCCCCTCTAAGAAGAAGTATGGCGGATGATATTAAGCTACCCATTTTCAAAGGAACTGGATTGGAGGATCCGAAACAGTTGTGGTTTTTATGTGAAGCTATATTGAAAACAAAGCAGATTAATGATGAGAATATAAAGAAAGCATAACTCATTACAACTCTCTAAGATAGAGCATTGACATGGTATATGAAGTAATCAAATAATCATAATTGAACATTTTCAGATATTAAAACAACACTGATAAGACAGTGTAAGAAGGCGAAGTCTGAGTCATAGTGCATCACTGAGTTGAAAGAGATAAAAAAGAAACCTACTGAGTCTATTTGGTACTTTGATCAGAGATTTAAGGTGTAAGTAAGCTTTGAAATAGCTCTACAAAAACATTAAGAATGGTTAATAGTTGTGCTGCTACCACATATCAAATTTCCATTGATGCAACAAAAGATAGGAACTCAAGTTGAAGATCTACAGATTGCGATGAAATTGGAAGCTTCGCCTATAGGAGATACTAATGTAGGAATGCAACAGATTCATAATCAACTAGCGAACCTATCTCTACAGATACAAAACAGAAAGAAAAGAAAAGAAGTTAGAGAAGAATTATGGTGTACAAAGTGAGGATCTGAGGGGCATTCTAAAGAAAAATGCCCTATCTTCAAGGATTACATGGCTAGTGGAGCACCAAATCTCTTGAATGTAGGATCTGGCCTGTGGTGCAAAATATGTAAGACTAGTGGCTAACGTTGTTCAGAAGACTACTACTTGTTACATAAATATGTACAAACTCTGAGGAATCTATATTGAAAATTCTGAAAATTAGTAGGATACGATGAGAATAATTTTCAGGCTTACGAACTAATGATGGAGAATGGTGTTGACACTTATAGAATTCAAGCAAAAGAGAATGAACACGAGGATAATAAATAACGTGGTGGTTGAGGAGGCTACCAAGGATGTGGTCAAGGTAGTGAAGCTAGTTGAGGACATGGACAGATCATTTGATATAACTGCAACCAACCATGTCATTTTGCGAGAGATTGTTAGAACCCCACAACAACATGTAAGTACTATAAATCCTTTGACCATGTAACTGAAAAATGTCCTGAACTTATGGTGAAGATGCAATAAAAAAGGAATCAACAACTGCCACATAATATTCAAATGAGAGCTGTTGATAGGACTTACGAACCTCGAATTATTATTATCACTAGTAGTGGAGTTGTGACTAGTAGTGATAAAGCGGATGAAAAGAAATAATTTGAAACTGCATGGGTCAGAAAGATTGCTGAGAAAGTTCCTGTTTTGGATATTTAGAATGAAAAAGAAGTATGTATGGAAGCAAAGTGAAATTTATGGATCCTAGAGCTTCGACCTTTAATGCACAACCAAATCTTGATAAAAAAAACTATCGCGACGTGTCATCAACTTCGATACAGAACCGAGCTTCAACATAGGATCGAGCTCTGACATAAGACGAGGATTCAAAAAATCAAGTAGGTATTTTAAAATATCTATTGCATACATGTATGAAATTATTAAGAAATCAAAAGGCTGTATAAGGGCTTCAGGAGTTTATATATTCCTATGCATCGAAAGAAATACCATGAAGTGAGATGTGCACTGTCAATAATTTGCATCGATAGAAGAGAACCAGAAGAGAAATGAGGCTTAGTGCGCATATAGGAATGTATGAGATGGATTAAATTATTCTAGATTTGGGATCTAATGCTAATGTATTGATGAAGAATACATGGGAATTAATGTGTAAGCCAAAGCTATAGTGGTCACCTGGTCAGTTAAGGATGGAAAATTAGAAAAAGATGTTCTCTCTAGGTAGACTACCAGCTGTCAGAGTGGATATTGAAGGAGTTCACACTAATGCTGATTTTGAAGTAATAGAGATCGTCGATGACAGTAACCCTTATACTACATTGTTTTGAATTGACTGGGCATTTGACAATATGGCCATAATTAATCTGAAGAAGAGACAAATGATATTTGAAGGAAACAATATGAGAGTAGTTGTTTCCTTAGATCCATTAGAATGAGTTAGATATACATAACTAGTCAAACAAGAATACTACACAACTGACAAAGAAAATATCTATCAAATGACGATAAAGGAATAGGATTTTGTTAATCTTACTATAGAAGCCAAGTTGAGTTAGCAGTTTGATAGTTCTTGTACCTCAGACTCTAGAAAAGGAGTTGGAGAGCTGGCAGAATAGGCTGCATGAAGTATCCACAAGGCACTGTGCAAGAATTACCAAATCAGTTCATTGTATGATATCTAAGGTATGTAACCTACCTTATTATGATGGATTATTTTATCAAAAAACCCAACTCTGATAGGTTGCTGATTAGGAGGACTTTGAATAACTATTTCAAACCAAACTTTTGGCTGAGGCTTAGCCTCCTCAACCTGAGAGGGCTCTCTCACTAGGTTAAATATTTTAGTTTAAAGATTAGATGGATAACTCTATGGAAAAAACAAGTGAAAAAAGTATAAATGGTTGAACACAATCAATAAACATCCATTGGGCTATGGAGTCAGAGTATGTTTTTAGTACAACAACAGATTAGCTTACATGGAAGTTAGGGCATAGAGAGTTTTAATCTATCAGCAAAACAAAGACATAATATAGGAAACATAGTTTATAAACACATGAAGGAAGTTAGAGCATTATCAATGAATTCTAAGTAACATGTGTTCATACCACTGCAAGTGAGCAAATGAGGAAAGACATGAGAAAATTAAACACATAAAACCCTCTCTGAATCCTGAGTAGCAAAGCCAAACTTCTGTATTAAAGTCAAACATACAGCCTTCTACAATAACATAATATGCCTGTTGTTAGGGCCTAAATCTACCTTAGGCTGAGAAAGGCAGGTCTATGGTAACATCAAACCACGCTTAACCCGGTAGCTAGCCCTACCAGGTTGGGAGAGGGCTCTCTCCTTGTCAATCTCAGGAAAATATAGCAAATCAAGCTTGAGATGACTAATGTAAAGACTAATTTTAGGCTAGGTATATGCTCAGAGGAGTTTGATGAGTTTTGTGTTGGTTTGCTGGATCAAACAGGGAAGGTAGCTTTGGGTTCGGGAAATGAACACAGATTTGCAGAGGTTTCTATGGGACGAGGTAGGCAAGTGTCTTAGCACTTTAAAATGAATGTAATGGTGAGTTTAAATAATGGTGAGGAGCTGGAGAGGGCATGCAAGTGTCATGAGTCCTCTTCAAATAGTATAAAACATATAGAACTAAACAAACCCTAAGGTAGAGCACTGAAATACCAATGAATTCTACCTTTTCAAACTTGATTCATTTAGCTATGCAGAAAGAGAGATATAATGGCATACATAAACATAACATCACTGAATAACTGAGAAGAACATAATGCTAAAGCACATTACCACAAGAATCCCACAAAAGGCTACAAACCCTGGTTTATTTCCTTGCCAAACTGCAGAAGTGATGTACAATAGAGCTCAATGCATCCACAAGAGTCCAACGCTAACAAATGACTGAAAAAACACATGATATAGACCTCCAAACCACCTGTGTTATCCATTAGGGGTCGAATCCATGAGAAGAAGGGTGGTTTCAACCATTTCTAAACTAGGAACACAAAAATAGGCAGTGGAACAACTTGCCTCTAAAACCTAAGAAACTGATTCATTCAACTCCAAACCACCTACAACTGATGTATCTACCTTATCAAGTCAATTTTTATCATTTTTACATCATAGCACATCAATTTAAATCATGTCACATCATGAATTTTACCATAAGAGAAAAAAAGTCAAATTGGAAGAAAACTAGGCGAAAAACAAAGTTTTTAAGGCAAAATTGACACTTTTTCAACCTGTGCGTAGTGCTTTTTCCCAGCTTCATTTGGAGGACTTCCCCTTCACCAAATTTGCTTCAAGTAGGCTTGTTGGAAAGGTCTATCTGTCCAATTTCTCTAAAAATTGGAATTTTGGAATTTAGTGCCCATTTTCCCCTCCAAAAGTCAGTTCTCCCAACACTGCTTCCTGTGTGGCGAAAAAGTGGCAGAGAGGGCATTTTTGAGGTGTTTTTGGCCCTTTTGGTGACCAAAAACTTGTCAAAAATTTCTAGAAATTTATGGGAATTCATGATTTTTCATGAGAAATTCAAAAATTAAAATTTTTCCTCTAGAGGAGGTCGCTATAAAAAGTGAGCGCTAGGTGGCGCTACGCACCTGCCAGAAAAGCCTGAAAATTTCTATGCGTAGTGCCACTGATTTTGTGCGTAGCGCCTTTTTCAGATCCAGTTTTGGAGGCCTTCCCAGTGTCCAAATTGGATGCACGATAGCTAGTTAGAAATATTATTGAGTCTATTTTCTAAAGCAACTTGAATTTTTCAATTTGGAGTTTATTTTCGCTATCAAACGTCAAATCTTCCAAGACTGGTCAAAATGTGGAAAATGAGGCTGCCTAAAGGCAGAGTTCTGTTGCAGTCAACTTTTGAAGGTCTTCCTCAACTCAAAATTTATCTTATGATAGCTCATTGGAAATATATTTGTGTCTAGTTATCATTTAACTCATAAATCAAGTCATTTGGCCAACCAAGCTAGGAGAAATCGTGATTTTCCCAAGGACACTCCAGAGGTGCAGCAATTCTCCCGAGGCAACTGTATTTTTGACATTTCTCTAAAACCATGATACGTATGTAAAAAGTGAAGGAGGTTTTTCTTCCTTGGCCTATAATGGACAAAAAAATCTCTCACGTTTTCCAAATTCATGTTTTCTTTCTCAGAAACATCATTTGAGTAAAAGTTATCCCGATGTGTAGAACAAGGGATTTGTCGAAATGAATTGAAATGAAGCGGATAAGGGGCTTCTAAATTCTCGAGAAAATTTTTGAAAGTAGGGAGGGATGTTAGGAAACAAGGGAAAGTGGAATTTCAAATATTGAGTGACGGGAAGGGGTCCACAAGAGCAAAACCCAAAACACAGGCCTAGCCTAGAAAATTGACAAATTGTAGCAAGAAACTAGGGTTTGTGGGAAAATGAGGAATTTAAGGGATATCAATGATGGGCAGTGTTTAATAAGGTACATTAAGGATAGGGGAAGGTGTATGAACATCAGGACACAAGTTTTGTTGATGATTTGACCATCCAAGAGAAATTACCTTCAAAACCCTAGGAGAGGGAAATGAACCTTACCTAGGCACAACTGAAGCATGAACAAGGTGTAAAATGACCCATTGGAACCTAACATGATGAGGAAAACCCTCTGAATGATGGTACACTCAGTTGAATGGTGACATGAACCTCTTGGGAAGAATCACTGACAGTTTCACCATCCCTCTCATATGCTGAATCTGTTTCCATATTTGCCATTGTATGGTGCAAAATAATGAGTATGAAGAGATTTTATGTCAAGAGTAGGTGACTGCTGCTTTCTCCTTTGGGATTTGATGAATGGGACAGGTGAATGGGATTTGATGTTGGCTGTAGGATTATTAGGGAGTGATAGGGTTATGGGAATGAGGATTAGGGTTTGGGGATAGAGGGAATTAGGTGCTAGGGTTTGGGAAAAAGAGAGTGAGATGAGTGTGAATGAGAGAGGGAAAGGGGAAGAAAATGTCAGGAAATGTAGTGAAGGGAAAATTATGCAAAGGAGTGGACTAACAGCAAGAATGACAAAAAACTGCAAAGCCTAGGAAATTTTGCAATGTGACTGTGTAGCGAAGTAGGTTTTGGTTTTTCACCTATCAAAACACCATCAATGAGGACTAAATCTCTTGCAATGGCAATTAGGATGCTTTACTTACTTGGAGGAACGAAGTTTGCAAAAATTTGGAGCTTGGCAAGGTCGTTAGAATGAAATTTAGGTTTCGCAGACTGGTGCGCCGCGCCAACACTCAGGTGCACTGTGCCAGTTCAATTTTCTTTGTATTTCCTGTGCTCTGTGCACCGTGTCAGGTAGGTGCGTTGCACCGCACCAAGAAGAAATGTGAAAATTGCTGCAAGTTACCTCAATTCACCTCAAAATGCAATCTTCACCTTGTTCTTTCTTACTTTGAGCACAAATGAAGTCTTTAACACCTACGAGCACTTTATATACCTTCGCTTTTCATTTTTCATTTGAAAAAACCCATTTTTCTAAAGTTCCTCTTCACTTTATTCTTTAAAAACTCTGTTTTGCAGTTTGGCTCTCTTTTTGACATTTGATGGACTAATGCTTTGATTTTCTTGTCTCTTTTGTAGGAGCTGGAGTGTAGAAGTTTGGCAAGGTGACCTAGGGCTGTAGATGATGCTTTATTACATATGAAAAAATTAAAATTACATGAAATTTTTATACATAGAACATAAAAACTCTGTTTTTCCTCAAAACAGAGTTTTGAGGAAAAATCAATTACTAAGTATATCATTCTTGAAATTTTGATGCTGAGACCTTATTAGACCTCCTCATGTGCCTGCTGACCATTATTGAGCTTTTACATGACTATGGTGACAAACCCTAGACCTAATGCAACTTGAAACCATAAAATGACTTCAGCAAATGAAATGAAATAAAAATGACAACAAATGACTTGTACATATGGAAATAGGCCAACAGATGAAAAGCATGAGGGAAATTGATAAAGAACCACTACCATCATATGATCTATGACCTAATGGAATGCAACTGATCAGATGAGACACCTAAAATGCATGCAAAAAGATAATTTTGATCACTGATGGAGGGATGAAGATACCGACACTGACACCTGTTTCTTTGAAAATTGCCAACCATGAGGCATTCCACCTCTTGTCTTTTATAGATTTTTCATTACAATCTTGGATTCCCTGATCCAACATGAGAGGAATTAAAATTTCCTATCTTGACACCTATTCATTCCTAAAACAAACTATTAATTACAAGTAGTAGTTATCTAACAGTCCTAGAGTCCTAATACAATTAGGAGTTCAACTCCTTATTATGATAGTAACAACTTAAACTAGGAAATAAATTCGATTCTTGACAGCTGCTCCTCCTTAACTTCGACCTTGGTGATGTCCATAACCCCCTAGCTAGCCTTCAATAGCTTCTCCTTCATCTGCCTTGAAAACTAGGAAACTATCCCCTGCTCTGTTCTCGCTGAAAAATAGGTGTTGGGACAAAGATTTTGTCTCCTCATCAAAAATGTATTTTGCAAAACTGAAGGAGGCTTTTGTAGACCACTCTATTCTGAAAAAAAAACAATCTTTTTTTTTTGCAATACCATTCGTACTACCCAGAAAATGTCTTTTAATATCAGGTGTAAACTGGAAAATTCTGATTTTTGAAAAACTGCTCCTACAATAGTTTCGTAGTGCAATTTGAGTGATCAACTTCTCCTAGATCATAATGAATTTGAAAAAAATGAAAGAGGTTTTTGTACATAGGTATGTTAGGAAGTAAAACCTCTTTTTGTTTTCCAAAATATGCTTTCCATTGCTCAAGAAACCTCATGGAACGTTACTACTTAAAACAATTTTTCTGCTGAAAAAGGCTGCTTCAGTGATTTCGTAGCGCAAAATAGGATTTTTACACTTTCTGCTTTATTCTATGAGTTTTTTCCTAACTTGAGATTTAAACATTCACAAATGACCTCCTCACATTCCCCAACAGCATCCTTCTCCAAAAATAGTCCCTTCTTTCCTTTGAAGATTGATAAAAAAAACAAAACTGCACCTACAGCAGTTTCGTAGCGCGCTACGAAACTACTATGTGAATCAATTTACACAGTTTTTTCCAAAAAATTTCCTTCTAAGGCTTTTTCAAAGTTGTTTCATTATGTAAATATGTCACATAGCTTGAAATCACCCAACCTTGAGACATCTTCAAAAAGTAGTGTCTTTGTTTCAACCAAAACTGTATTATGGTTTCATCACTTACTTCCTTGTTCATTTATGTTGAGGCTGAACTCCAGATTTGATCAGTTGAATTCTATGTCTTGAATTTGTCTTTTCATCCTTCTAATATTAGTTCTAAGTCTACCATTGATCCATTTGACATACCTTACTTTTTGTCCTACAGTTTAATAAACCTACTTGACCTTGTTTCTGCATGGTGATTTGTCACTGGTGATGATATTTCCTTAGCCTTAGGGCTAAGTCCTATTTCAACTCTAAAACCAGACATAAAGAGAAATGATAACACTCCAATATTTGTATGTAAACCTATGAAATTTAAAGAAAATTCCTTGGTCACCTAGCTATGTCCTCCCTGTAGTTTCTCACATAACCTCCAGCAACCTACTTTTTTTGAAAGCTTCTTCAACTATTTTATCCTTTGTGAGAGCATCTAAGCCTTCAAGTTCAGTTCTCAGACATCGACTTGACCTGTTATTCTTCTTTTCTTCTGACATTTTCTGCTTTGAAATCCCTCTAGATAAAAGACCTGGAAGAGATTGCCTTGCTTAATTTGGGAACCACCTCACTTGAATGTGATGAAGAGCTACCTTGCTTGAATTTAATGAAGAGCTGCCTCGCTTGAAACCTACGGAAGAATTCTGGTCTCTGCTCACCTTGGGATTATTTACTTCAAACTTAAGAACAATAGCAAGTGTCTCTTGCAAGAATATGACCAAGATCAATAAGGATATGATCAGGATCAACTAACCCTTTCCTTTTTTGAAATTTGAAATGACTACGAACAAATGACCCCTAACGAATCTAATGATGGATATGAATGGTTGCATGTGAGAGGTAAGGTTCATGGACTAACCCCTGATGATGAAAATCTAACGTATTTTGGTGGATTTGACAACTAGACATGATTGAACATGAATCCCCAATTTCATAGCGCAACCAGTGTAAATTCAGGGTTTTGCGCTACGAAAACACCTAACTACGAATCCCTAATTTTGTAGCACAGGTAGTGTAATTTTAGGACTTTGCACTACGAAAACTCCTAGACAGTTTCGTAGCGCATTCAAATTTTTGAAATGACTAGACACATGAATCTTTAAACATGATATGGGATCCATAAGGGGCCAAACAAGGTTGTTGAACTTTATTTGAAGATGGACATGAGACTCTAACCCTATGACTTAGACTCTAAAAACATAAGAATGACTTGAGACCCTTTAACACCATGACTAGAAACAAGGAAAACTTTCCAAAGTTTTAAAAATTTTAGGGTGATAACAGTGGCTCCACTAGTGATAGTATGCCCTCTGTGGTATATTAAGAACTAGTAGCTCTAGTGCTGCAATCCATTCCTTTAAAAAATAAAAACTCTGAAATTCTACCCAATCTGCTTAAAACTGTACCTAGTAAAACTTGCTTAATCAACCTTGAGCTTATTTGCCTTTTCCTACCTACCTACCCTATCAATTGTAAACTTCTTTCAGCTCAATCAATGTGAAATTTCCAATGTAGCCAATCATTTGTTTTATCTAATATTTGAGTTTTTTGAGTACATCGGAGTTCAAAGTAGCTATGATATTGTGATGACCACTGCCACTGAAATTGCCTCTGATTTTCATAGGAAAACTAAAACACTGGAGAGTAAAACTCTTCCATGTATTTAGCTATAAGATCCTAGAATACATGATTAGCTTGATGATCCCCATAACATCTTGTTACTTCTAACAACTAATCTTTAGTCACACAACATTTATTTGATAAGTTATCCAACTGCTTTTCTGCATGATTCCCATAGACAATGTAATTTTCCTCATTATTATGATCATTCTTTGAAGTAATCTACTACAAGGAATTATAGAAATGATCAACCTTCTCCTCTGCCTAAGGGTTATAAAAAATTTCTTCCAGTATTTCTTCTTGGTGTTTGCAATTATTTTCATCTTTATGATCTGAAGACCGACAAGTCTGCTGCATCTCTACATCAATCTCGGAGGATGTAATATGAATCTCATAAGTATGCTCTTGCTGATTTCTATGTTGCATGTCATGGGATGTTATCCTTTCTTCTAGTTGTTGAAATGTATTGTTATGAAGAGCCTCTAAAATTTCTTCATCCATAAATTCATCATCATCATAACAATCATCCAAATACTGAATAAGACTCACAGAATGTTTACAACAACCTTTGAATAGCAATAAGGAAGGATGTATTCTTTATACATCTCATAGAATACATCATGGAAATTATCAAGCGAATATATTGAACCATTTTCCAAATTTTTATACCATGACCAAGCTTTTCCTTCTAAATTGGTCATAAACATCTTCATGAGACAATATTCAGGGAACTGAACCTTAAGAATGTGTATATGCATATGGAACCTAACCAAATGAAGAGTAGCGTTGTTTTTATTTCATCTCTGAATATTGGAATATCATCTAACCATTCGACCTTTGGCATAGGATTTGGAAAACCAGGGATATGAGACTGATTCATAGGGGCATACCTGGCATTCATTCTTGAAATGGCACTCATCCTGAAACTTCATCTAAGGAACTGATCTTCTTAGTAGTGGAGTCACCTTCCAATTTGTTATTTGGTATGTGGAGTCACCAAGGTAGTTTTGTAGCCTCGAACAGATTCTGAAGCTCCTGCTACCTTCAAGAGTTCAGCTTCATGATTTTTGGGGATATGTATATCTTCGACTCCCAGCAGACGCACCAAAATGTTATCAAAAAACCCAACCCTAATAGGCTACTGATCAGGAAGACTTTGAGTAACTATTTCAAACCAAACTTTTGGTTGAGGCTTAGCCTCCTCAACCTGAGAGGGCTCTCTCACTAGGTTAAATATTTTAATTTAAAGATTAGATGGCTAAATCTATTGAAAAAAACAAGTGAAAAATGTATAAATGGTTGAACACAATCAATAAACATCCATTGGGCTATGAAGTCAGAGTATGTTTTTAGTACAACAGTAGATTATCTTACATGGAAGTCAGGGCATAGAGAGTTTTAATCTATCAACAAAACAGAGACATAATATAGGAAACACAGTTTATAAACACATGAAGTAAGTTAGAGAATTATCAATGAATTCTAAGTAACATGTGTTCATACCACTGCAAGTGAGAAAATGAGGAAAGCCATGAGAAAGTCAAACACATAAAACCCTCTCTGAATCTTGAGTAGTAAAGCCAAACTTCTGTATTAATGTCAATCATACAGTCTTCTACAATAACATAATATGCATGTTTCTTTGAAAATTGCCAACCATGAGGCATTCCACCTCTTGTCTTTTATAGATTTTTCATTACAATCATGTGTTCCATAATCCAACATGAGAGGAATTCAAATTGCCTATCTTGACACCTATTCATTCCTAAAACAAACTATTAATTACAAGTAGTAGTTATCTAACAGTCCTAGTACAATTAGGAGTACAACTCCTTATCATGATAGTAAGAACTTAAACTAGGAAATAAATTCAATTATTTACATTTTCTCCTCCTTAACTTTGATTGGTGATGTCCATAACTCCCCAGCTTGCCTTCAATAGCTTCTCCTTCATTTTCCCTGAAAACTAGGAAACTGTCCCCTGCTCTGTTCTGGCTGAAAAATAGGTGTTGGGATAGAGCTTTTGTCTCCTCATCAAAAATGTGTTTTACAAAACTGAAGGAGGCTTTTGTATACCACACTGTGCTGAACAAAAAACCCTTGGGTTTTTGTAATACCTTTCCTACTGCCCAGAAACTATCTTGAATATCAGGTGTAAACTGGAAAATTCGGATTTCTGAAAAACTGCTCCTAGAGCAATTTCATAGCGCAATTTGAGTCATCCACTTCTCCAATATAATAATGAATTTGAAGAAACTGAAAGAGGTTTTTATATATAGGTTTGTTAGGAAGAAAAAACTCTTTTCATTTTCCAAAATATGCTTTCAGTTTCTCAAGAAACCTCTTGGATGTTGACTACTTAAAACAATTTTTCTGCTGAACAAGGCTACTTCAGTGATTTCGTAGCACAAAACAGGCTTTTTACACTGTCTGCTTTATTATTTGATATTTTTCCTTACTTGAGATTTAAACATTCACAAATGACCTTGTCACATTCTCCGGTAGCATCCTTCTCTAAAAATAGTCCCCTGTTTCATTTGAAGATTGATAAAAAAACAAATCTGCACCTATAGCAGTTTCGTAGCTCCTTCTCCAAAAATAGTCCCCTGTTTCATTTGAAGATTGATAAAAAAACAAATCTGCACCTATAGCAGTTTCGTAGCGCGCTACGAATCTACTGTGTGAATCAATTTACACAGTTTTTCCAACAAATTTCCTTCTAAGGCTTATTCACAACTGTTTCATTATGTAAATATTCCGCATAACTTGAAATCACCCAACCTTGAGACATCTTCAAAAACTAGTGTCTTTGTTTCAACCAAAACTATATTATGGTTTCATCACTTCCTTGTTCATTTGTGTTGAGGCTGACCTCCAGATTTGCTCAGCTGAATTTCCAGGTCCTCAATTTGTCTTTTCATCCTTCTGATATTAGTTCTAAGTCTGCCACTGATCCATCTAACATACCTTTCTTTATGGCCTTTAGTTTAATAAACCTGCTTGACCTTGTTTCTACATGGTGACTTGTCACTGGTGATGATATTTCCTTAGCCCTAGGGCTAAGTCCCGTTTCAGCTCTAAAACCAGACATAAAGAGGAATGATAACACTCCAATATTTGTATATAAACCTGTGAAATTTAAAGCAAATTCCTTGGTCACCTGGCTATGTCCTCCCTGTAGTTTCTCACATAACCTCTAGCAACCTACCTTTTTTGAAAGCTTCTTCAACTGTTTTATCCTTTGTGAGAGCATCTAAGCCTTCAGGTTCAGTTCTCAGACATCGGCCTGACCTATGATTCTTCTTTTCTTCTGACATTTTCTCCTTTGAAATATCTTTAGATAAAAGACCTAGAAGGAACTGCCTTGCTTAATTTGGGAACTGCCTCGCTTGAATTGGATGAGGAGCTACCTCACTTGAATTTAATGAAGAGTTTCCTCACTTGAAACCTGCATAATAATTCTGGTCTCTGCTCACCTTAGCTTGTTTACTTTGAACTTAAGAATAGAAGCAAGTGTCTCTTGCATAAATATTACCAAGATCAACAAGGATATGACCAGGATCAACTAACCCTTTCCTTTTTTGAAATTTGAAATGACTGTGGACAAATGACCCCTAACAAATCTAATGATGAATATGAATGGTTGCATGTGAGAGGTAAGGTTCATGGGCTGACACCTAATAATGAAAATCTAATGGATTCTGCTGGATTTGATAGCTAGACATGATTGAACATGAATCCCCAATTTCGTAGCGCATCCAGTGTAAATTCGAGGTTTTGCGCTACGAAAACACCTAACTACGAATCCCTAATTTCGTAGCGCAGGTAGTGTAATTTTAAGACTTTGTGGAACGAAAACTCCTAGACATTTTCGTAGCACATTCAAATTTTTGAAATGACCAGACGCATGAAACTTTAAACATGATATGGGATCCATAAGGGGCCAAACAAGGTTGTTGAACTTTATTTGAAGATGGACATGAGATTCTAACCCTATGACTTAGACTCTAAAAACATAAGAATAACTTGAGACCCTTTAACACCATGACTAGAAACAAGGCAAACTTTCCAGAGTTTTAAAATTTTTAGGGTGATAACAGATTAGGTGATGTAAATACTTTCCTGGATTATTATGAAAGCTACCCCTTCTAGATGGTGGAATGCACACAAGAAGAATATATGTGTTTGGAACGAATGTCAAATATTTATGGGATTAAGGTTTGGAAAGATAGATAAAAATATGGAGATAAAATATGATGGTGAAACTAATCCTAGGAAGCATATCCAACTATGCACTACAACATGGAAGGAGATTCCATAGAAAGAATGGGTACATGGATTCATTCATACATTAAAGACAATCCCTAAGAACTAGTACCTAGAAACAGAGCTTTGACATGGTACTGTGAACTGGGAAAACATGGTTGATGGCTTCATATTAAAATTCATCTTTGAGGACGATTCCCCATACATAGATTTGGCCCTTCATACAGTGAAGGAGAGGATCTTTGAGAATGTAATCCCACTAACATGGCATGAACTTCATTTGGTTGCACAGATATAAAATGCATTGGAGTGTTATAACCTTACTGCAAATGAAGAAGAAGATCCTTGCAACATCGACATAGCCGAGTCAAAAGGATACCGCAAAGTAACTGGACCTAAGATAGAGATACCAGGAATAACGAAGCCACTGAAGAAAAGTAAGGTAAACATAGGATGAGAGAGGGAACCCAAGTTTGAAACAACAGGAGACTACTGGGATGAGGAGACAATCAGTAAAGTTATAGACTTACTTCATGAATATCAAGAACTATTTCCCATCAATTTTTAGAGATGAAGGGTATAATAGAAGATCTAGGAGTAATGAAGATTCCCCTTAAGCTTGATGTGAATCATGTCAAACAAAGACCTTACAGACTGAACCCAAAGTATAAGTAAAAAGTGAAAGTAGAGCTTGATAAGATGATAGTAGGTGTTGGTTACGTGGGGCCTGACCCAGGTTCAAAAGTGATTTAGCTAAGAAAATCTCAGTACTACTAGCCCTTTCGGCAACAGTTCGCGGAGCACAGACTGAGGTCTCACCTGAAGTAGTATGGGAGGGTACTTGAACTAGGTTTCCCCACCCTAGGATGTCTTGATGAAGGTTCTAGAGGTTCGCAGTCCAAACCTGCACGCTTGCACTGCTCCACATAGTAGCCTATGCGCACCTCTGTAAAAGGTGTGAATACAGTAATATCCTGATCTCGATCCTTACTACGCTATTATATTAGTGCTTTGACTTAGTTTGTGTGGCCCCAATATTCTTATTACTTATTCAACTTTCAAGTAAGTGCACGTAATCAAAACCAATATAAATGCATAAAGATAAATAGAACCATAGATGCACAATATTCTAAATCAAACTTATCTTTATTAATAATCCTTTTCAAGTTCAGTTCAATTATAGACCTGACTCCACCCTATGCACTTAGCTACAAGGGTCCACGCACTTAGCTGCGGACTCTATTAGGCCTCTGCACACTCAACTGTAGAGCCTCTTCCTACTCCTACGACCCAATACACTTTAGATCCACTTCTATCCTCTAACCATGCCTTCATATCTAACTATTACTGCCTGCTCAAAAACTATCTTTACACTTAGAGCCTCGCTCTATTTATACAATCCCATGGTCTGTGAACCATGGGTAGCCTGACACAACTTTACATTATTTTAGAATTCTTAGGGTGGACAACCCTATGACTCATCCTCGACTTTTACGCTCCGTTTCCGTACTTCGTGGAGTCTTTACATTACATTTACCAAAACTTAGGCTTTAAGCCCCAAAAACATGTTATGGGGGGATCCGCTACCCAACAAGCCCCCAACACAATCATCATGACTCGTCCTGAGTCACTTTGCTGGTGCAGCAATGTTTGCGCGAAGTCCATCCAACTATGCCTGTGCTACGCAAAGGTCCATAGCACATTGTTCTGTCGTCTGGTAGATTTGCTCTAGTTGCTCAGCTGAATGCTCACTGTCAAGGGAAAATCCCTATCTTAAAGCATGCATCGCTTTCATCTGTGTGAGTTTTCCTTCAATGTTAGCAGTGATGAGGAAGGCCTCATCAATCCAAGGCTGGACACGTGCTTTAAGTACTGCCTCTTTTTGGCGTGTGACATCCACTTGTTCCTTCAATACGTTCACTTGCTGTAGCTTCGCGAGCCGCTGGGTCAGGACCACTGTCTGCGTCGTCCCACACACACTATCACATTGCATTTGAAGCTCCTGCGCCTCTGTTTCCAAGTGTTGTATGGTGGGGTCCTTCTATAAGGAAGAGAGGACCGCGAAGGATTTTTCCAACATAGTTGTACAGGTCTGCACTGCCTATCCTATTTCCTCCAGCCCCTTTTGGATAATGCCAATGCATTGTTCCTGAACTTCTGGGGGCATGGATGACTGCGCCTTTAATCATAGTTCAACAATCTGAAGGTTGAGGTCCAGCTGGATCCTCATTGCTTCCTCGTTTTCCTCATTGAATCCACTCGCCAATTTGTGAATTCACACTCCAATTGGTAGGTCTATCACAATTTCTAGCTCTAGGGTGCGGCTACATGCTTCCTCTACTATTTGCTCTAGCTGTTGATTCTGTGCCAGCGCTTCATCACGTTGTAGGCTGAGAAGCTTGATGTTGATTTGTTGTTCACTGGGAATTTGCACTGTGCATCCTTCCCTAGCGTGGAGTTCTACTATCGCTCCGTCCTGCAACTGGTATAATATATCCCATGAAAGGGCAGCCAAGTTTAGGCCAAGTCCCTTGACCCGGCCCACCGTGGCTATGTCCTCGGTGTTGTTCACTATTAGTGCTCCTTCTGGTAGCATGGCAGTGTTATCCATTTTGGCCCGCAACAACTGCTTTGTTGTTGATGTACCCATGGCACCATAGGCAGCTACCGTTCCCTCTTGTGGGGCCCACACTTGAAGTTCCTGCAGTTGTGCCCTGAGGGCCCCAAAAACATTCTACTACTCCGTCATTGCTTCCTGGAGTGCTTCCATGGTGACCTCGCGAACTGTGTTGCTGACGTCGTATAGGTCACCCTATATTAGTGTAATGGGTTCACCATCTAGTTTGGAAGCCTTGGTCCTCTTCTGTGGCCCTGTTCATTCTGTACCACGCGGCCATTTCGGCTGTGCAGGTGTCATGCTTGGGTCCGCGCCTTCCGCCATGTCATCTGTCCCCTGTCCTGTAGTCAAGTCTGGGCCTCTTTCCTCCTGTGTCGTGGTGGTCATGGTGGCCGGTGCTGCTGCTACTTTTTTGGTGGCCTTGGTCTACTCTGTGGCAGCCTTTGCTGCCTTGTGGGAAGCCCTTACCTCCTCGGTGAACTGCTTGTTGCACTTCTGTTGTGCCAGTAGCTTGTTGGCATCCTTCTATTTTTGTATCGCTGTCTCATCACACACTGCCAGATCTAGGCTACGCCACTCAGGTGGCCATGAGTCAAGAACAACGAAAACAATGTCATCAATCGCAATGAAAGGGAGTTTGGTCTAGTTCTGCTTCGAATCCTTCCACGCCTTGCTATACACATTGTGCATATCCACATTAAAGTCTACAAATCTCCGTAGACTATCGTAGACTATGGGGGATAGTTGCGATCTTTTGTTGATCCACATCTGGACACGGGCCTCCATGAGCACCCAAAAAATCTTGGTCTTATGGATCCTTATGGCGTCCTTCGTTGCCCAAAGCGACACGTATTTTGTCGCCTCTGGCAAGTCCTATTCAAGGGGAGGGAACTAACTGTCCTCAGGTAGTTCCCCTATCACCAATAAAATAGACAAGAGAAAACACACATAGTGGAAGGTCTTGCCCTACTCCTTAGCTTCTTTGCAATTGGTTAGGAATTCCTCACAGAGGAATTTGGCCCAGTTGAATTGGACCCCGTCCGCACATTGTTCAGCCAGCGTGACGACCGTTGCTGGTACCTCATTGCGGCAACATTTTCTCATCACCTTCCCGACCAACAATTGGGTGGCTATGTGCACCCATTTTTCTTGAATGCTACTAATTACGTAGCCTCTCTGCTTCTTTTCCAACTTGTATTTCTTCTTCATGGCCTCTACAAGTGCCAAATCTCTGCTTTTACCAGCTATTTCCGTGGGGTCCCTTCCCGTACAAGGAAGCTGAGAAATCCAGTGAATAAGCTCCGCCATGATAGGAATAGGCTCCTCCTCATCATGCATCTCAATATTAATAGTCTTGCCCTTGTTTTCCATAGACATTTTACCAAACCATGGATTTCGCAGAGACATAAGGACCAATCCTGCTGCCTGTGGATCCTTTTTGGGCCTCGACATCCGGGGTGATTTTGGAATTTTCGGTGCATCCCCCACTAGCGGTGCAGGGCTCTACATGGCTCCCTCGGTTGTTGACATAATTTTATTCAGGAAGTCCTACACCTCCTTCGGCAATGTCTCAAATACTGAACTTGCTCTCAAAGCCTCTAAATTCATAAGGTCCATACCCAATTGATAGCGCAACAACTAAATTCTCAAAATGCCAAGGGTTGTTTGATGGATAACCACTTGTGATTTATAGGCCTTTTTGAAATCAAATTTGACTGTTTCCCTCTCATTCCACTCATTAATGCGAGATCAGTGACAGATCATCCCAAATCTAACTCTTAATTCATGTCTTAATTGCCCGCCACCCGCTCCTTTTTGCCTTAAATTGGACCTCTTGTCATGAACAGTGACACCAATGGTCACCTCCCAGCCTACTCGAGTGGCAGCGTAGCCCCCTATGCATGGGCACAACCCCTGTGACATACCAATCCTGCGTGCAACCTCCTTATCATACAGCTCCCATATAGACTCTTTTATAGTCCCGCGCTCTCTTTCAACTGCTTGGAGTGCTGAGACTATGCTCCCTATGGATAGTCAGGTGGTCGCACCACCTGTGCGAGGCTCCAATTCACTTTCTAGCCTAGTCCATGGGCACTCCTCAATTACCCTCATGACAGTCAGCACCGCGCATTCTTCCTTATGCGGTGCGCTCCCTGGGTTACTTTGTCTGGTAAGGTGCGGCCGTAGCCATGGTAGTAGAGCCAAAAATTCTCAGCGGAAATTTTCTAATGCAGTAGTATGGCTTCCCATATCTTGTCCTATCATTCTTAGTTTATCGATGTGGCAAGCTTGCGTGATTTTGTTTTCTAGTTCTTTGATTTATGTGTCTAGTAACCTGCTTTCCTTCCTCAGTCATACCCAATCTTCTTCGAGTTCACGAAGCTTACAGTTCCCTCGCGGAATGGCTTCATGAAGCCACATATGTTCCCCTTCGCGTAGCTGCATAATTCCTTCATTCGGTTCCTCGTGTACTGTCCCAACTGTGGGAGATGTTGTGTATGGATTCCTTTCCTCCAACATTATGGTCTTGACTCTTCCTGTCGGCTTCGGAATCATTTCTGCACTCAAGTTTTTGTACATGGCCCTATAGGCCCATCGGACCGCTCATATGTGAAGGTCCCAATTAGTTCGTCTCACCTGGTGAACCCTGTTCAGTATTCCGAATACCTTCTTGAATGCTTCTATATGGAACAATTGTGGTGTGTGTCGCTTTTCCTACTGCTGCATGCTGTTCTGATTTTTGATCCTTAGTTTGGGGTGTGTTTGTGTGGACTACACAACACACGTCTATACCCATCGACGCAAGTGGGCACACAAGCTACTTCGTCCTAGCTACCCAACTCTCATTCAAAGCTGGGGGCTTTCAAACTGCAGGTTCATCATCCTTCTATATCTGCGCCAGTCCTCAAAATTGTCGTGATGTGTACCCCACCATCATGCAGGTGTTGCATGCAGTGCCCATTTCAATGCATCGAACCACTGTTGTTCCAGTACTGTGCTTTCAAATTTGCTCAAGAATTCATCCATCGCTATCAACCCATCATATGTCGGTAGTTCCCTTGCCTCTATTTCCACGCAACGTAGTGATCCAACCATCATGATGTAGTTTAGTATTGTTACCTCGTGCAACCGATTCTGTCATTCTTCTACTTCTTCATCTAAATCTAAAGTGCAGGAGCTTTTTTGCTCCCACAATATTCTCCCATCTGCAGTCAGATTCACCCGATCCTAGTCTCATGCAGTTATCTTGTAAATACAATCTAGCTCATCGTTGCTTTCATTGTCACGCACTAGTTCAGTGTAGCACACTCCTTCGGCTGGGTATAGCGAGACTACTACGCATAGTGACTTTTTCTCACATATCATCTTCTGATTCTATTGGCTTGTTGGGGCCTGACCCAGGTTCAGAAGTGATTTAGCCAAACAAATCCCGAAACTACTGGCCCTTTCGACAACAGTCCGCAGAGAGCGGACTGAGGTCTCACCCGAGGTAGCATGAGAAGGTGTTGAAACCAGGTTTCTACACCCTAGGGATGTCTTGATGAAGTCTGGGAGGGTCGCGAACAGATTCTACGTGTTGTGCTACTTCCGCGCAGCTGGCTATCCAGTGCAACTACCTTCACGCAGATTAAATGAAGAGCACGAATGTTCTTTCCCCTTTACTGTGCTTATTATTATTATAGATCTTGAATTAAATTAAGTGGGCCTAATACTTTCATTTACCATTCAACATAAACAAACATGTGCATAATTGTAAACTATAAATAGATGCATAAACAGAAATATAGAAACAAATACGTGATGTTCCAAAACCAACTTATCTTTATTAATGCTTTATCCCATTACAATCCACTTCATACCCTATGCACACAGCTGCAGTTGTCCACGCACATAGCTGTGGACTCTACTAGCCCTCCTTGCACACAGTTGTAGAGCCTCTTCCTATTCCTATAACCCAAGACTCAGATTTACAGACTCAGAGCGAATTCCTTATTCAACAACCCATAAAACTTCTGATCAGAACTCAAAAGCTACCTTCTACCCTTAGGGCCTCGCTCTATTTATACATTCCCATGGTTCGCGGACCATGGGCAGGCTGACTCACTTTACATTACCTTACATTATTTGAGGGCGGACAAGCATTTGACTTGAGTCATTACAATTCACACTCCGGGTACTTCACAGAGCCTTTACAATACCATCACCCAAAATTGTGGGCTTTAAGACCCAAAACCGTTACACAGGGCATCTGCTGCCCAACAGGCCCCCAACACAAACATCGTGACTCGCCCTCGAGTCATCCCATTAGTGTGGCGAGTCGCGCTGCCAAGGCTTTGCGGTTTGCCATCCATGAGAGTGACATACTACAATTTGTTGCTCCATCATTGCCTCCTGCAATGCTTCTTCAAGCTCCTGCTCCATTGTCCCTACTAATTTCCTTAATTATTTATGCTCATTCTGCTCTACTAGGTTAACAAAAAGCGACCACTCATAGGATTTTAGCTCTAGCTGATATGTCAAACACATGAAATTTTTGTGCAAGAGAAGCAAGCTTGTGATCTCTAGTTCAGTATACTCAATGTCTGCTGAAGCTTGTGTTGCATTTTTGCAAGAGAGTTGTTGCTATCCGTGAGGTCCCAATCTTCAAGTTTCGTCATGGGCACGTAGCCCATAGGTGAACTTTTAAACAGAATTCCGTCTTTTGTCTCAAGACTCACCATCTTGCCCTTATCTTTCATAAATCGTTTACCAAACCGTGGGTTTCACGACGACATCCAGACCAGTCCTGCTACCTATCTAGGAATTTTCGGTACATCTCCCACCATTGGCGTTGGGCTCAATGCAGTGTCCTTGGTTGTCAACATTATGTTGTCTAGAAGGTCTTGCATCTCTTTTGGCAATGTTGCAAACACTGGGCTTACTCTCAAAGCGTTGATGTTTGACAGGTCCATACCTATTGGATAACACAATAACTTAATTCTCAAGATGCCACGGTTTGTTTGGTGGATGACCAACTGTGATTTATAGGCCTGTTGAAATTCAAATTCAACTGTTCTCTCTTATTTGGGTCATTAACGCAAGATTTACGGTAGATCGTTCCGAATTTGGCTCTGAATTCGTATCTTAATTGCCCACCACTCGCTCCTTTTCACCTTAACTCAGACATCTTGTCATGAACAGTGACACCAATGGTCACTTCCTTGTCTATCCACGTAGCAGTGCAGCCCCTTCTATGTGACCGTGACCCTTGTGACATACCGACCCTACACGCACCCCTATTTTTGCACAACTCTCTAACAGACTGTTTTATAGTCCCACACTCTCTTTTATCTGTCTGGAGTGGTGAGACTGTCTCCTCTTCGGCTAGTCAAGTGGTCACACCCCCTTGGTGCACTGCTATTGCGTCTTGGTGAACAACCCATGACACGGTCTCTATTGTTGCCCCTCCGTGTGCTGCTAGATGTGGTATGCTCTCCTGATTTCCCTCGAGAGTGAGGTGGGGCCTTAACCACGACACTTGACCAACTAGCTCGCAGTCATACTCCTCCAATTCATCCTTAGGTTTGCACACATCCAGCTGCAACTCTCTAGGTTTTCCATTCAGAAAGTCTTCCCTTAGTTCCCTTTCTACCTGCTTAATCTCCGCGTCTAGCATCATACTATTTGTTCTCAGTAGCACCCTATTTCTTTATGGTTCATGAAGTTGCGCATTCCCTTGTCGAATGGCTTCCTGAATCCATTCATGCTCCTCTTCATGCGGTCTTTTGATCTCTTCAGTTTGGACTTTGCACGCTGTTCTCTCTACCGATGTTACTACATCCTCGGCCTCCTGCGGAGGTTCTTCAGGGACATAAGTTCCTATACCATTCTATAGCCTTGGACTCGACTTCGGGGCCAGGTTCTGGCATACTGTTGTATACGCCCATCTAACTGTTGGGACACGCAAGTCCCATTTTGTACATTGTATCCATTGTCCCCTATTCATGACTTTGCATACCTTGGTGAACGATTCCTCTCTCACACATGGTAGTGTGATCCTTTTCTTCCAACAATGCACCCTGTTCTGGCCTGCTATTGTAATACTGCTGCACGCTGGAACAATATATTTGGTATACATCTGTACCCAACAACAAAGGTGTGTGTGAAAGTTGTTCTGCCCTTTTCCATTAATCTACCTTAGTTGGGGCCTTCCAAAACGTACATGCATCATCCTACAACATTCGCTCCAACTTCCCAAACTTCCTTGATATGTCTTCCACAATTCCACAGGTACCATGCGCAGCGCCCATGTTAATGCATCAAACCGTTGTTGCTCAAGCACCACGTGCTCAAATTCTTCTAGAAATTATTCTACCATGGATACCCCATCATATATTAGTAAGTCGCACACTTCTATAATCACACAGTGCAGTGATCCTATCAATGTATTGCAATTAAGTGTCGTCACTTCATGCAACTGATTCTGCCATCTTTCAATTTCTTCATCTGAATTCGAAGTACAAGAATTGTCGCGCTCCCATGAGATTCTCCCATCTGCAGTAGGGTTCACCACATCCTTGTCTTGCGCCATTATCTGGTAAATGCAATCCAACTCATCATCGTGCACAGGTTCATTGTAGCACGCCCTTCGGCTGGATCTAGCGGAAAGACAATGCATAGGGACTTTTTCTAGAAAATCATCTTTCACTTCTTCATATTGATGAATCCATTCATATACATGGCCCAGTCCATTCCTAGCAATGTGGGGTAAGGGTTGCTATCATCAACAATCTCTATCACCTCAAAGTCCATCTGTGTGACCATGCCTTCGATGTCCATGGTTACCCCTTGCAACCTTCCCATGGGCAAGATCTTTTTTTGGTTCGCCATCCATAATTGAATCGGGGACCACTGCAATGCAGGCCTGCCCATGCATTCCCACATTTTCTTTGGTAACACATTCACATCCGAACCTAAGTCTAGGATTACCTGATCCATTTCATACTCACCAATTTGCGCCGTCAATCTCATTTCCCTCCTAGTGCGTAATGCATGCCTTCCCAGTTTCTAGACTATGCACAGTTCACCCGACCCTGTGCACCTAGTGATTAGCTCTTGTAGTCCTTTAACTGCCTTATTGTTGTGCAATGACTTCATGCATGTCTCTAAAAAGGTAGTAAGCATAGAAGGATCCATTCCTTGTTCTAGTTGATCCTTACTACCTGAAGTAGAGGCCTCCACAAAGCTCTTCTTAGCTTCCGTAAACATCTCTTTTGCGTGTTCCAAGTCAAACTCAGGTTCCTTTGTAGGAGCCTTGCGAACCCATGTATCTTCCTCAGGCTACTTCCCCTTATCTTCCCATGTAGTCACGCCGCTTCTGAGCACCATGTTCATGTTGGCGTCTTCTTCATGCAGTTAAGACCTCATCATTTGGATATTCTGAGTTGGAGTAGGCTATAGTACCCATTTCTCTCGCATCTGTGCGATCAATGTAGGACAATCTACTGCTTCATGATCAAATTGCTCATAGTACGAACAAGACATTCTCATTGGGTTGGTACAATCATGAGCGTAGTGCCATTTTCCTCCACAATTATAAAATATTAGCTGTCCACGACCCCTTCCTGGCCCCATTCCTCCTCGTCCTCGACCTCACCCTTGGAATCTAGTGCGCGCCATCCCCGTGGCTGGGTCAAGGCCTCGCGTTTCTGTCTGCATTCTATATGTTGGGGTCCACACCATCATTAACTCGTAGCTACAACAAGTACACTCGTTGTTGCCCACCGATCTACAGAAATTACAAAACAGCTGTTGCGGAGTCTGTGTATACTTCTGCAATAGGTGACTGTTGTCCGTCATGTGCTTTCCTTCCACTTGGCAGATCACGCACCAGAGCACAGGTGCCATACTTGGCCTTGCCTATGCCTTTGGTCTCAATGGTATTGGTCCCCCTCCTACCAAGTAGTTCGCAAATACCAGACAATGATCCTTGTTGTGGCCCTGCCCTTTACATTTTATGCACCATACTTCTTCACACGCCTCTGGCTGAGGTGCACTATCCTGCTTCAATCTCTACATTTCCAAGCATAGGTTTTGCAATTCCGCATGGATCTGTTGGAATCCCAATCCCAGATCCTATATTGGTGTTTCATGCAACCTCATCGCCATTTCCAATGCTTTGGCTTGGGTTGAAAGCTTCTACTGTGACAACACCATCCTCAGGTGTGGTGTCAAAGATGCAACAAACCACACACAGTGCTGCGCATCCATTAGCGTCATATTAGCCTCGTGGATTGTACTCTTCAGTCTCTGATCCAGATCCCAGGGGGTCTTGCCTAGAAGCATCACAATCTCTTTAAATCTGATGATTGACTGTGTCTCTGATTTCGACCGGCTAAATTCTCTATTCAACACATTCTAGATCTCTGCTATTCTTGATTTGGGTGATCATTTGAGTGCTTGATATACCATGTTACCGCACGATCCTATAGTGCACTTAGCAATGTGGCCTTCTTAATGTTGTCATCTGTGACCCCTTGTGGTTCCCACACTACTCTTACCACGAACCAGAATTGGTTCGGATCCTCATTCCCTACTCCTTTGAATACGGGTATCTTGATCACACTCTCCATGCTGAACTGCGGGTTTGGTGGAGGTGGGTTGGTTGAAGATGGAGGTGAAGTAGGTGAAGTGGGTGATGGTGTAAGTGGACGTGATAAATGCGGAATGCGTTGCCTTATCAAACTGATCACGCTTCTCGGGGAAACCCGAGCGCGCTCTTCCTCGCTCACTAATGGGGTTGAAATTAAAGGACTATCTCCTAACCCTCCAATCCCTTTGTATATCTTTTCGCTTCGTATCATTCTAATCATTAATGTATTCACATAACCCGCTTCTCACATAACAACATCTTAATCTAGGTATTCATGGATTTGATGTACCTACCTCACGGTGCCTTGAGAAAACGTTGTTCTGGTTTGCTATAGCTCATGGTTGTGTCTATCACGAACTCAGTGATAAACCCCCCTATTATCCAGTCAAGCCAATAGTCCATGGCCCGCGTGATCTTATATTTTGATGCCTCTAGTCTGCGTACGAACTCCGGAGTCCACACTACCGGTTGATCGAGCTTGTACCTTCCTTGGTTGTTAGCTAACCTCGTGATCCAATCATACAACTCTTAAGAGAAGGTCGCGAAGAAGATCTCGTGGATTTCCGCATACATGTAGTTATCCAACCACCTCTTCTCAGATATCTGTGGAGTCGTGTTTTCCTATGTTATGAAATCATGAAGCTTTTGATCCAATCAATCTTCAATTTCCTTCTTCATAGGGTTCTAGTGTTCCGACATCAGACATCACTTAGGCAAATCCCGATCCCAGCAACGGAACCATTTGTTGGGTTGTTGGGGGCTGAGCCAAGTTCAGAAGTGATTTAGACAAACAAATCCCGAAACTACCGGCCCTTTCGGCAACAGTCCACAGAGAGCGGATTGAGGTCTCACTCGAGGTAGTATGGGAGGGTACTGGAACCAGGTTTCTGCACCCTAGGGATGTCTTGATGAAGACTAGGAGGGTCGCGAATCGATTCTACGTGGTGTGCTAATTCACGCAGCTGGCTGTCCAGTGAAACTACCTTTGCATAGATTAAATGAAGAGCACAAATGTTCTTTCCCCTTTACTGTGGTTATTATTATTATAGATCTTGAATTAAATTAAGTGGGCCCAATACTTTCATTTACCATTCAACATAAACAGACATGCGCATAATTGTAAACTGTAAACAGATGCATAAACAGAAATATAGAAACAAATACGCAATGTTCCAAAATGAAATTATCTTTATTAATGCTTTGTCCCGTTACAATCCACTTCCTACCCTGCGCACACAGCTGCAGGGGTCCACACACAGAGCTGCGGACTCTACTAGGCCTCTGTGCACACAGCTGCAAAGCCTCTTCCTATTCCTATAACCCAAGACTCGGACTTACAGACTAAGAGCGAATTCTTTATTCAACAACCCATAACACTTCTAATCAGAACTCAAAAACTACCTTCTACCCTTAGAGCCTCACTCTATTTATATATTCCCATGGTCCGTGGACCATGGGTAGGCCGACTCACTTTACATTACCTTACATTATTCGAGGGTGGACAACCCTTTGACTTGATTCATTACAATTCGCACTCTGTGCACTTCGTGGAGCCTTTATAATACCATTACCCAAAATTGTGGGCTTTAAGCCCCAAAACCATTATGCAGGGGATCCGCTGCCCAACAGGTTCTTCAGGTTGATAACTCTATTGATATCAGTGGCCTAGTCTATTCCTAAGAACACGAGATAGGGATTGTTGTCATCGACAATCTCTATCACTTCAAAATATGTCTATGTGCTCGCACCTTCAATATCAACTATTACTCCTTGCAACCTCCCCATGGGCAAAATCTTCTTTTGGTTCGCCATTCATAGTTGAATAGGGGACCATTGTAACATTGGCCTACCCATGCATTCCCATGTTTACTTTGGTAACAAATTTGTGTCCGAACACAAATCTAGGATTACTTGATCCATTTCATACTCACCAATCTACGCAGTCAATCTCATTTCCCTTCCGGTGCGCAATGCATGCTTTCCCAATTTCTGGGCTATGCTTGGTTCTCCTGATCCCGCCCACCTAGTGATCATCTCCTGTAGTCCCTTAATTGCCTTGTTGTCGTGCAATAGTTTCATGCATGTCTCCAGAAAGATAGTAAGCATTGAAGGATCCATTCCTGGCTCTGGTTGACCCTTACTACCTGAAGTGGAGGCCTCCGTGAAGCTCTTCTTAGCTTCCATGAATGTCTCCTTTGCATGTTCTAAGTCAAACTCAGGTTCCTTTGCAGGAGCCTTACGAACCCATGTATCTTCCTCAGGCTACTTCCCCTTATCCTCCCCCATGGTTGCACCGCTTCTGAGCATCATGTTCACATTCAAGTCTTCTTTGTGTGGTTCAGACCTCATCATTTGTATATTCTGAGTTAGAGGAGGCTAGAATACCCCTTTTTCACACATCTGTGTGATCAACGTAGGGCAATCTATTGTTTCATGATGAAACTGAGCACAATATGAACAGGATATCATCGTCAAGTTGGTACAATCGCGGGCATAGTGCCCTAGTCCTCCACAATTGTAACAAATTAACTGTCTGCCCCTTCCTGGTCCCATTCCTCCTCGTCCTCGACCTCACCCCTGAAATCCAGCACACCATCCCCGTAGCTGAGTCGAGGGCTCGCATTTCTATCTGCATCCTATAGGATGGGGTCTGATCCATCATTAACTCGTAGCTATAACAAGTGCACTCATTGTGGCCTACCGACCCGCAGAAATTACAAAACAATTGCTGGGGAGTCTATGTATACTTCTACAATAAATGATAATTATTCATCATGTGTTTTCTTCCTATCTGACAGATCGCACACCATAACGTGGGTGCCACACTCGACCCTACCTGTGCCTCTGGTCTCAACGGAATTGGCCCCACTCCTACCAAGTAGTTTGCGAACACTGGACAATGATCCTTGTCATGGCCCTGGCCATTGCACTTTATGCGCCATACTTCCTCACGTGCCTCTGGCAACGGTGCTCTATCCTGCTTCAAACTTTACATTTCTAGGCATAGATTCTATGGTTGCACATGGATTTGTTGAACTCCCAACCCAGGGTCTTGTATCGGAGTCTCATGCAACCTCATTTCCATTTCCATTGCGTCGGCCTAGGTGGAAAGTTTCTGTTGTGACAACATCATTATCAAGTGCAGTGTTAGAGATGCCACAAACAATGCGTGGTTTTGTGCATCCGTTAGCGTCATATTGGCCTCGCGGATCGTACTCTTTAGTATTTGGTCCGGATCCCAAGGGGTCTCGCCTGGAAGCATCGCGATCTCTTTAAACCTAATGATTGACCATGTCTCTGATTTTGGCCTACTAAATTCTATGTTCAGTGCATTCTGGATCTCTGTTATCCCTACATTTGTATGGTCATTAGAGTGCTTGATATACCATGTCAATGCACGATCCTGCACTGCACTCACCAATGTAACCTTCTTAATATTGTCATCTGTGACACCTTGCACTTCCCATACTGCTCTTACCATGAACCAGAATTGGTCCAGATCTTCATTCCCTACTCCTCTGAATACGGGTAGTTTGATCGCGCTCGCCATGCTAAACTGTGGGGGTGGTGGATGTGGAGTGGGTGGAGATGGAGGTGAGGTAGGTAAAGTGGGAGGTGGTGTGGGTGGAGGTGGTAACCACGGAATGTTTTTCCTTATCAAACTGACCGCACTTCTCGGAGAGACCTTAGCTAGCTATTCCTCGCCCTCTCGTGAAGGTGAAATTAAGGGATTGTTTTCTAACCCTTCGTTGTTTTTGTAGATCTTTCCGCTCCGCGTTGTCCAAAATATTAATGTATTCGCATGACCCTCTTTTCACATAACAACATCTTAATCCAAGTATTCAAATATTTAATATACTTACCTCGCGGTCCCTTGAGAAAACATCATTCTGCTTCACTGTAGCTCACGGTCGTGTCTACTGCAAACTCAATGATAAATCCCCTATTATTCGGTCGAGCCAATGGTCCACATCTCGCGTGATCTTATCTTCTGATGCCTCTAGTCTGCGCACTAATTCTAGAGTCCACACTATTGGTTTGTCGGCTAACCTCGCGATCCACTCATACAATTCAGAAGGAAAGGATGCAAAGAAAATCTCGTGGATTTCCGTATACACGTAACAATCTAGCCACTTTTTCTCAAATACTTGCGGAGTTTTGTTTTCATGTGTCACGAACTTGTGAATCTTCTTGTCCAACCACTCTTCAATTTCCTTCTTTGTTGGGTTCCAATGGCATGACATCAGACATCCCTTAGGCAGATCCCTGTCCTAGCAATGGAACCATTTATTGGCTACGTGGGGCCTGACCCAGATTCAAAAGTGATTTAGTGATCCGGATTTAAACAGGAAAGCAAACAAATTACAGAGATAACCATATACACAAAGATGCAGCGGAAATAATACTTCATTTCATTAATGGAAAATACTGAAATATGCTTACAAACAGAAATGGAAATAAACTAGCTAGGGCGATGGTAGCTTATCTCTGAGAAGAGATGTGATGGATACATGCCTCTGAACTATGTTACAATGAGGCTCGAAGGCCTATTTATTGTTGAGAAACAATGGAAAAACCCTTAACATTCCAAAACCTAACCCTAGGAGATGAAACGCCAAACTGTGGGCCCCGTTTGGGGGTAAGTTGGTACATCAACTTCCCGGGGTCGTAACTTTGGCATATGATCTCCGTTTGACGCGTACAATAGCTCATTAGAAAGATCTATCCGAGCACTATCATTGTTGGAACGGGAAACACCAGTCCATTCCATGGACTCGTGTTGCCTCCGGATTCCCCAAAAAACGTCGTTTAGGGCCTCAAAACGGCTCCGAAAGTTCAGGACCCGAAAAACTGCTAAAAATAGTAAGTTGTGCTACAATTAAGGAAACTGAAAATGCTGAGAAAGACAATGGTGGGGGTCCAGGTGGACTTGGCAGGTGGCCACCAATATCCACCTGGATCATTCCTCCCCCCTTAGGAAGCAATGGTCCCCATTGCGTTGAGCTCCTCAATGAGATGAGGAAACTTCTGCTGAACTTGTTCCCTGGTGAGCCACTTGCCCTGCTGAAGGAGTTGGCCCGCTTTGACAACTCGATACAGTTGGATATTCTGTTGGCGAGTGTTCTTGATCTGTGTGTCCATGATCCGATCAGTTGCAGCTTGTTCCATGCAATCTGGATTTAATTCTGTGGGTTTGAGCTATTCTGCAATGTCGGATGTGTCTAGCAATGGTGGAAAGTATGGCCGAAGGAGGTCCACATTGAATACTGGGTGCAGGCCAAGGAATGGGGGAATGCTGAGCTCAAATGCATTGTCTCCCATAGCCTTAGTAATGGTGTAAGGACCATATCGGAGTGGTCTCAATTTCCGATAGGCTCCAGTAAGGCGTTCCTTTTGCAAATGCAACCAGACTTTGTCGCCCACCTGAAACTTGTGTGGCACCCGATGTTGATCATGTCGCTGCTTGTACTTGGCATTTGATTTCTCAAGAATGTCATGGACCTGCTGGCGAATATGTTGGATGCGCTCAATGAAGCTGGTGGCCTTATCTGTTTCGGACTGGACATGAGCTGAATTCATGTGAGTAGCTGCAAGTGGCATGGCCACATCAATGGGGCATAGTGGCTGGAATCCCAAACCCACCTAAAAAGGGCTATGGCCAGTGGAGCTGTGAAGAGCTCGGTTGTAGCTGTGCTGAACGTAGGGGAGGCTCTCGTCCCATGTGCGTGGATGCTTTGAGTTATACATGCGCAGAATGTGCACAATCATCCTATTGACAACCTCTGTCTGGCCATCAGTTTGACGATGGAAGGCTGTGGACTTCGTGAGTTTGGTGTCCAGCATTGACCAGAGACTGGACCAAAAGGTGCTGAGAAACCGACTGTCCCGATCTGAGATGATAGACTGTGGGATCCCAAAGTGCACCCACACTCGTTCAAAGAAGAGTTTAGCAGTGGCTTCTGCTGTGATATTCTTCTTGCAGGCCATCATAATGGCCATCTTTGAGAACCTGTCGACGACCACAAAAACACAGTCATTTCCATGCTTAGTGGAAGGAAGGCTTGACATGTAATCCATGGAGATGGATTCCCAAGGTCGACTAGGGGTAGGCAACGGGGTATAGAGGCCTTGCTTCTTAATGGTCGGTTTGGCAATGGCACAGGCAGTACATGATCGGATGTACTTCCCAACATCCTGTCGAAGATTCGGCCAATAGAAATAGTTTTACAGTACTGCCACTGTTTTCTCGACCCCGAAATGCCCAGCAGCTCGACTGTAGTGTGCTTCCCAAATCATCTTGGCATGCTCGCTTGAAGGAACACAAAGGTGACCGAGGTGGCATAATAGGGCATCTTGGAGGTGAAAATCTGCAACCTGCCGACCCTCCAAGAGTGTCTGGTATGTGTGGCCGAATTCTGGGTCGCTTTTGTAGAGAAGTGGCCAATCAGAAGTCTCGTGCCCGCAAGAGTTGAGCACGGTGGTTAGCGCCATGATCGGTGGTTGACTGAGGCAATCTGCAACATTATTGGTGCTGCCCTTTTTATACTTGATATTCAAGTGAAACTGTTGCAGGTATGTAGACCACTTCTGATGGCGATCATTCTGCAATTTCCCTTGGGTCTGTATGAACTGCAGAGGTCGGTGGTCTGTGTGGATGACCGTTTCCTTCCCCAAAATGTAATGCTTCCATTGTCGGCAGGCCTGTACAATGGAATACATCTCTTTATCATAAGTGGGGTACTTCCGGACTGTGTCTGAAAGTGTTTCACTGTGATATGCCACTGGATGTCCATGTTGAGTAAGGACTGCCCCAATAGCATAGTCAGAGGCATCTGTCTCGACCTCAAATGGTTGTTGTAAATCTGGTAACGCGAGCACTGGTGCCGTGCAGAGGTGATCCTTCAACTCCCTGAATGCCTTCTGTTGAGATTCAGACCAAAAGAATTTTGCTTTCGCCCCGCCCTTGGTGACTTGACTCAAGGGCCAAGAAATATGAGAAAATCCCAACACAAACCTGCGGTAGAAGTTGGCAAGACCTAGAAAGCTGCGGAGCTCTGTTAGAGTGGTTGGAGAGGGCCAATCCGAATGACTTGGACCTTGGCTGGATCGACATGCACCCCCTGTTCATCAATGATGTATCCCAGATACTGAACCTCGGTCATGCCAAAAGTGAATTTCTCCAAATTGGCACATAGCTTGTGTTGCCGCAGTGTTTGGAGAACCTGTCGGATGTGTTGGAGGTGCTCTTCCCAACTCTGGCTGAAGATCAGAATGTCATCCAAGTATACTACTACAAAGGAGTTGGTGAATGGCCGCAAGATGTCATCCATTAGCCTCATAAAGGTTGCAGGAGCATTCGTCAATCCGAAAGGCATGACCAACCATTCGAAGAGACCCTCCTTGGATTTGAAGGTAGTCTTCCACACATCTGAGGGTTCAATTGGTACCTGGTGATATCCTGACTTCAGATCGATCTTGCTGAAATATTTCGCCCCCTTTAGTTGGTCTAGGAGGTCATCAATCCGCGGGATCGGGTACCTATTACAGACAGTGATCTTGTTCAGCGCCCGATAGTCAATACAGAGTCTCCACGTCCCATCCTTCTTCTGTACCAACACTATCGGGCTCCCACAGGGCGAAGAACTCGGACGGATGTGACCTTTCTGTAGGAGCTCCTGAATCTGCCTCTTGATTTCATTGTTCTCCAGAATGGAGCGCCGATAAATTGGTCCATTGGGTAGCGGCGCACCTGGGGTCAGATCGATGGAGTGCTTGACTTGACAGTGCAGAGGAACCCCTGCCGGGGAGGTGAAGATGTCTTCGTACTCCTCCACAATCTTGTCCATCTGTAGCTGCCGAGCAGAGGGACCCCGTTTGGAGGCCGCGGCCACTGTCTTCTTCTTCCCTTGAGGGCGTATCATCAGGAAAACAAATTTCCTGGTTTTGGAAATGATCTTACTGCATTGTTTTGCAGTAATCAAAGAGATGGCGGCAGGTGGTGCTACTTCTGGTATCCTGAACAACTTATTTCCCAATGTAATAATAACAGCACGGGGCCTTGATTCATATACAACATGTCGCTTCCACAAGTATGGTTGTCCTAGTAATACATCACAAACTTCAAGGGGAGCAATGTCACACAATACCTCATCCGTGAAGGGCTTGATGTTGTATGGAAGGCGACACTGCTGGCTCACGCGAAGATCTCGCCCTTGGTGAAGCCACCCAATGGTGTATGGTTGTGGATGTGCTGTGGTCGGTAAGCCCAACCGCTTCACGACCTCTGCCGAAATGAGGTTCTTTTGACTCCCGCTATCAACAATGAACTGTATCGGGGAGCCCTTTACCCACATCTGGGAGTGGAAGAGACGCTCCTCCTCCTCTGGATCTTCGGGTTCATTTTTCTGGATCTTTGCGGTAGCAACAGTGGCGCTGGGATCCGCATCAATGATCTGCTTCCCTTTTTTATACCCCTTATCGGGTTCTGACTCAGAGTCGGAACATGCATCTGATTCTGAAACCTTTAGCTCAGCCACCAGTGACTGCTTGGCCCGACACTCACTTGTGTTGTGAATGGAGCTCTTATGGAACTCGCACCATTTTCCAATGTCCTTTCTCGGCTTTGCGGCGTTGCTCTTTGCTTGCAGCTTCGGCTGGTTGTCTTGGGCTGTCCCGCCTTGGCTTTGTCCTTTGTTCTGTGGTTTAGGGGCACCTTTCCCCTGCTTTGGATTCGCAGATCCAAAGTCTCGCTTCTTTTGTTTAAATTTCTGCTCGACCTTGACGGCATACTGGTATGCTGCGCCGAGCGAGGGGATGTTTAGGAACTGTATTTCTTCCTGGATGTACTTGTGCAGGCAGCCATGGTATTTGAGTATCAAATGTTGCTCCGAATCCTTGATACCCAACTTTGTGCGAAGGGTATGGAAAAGATTGGTGAACTCCGGCACGTCTTGGTCCCTTCCCTGCCGCAGCGTGGTCCACTTTATGTATTCATCCTCATAGCTTCCGACAGGGTAGTACTGCTCCTTGATGGCATCCCGAAACGAATCCTAGGTGGGTGCGGCTGAAAATAGTGAGCCAGTACTTTCATCCTTCTGCTCGCAGTAGGTTTCCCACCAGTCCTTGACGTGGGGGGCTGCTTTGAGAAGAGCAAAAACAATCTTTTCCCGACTCGAAAATTCATGAACAGAAAAGTAACCCTCTAGCAGATTTAACCATTTATCTACGGCATCGGCGTCTATCTGACCCTCGAATATGGGGATTTCAAAATTAACTTGTACCTTAAAGGGTGTGGCGTTTCCAGAGGAGCTGCTGAAAGCCAATGCGCCGCTTCTGGGTAGCCGCTGAAGGATCTGCGCAAAGCTGTCCATCATCGCGTTCCGTTGTCGCTCGAGCGCTTCTTCGAGCAAGATTTTGATGGGATCTCCTGCCCCCTCGTCTTTCTTCTCGTCCGCCATGGGAGGCCGTCGGGATTTGCGAGGCTGGTCTTGCAAAGGTTCAACCAGTTCAAGCCCTAACTCCTTATATCCCGACCTTGTTGGGGACATGCAAAGAAAAACAGAGAAAAAGCAGACCGCTCTGATACCACTGATCTGGATTTAAACAGGAACGCAACAAATTACAGAGATAACCATATACACAAAGATGCAGCGGAAATAATACTTCATTTCATTAATGGAAAATACTGAAATATGCTTACAAACAGAAATGGAAATAAACTAGCTAGGGTGATGGTAGCTTATCTCTGAGAAGAGATGTGATGGCTACATGCCTCTGAACTGTGTTACAATGAGGCTCGAAGGCCTATTTATTGTTGAGAAACAATGGAAAAACCCTTAACATTCCAAAACCTAACCCTAGGAGATGAAATGCCAAACTGTGGGCCCCGTTTGGGGGTAAGTTGGTACATCAACTTCCCGGGGTCATAACTTTGGCATATGATCTCCGTTTGACGCGTACAATAGCTCATTAGAAAGATCTATCCGAGCACTATCATTGTTGGGACGGGCAACACCAGTCCATTCCATGGACTCGTGTTGCCCCCGGATTCCCCAAAAAACGTCGTTTAGGGCCTCAAAACGGCTCCGGAAGTTCAGGACCCGAAAAACTGCTAAAAATAGTAAGTTGTGCTACAATTAAGGAAACTGAAAATGCTGAGAAAGACAATGGTGGGGGTCCAGGTGGACTTGGCAGGTGGCCACCAATATCCACTTGGATCATTTAGCCAAGCAAATCTCTGTAGTACTGGCCCTTTCGGCAACAGTCGACGGAGCGCGGACTGAGGCCTCACCTGAAGTAGTATGGGAGGGTGTTGGAACCAAGTTTCTGCACCCTAGGGATGTCTTTATGAAGGTTCTGAAGGTTCAGAGTCTGAACCTGTGTGCTTGCGCTGCTCTGTGCAGCAACCTGTGCGTACCTCTATAAGGGACGCGAATACAATACTATCCTGATCTCGATCCTTACTGCACTATTATATTAGTGCTTTGACTTAGTTTGTGTGGGCCCAATATTCTTATTACTTATTCAAATTTCAAGTAAGTGCATGTAATCAAAACCAATATAAATGCATAAAGATAAACAGAACCATAGATGCACAATATTTCGAATCAAACTTATCTTTATTAATAATCCTTTTCAAGTTCAGTTTAATTACAGACCCGACTCCGCCCTACGCACTCAGTTGTAGGGCTCCGCGCACTTAGCTACAGACTCTGTTAGGCCTTTGCGCACTCAGTTGCAGAGCCTCTTCCTACTACTACGACCCAATACACTTCAGATCCACTTCTATCCTCTAACCATGCCTTCACATCTATCTATTACTGTCTACTCAAAAACTATCTTTACATTTAGAGCCTCGCTCTATTCGACACAACTTTACATTATTTTACAATTTTTAGGGCGGACAACCCTATGAATCATCCTCGATTTTCACACTCTGTGTCCGTACTTCGCAGAGTCTTTACATTACATTGACCAAAACTCGGGCTTTAAGCCCCAAAAACATGCTATGGGGGGATCTTCTGCCCAACAGCAGGAGAAATTATTGAACTCATAGAAGAATTAGAACAGGTGAGTCCTATGGTGGTGCAAGAGAAGAAGACTCGAGGAGAAATTAGGATCTATGCTGATCTGAGAAAGTTGAATGATGCATGTTTACATGATCACTTCCCTACCCCTTTCACAGATGGAGTGTTAGACAATGTAAGAGGTTAGGAAGCTTAATCATTTACAAATGTATTCTCAGGTTCTCATCAAATTAGGATTGCACCTAAATATCATCATAAGACCACATTTTCTATAGAATGGTGCTCATATCAATACACAATAATGCCTTTTGGATTAAAAAATGCCCCTGCATATTTTCTAGGGTGGTGGTCACAACTTTTAAGGAATACATCCAAAAGTTTTTAGAGTTATATTCTGATGATTAGACAATATTTGGATTGTTGAGGAAACGAGTTGGAAGTTTAAGACTTATGCTCAACACATGTAGACAATATCAGATCTCTTTGAACTTAAATAAGTGAATATTTTGTGTACATTTCGACATATTGTTGCGACATATTGTTTGTAAGAAAGGGCTAATGGTGGAAACTGCTAAGATTTCTATCATTGTGAATTTTCCTCCACCTAAGATAGTAAGACAGCTTTTAACTACATTGGGACATATTGGGTATTATAGGAATTTCGTCAAGGTGTATGCTCAAATCACTATGCCTATGGAGAAATTGTTGAAGAAAGATGTAACCTTTCAATGGAATGAAGAATGTTAGAAGAGCCTTGACATATTGAAAGACAAAATGGTAGTTGCACCTATACTAGTGTTCCCTAATTGGGATAAGGAATTCCATGTCCATGTGGATGCCTCTTGTATAGCTTTGGGAGTGATACTGGCTCAACCTGGTGCAGGAAAGATAGATCATCCCATAGATTTTGTAAGTAGAAAGTTATCTAAAATAGAAAATAATTACACCACTACAAAAAGGGAAGGATTGGCTATGGTGTATACTTTTCATAAGTTTACACACTATTTGTTGGGGTCACACTTTAAAATGTTTACAAATCATTCTGCATTGAAGTATTTGGTTAATAAGTCTATCTTAGGAGGAAATATTTGCATATGGTTAGTTTATGGGCAAGAATTTTTGATGCCCATGGAGTACATCATGCCTAAATTGAGGATTGTAGCCTTTACAGGTATGGCAGACCGTGATATGATGGAGGAAAGAATGTCGTAGTTGCTTTCTATAGAGGAAGATATATTTATAGCAGGATTCCATAAACAGGTACAGAAATTAAGAATAAAGGCCTGGGATGACAAACATATTAAGTAGAAGAAGTTCTAGATAGGACACCTTATTCTCCTTTATGATAGTAAGTTTTTAAAATTTCAAAGGAAATTCAAGAGGCATTAGTTGGGCCCATATATTATCAAGCATATTATTGATGGAGGCACAATTCAATTAGGAAAGTTAAATGGAGAATTGGTTCAAGGAGGAGTAAATGGAAGTAGGTTGAAGCTGTACAGGGACAACCCTACCCCTACAGCTTCACTCTAAGGAAAGGAGAAAAGTCTTAGTGCCACCTGCAATTGAAAGTGGGCACTAGACTATAAACTACACTTCAAAGAGAGCTTCAATGTAGGAAGTTACTTTGCTACATTCTAGACTATGTCAAATCTCATAGGAGCCTCAACGTAAGATGGTTTTATTTGCTACAATATGGGATGCATCGAAGTTCATCGTGAAAATGTGATTGTTAAAAAGGAAAGTTGTTGTTGAAACACATGGAGTGATGCATTTATGAGGATATATTGTGTGGATCTAGCGATAAATATGAAATTAATGAACAAAATATGAGCTAATGATCAGGTTAGAAATCTAGATTTGTTATAAAAAGTTGCGTCTCACCCAAATTTGGCATTTTTCTATCATAAGATTTCGAGTATTTCTATTGCAGACAAGTCATTGAAATTTTCATTGTTGTACGATGCTTGAATAATTTATTCATCTATTTAATGAGAAAGGCTTAGCCGTAGTCAGGGAAGCATTATTTGATATGCCCATAGCAGCATCACCAACCGTAGCATCATCACCACACACATCAGTGTCATAATGTACGCAGCAAAGATCCCCATGAAAGAAAATGACCAAAGAAGAGAGAACGAAGAAGAAACAGGGAAAGAGACCTGTTGAGCCTCAGAAAGAGCCTGAATAGTTGCAAGATAGTGAGGAAGAAGCAGAACAAGTGCAAATGGAAACACATGGCGCAATGTTTCCTTCACCTCTCACACCATATATTGCACCAAGAAAACTAGATGCAAAACCAGTGACAAAGTCGACGGACGCAAAGTATGGCACCTTCACACCTTTATTACTAGAGTCAGTGCGATTTATTAGAGAAAACCTTAGAAATATTCCGTAGCTGAAGTTCACGGACAATGATTTCAATGACATAAATAGATATCCATAGTTCGCACCAGAAAAATACTTAAAACAGGTGAACCTCCCTGAGAGTGGCGTGACAAGGTTAGAACTACAGTAGTGGGCAGTTGCATTGGCACAGTTGGGCTTGTTGAATATATTGAATGTACTACACATTGACAGAAGTCTAGGAAGCACAACTTGTTTGAGACAACTTCTCATGCTGGTGCACGATGGACGTGTTTGGATGGGGAAAAGGATCCTTATTGATCCAATGTTAATATGGAGAATCAAAACACTACCTTATCATGGGTTGAACCCCTCGGAGGAGTTTGTTGGGAAATATTAGGATAGAGGAATAGTAGACAACATGAAGAAGAGGTTTGGACTAACGAAAGAGAAGTGAGGTTATGATATCAACTCGATCAATGACCAGGGTGTTCACTTCGCAACACATATATTGGCTCGAAAAATCATGATGAAGTGTCAGGCTAATGAATTCCCTACACCGATGGTTTCATTAGTTGCATAGAGCACTAATGGGATTCATTACAACTGGGCCACATATCCATGCCAAGAGTTTCTAGACGACTTCTGTAAGGCTCAAGAGAAAGGCACTCCATTTCACTACGCATGGTTTGTTGAAAATAACAACAAGAAATGATAAAAATAGAATCCAGAAATTCCAATTTTAATTTGTCCTTGAATTAAAATTGTGAATTAAATTTGAATTTAGTCTCACCAGCTGCTTGAAAATAATTAATTACTTCATTATGGATTAATTAGTTGGATAAATTCAAGTTAGAAGTCTTTCTGAAGTATTACAAGAGTTATCCCTTAAATTATGGAGATAAGCCTTGAATTAAGGAGATAAGATTGAGTTATATTTGAGTTGTAATTAGTTAGCTCAGTTTACTGAGTTAAGTCCAGTTAAATTAGTTCCAAACTATTTGAGGAACTAATTGTGAGTTATCAGTCAGTTGATGCATGCATGCACTCAATCAGTGTACTCCAGATAACTGGATATTCCCTCATCAGAAACTCATGCATGTCTATTCTGAGAAAGACCCAATTGAGCTAAATGTCAAGGACAGTGTACTACCAGTTGCCTATTTTCTACTATAAAGGAAACTCATGCATGCAGAAGGATTAAGGTTCCTTGAGGATTGCGTAGTTCTTACATTGTGTTAGAGCATTGTGTGAGAGCAATGTTACACTGGGTGAAGGAGATCATCCTAGAGGTAACTGTGTAAGGAAATAGGAGCTTGGAGGGTAGAGGAGAAGGCTTGTGAGAAGCTTTGATTGCCTATGAGCAGTGAGGAGGATTGTACTGAGAGTTGGCTAGCTACAAGAGTTAAGGCTTTGTATAATTCTGATGTATTTCCACCTTGTATGATAATATAGATAGTGGGGGTTTTAGCTGAGGCTTTCCCTTGAGTATTTTCTGTGTTTCATGTGCATTGATTCTTCTTCTTCTAGTTATATGTGTTCAACTCTGATTCAGCTCAATCTTTAAGCTTCCGCAAGTTTGATAGTAGAAGTAGATTATATTAGTTTTCTTTGGTATATTGCATTATCGAGTTAATCTATAGTCAAATTTTCTACATGGTATCAAAGGTAGCTGATCTATAGATAAATTTCTACATGGTATTAGAGCAAGGTTTACCAGAGCTATGAACAGTATACGGAGAAGAGAATTCAAAGTTTGAAGTTCAGGGTTGCATGTGCAAATTAAATTCTTATCATACTTCAAGGTTGGCCAGTGGCGTTCTATGGCTTGAGACTTGAGTATGCCTTGGAAGGCAGCTCAAATTACATAGCATGGAAAGATCACATGGAGGCTATATTAGAAGACAACAACTTGAAGGATTTCATTGACCAAGAAATCCCAAAGCTAGGTTCAACTAATGCACAGGAGTTGGTTGAGTGGAAGAAGTGTGTGGTGAGGGTGAGACGGATCATCCTTGAGGGAGTTCGAGACCATATTGTCTCGAGTCTCCATGGGAAGGATACTTCATATTCAATGTGGAAGAAATTGAAGGACCTCTACCAGAACAGTAGCGACGAGAGGAAATTGGCACTCAAGGATAAGCTTCGAAGAATCAAGATGGAGAATGGCGATACTATTTCCACATATCTAAACAATCTCACCACCTGTAGAGATGAGCTTGGAAGTGTGGGAATAACTACTTCTGATGATGATATGGTGAGCCTCGCTCTCCTTGGCCTTCCAAATAGTTGGAATAGCTACCAGGACTCTATGAATGGAAGGGAGAAACTGCTAGATTTGGAACGACTGTGGTTGGATCTCAGGAGGAGATCATGAGGAGCACACAAGTGTTGTAGGGAAAAGTATCCAATACGGAATGACCCTATCCCACTCTAAGGGTGATAGTACCTCAGCAACAACTGAATACAAAGCTATTCAAGATTACTTCTTTATGAGATGTAAGAAAGAGGAGGAAGAGATCCACTAACCGTTATCTTCCGCTAATGATTGATCCAATCTTCCCTCTTTGCTGCTTGCTCCCAGTTCCTTGCTCTTTCACTGGCCCAGCTACACCAAGATCCTGCAAAAGCACAAGAAAAGGAAACTACAAGAAGCATACATCCATAACTGATTCAAGGATTAGAATAAATCAAATATACAAGCATCAATACACCATTAAGATACATGCATATAGAAGAACCTCAAATGCTTTATTAATGGAAGAAGTAAAGTTCCGAGAGTGTTACAACCATAAGAGGCCCAATCCAGCAACACTTCCCAGTAGAAAGAAATCTCCTCTTCACCTCCTTCAAAGCAATCACCCAATAGTTCTATCCACAAACCAACAGCACTTCCTTACATTCACAAAATTCCAGCCTCCATAGACCTCATGAGAGAGCTCTATATATAGGAGATTTGGAGAAAGGATGAGTCAGCTGGAGTTTGGCATGAAGCTGACTAGTGTCCTCTCCCACTTTAGTTATACTTCAGTTCTTGAGTCCACTTGGAGTTTCTTGCTTCCACTTGGAGATCTAGATCCTCTTACTCATCACAAGGCGAATTCCCTGATCCAAGTGTCATTTTGGAAGCTTCCTGGGCATTTGACACCTTGCAGAATGACTGTGCCACTTGGCCAATCTCGCCCAGCGCAGGTAGCCTTCATTAGATTTGACATTCAACGCAGGTACAGAGTGGAGCAGTTGACATTCAGCGCAGATGCTCAGTGGGGCAGCTGACATGATCCAGAAATAGCTTGTTTTTGAGTGTTTTCAGGTGGAGAACTGATTTTCAGTGCTGTAGTTTGCTGACCTTGTTCCTCTAGGGGCAGGAACAACATGTTTAGGGACTTTGGATCCCTTAGATTATTGACATTTCATGCTTCATGCTGTAAGGCACAAAAATGTCTATAACAGTTGCCCCCTAAAGTATGAGGTCGTTTATCGGGTGAAATGCTTTATCAGGAGGATCCGAAGTTCATTCAATCGCTGAGAGGTGCCCTGTAATAAAATAAAATACAATACATTATTTTTCATTCTGCTTTCATGATCTAGCTGAGGCGGGCATTCCCATGCTCAGCTTTATAAATTCATTTTGGTACATAGAACAGATGATCGTCTGGTGGTAGACTGATAACTCTCTGCTGAAATTATCATCCTTTGAGTAGGATGATCATCTGCTGCAATGATGTACATAATAAATGTCTTTATATCCTGAATATATATATCGCAGCTCGGATGGATGAAACTAGATCCGGGGTCTTCAAACTCGTTCGATCTTCACTCTAAGTACAAGTCGATCCATGTGAGAATTGCGCTGAAGTCGAACATGGAAAGACATCGCTTGATTACCGGTCAATAATGTAAACCGTTAACAAGCGCGAGAGGAATCACCAATAATGACAATGACCCTCAAGGTACTGCAGTACAATTCACGTGGTGTGAATAAAGGACTTGGCGTCGAACACCACGCGAAATCTTCTGGTCGAAGGTCATTGATGTATACCTGTCGCCGGAAGTGAGAAACTTGCCATTGAGGCATGCAAGCTTCAAAGTACTGGGGGGTTTGTTCCTAGATCAACTTCTTGGATAATGAGCTGAAGTCGACAAGAAGCGATCCGTCAAAGGAGGGCCTTAATGAATCCCACATCAGTGACACGGAACGGAGCTAATGATTTTAGTGGAGATGAAAACAATCTGTGAAATATGATTCAGGGTGGCGATCATGGGTGGATGAAGGATAATGTATGGCAGTGGATGGGACACGGTTGACTCTTTCTGAACACATCTCTTGAACATATAACGACACTGATGTGATGGATCGGTAGCATTACCCCAAATGTGGATGGTTTGGCGAGGACAATGGTGATGAGACCGGTGAATGAAACAACCTAACCCGATGTGATACGGAGGACAAAGTGTCATGTTCAAGAGCGACTTGCTACCATTAAAGCTTTGAGGTTCTCCCAATTTTTCCCCAGTCATTTCTGACCAGTACCTCTTTATTTTTGTCAAGCTTGAGGAGGATAACATATGCTTGTTCTATAACCTGCCCTTCGGGCAAGCCCATCGCTATGTTTTAACAAGCCTAGTGATAGGGAAACTCGTTCTCGTCTAAAGACAAGTTTGTCACTATTTAATCATTTTAACGAGTCTAACGACAATGAAAACTCGGTCCTTTTCAATTTTAGAGAGTTTGAAAAGGTACAGAAAGTTAACTCCAAAATTCCTTTTTTGTCATCTAATCCCTTAAGTCCGAAAAAGTATAAAACAATACATAAGGGATGAGTGTTCGGTACTTTTAACGAGCCGATCAAAACAAGCGCTCGATCTTTTTGTGCAATAATCCCTCAGGTCCAAAAAAGATTAAAATCTAGAGGAGGGATAGCTCTTCCGGTCACTTTAATGAGCTGGAAGGCCAAAACTCGGCAAACTTTTCATATTTTACGAGTCAGAAAAAAGCTCAAAGAGGACTCGTCTTTTGAGGAACGAGTGATAAACAGGGATAGCAACTGATTCTAGGTACAGGTTGGAAATTTCCAATCACGGCAGTGTCACAAGGATGGCTAGGTGAAATCACTCTTCGCAGCTGTTCCTCAAAATGGGTAAACAATCATATGGAGGTGAACGATCGGCCAAAAGACGGTGGAGGTGGCGGGTGCAAACACGACCAAGGCTTTTATGGCTGATAAAATTACGATCACAAAGGTTATTTACCGGGATAGGTTCTTTTTTTAGATAAAAATGAGCTTAAACTCTGGAGGAAACATTGCTCACTGCTTTTATTTATTTTTTAACGAGCATGAAGACCGCGTTAAAACTGCTCGGATCTTGCGTTTATTTTTTAACGAGCATGAACTTTATGCTAAAGCTGCTCGAACATATGGTCAAATTTTGATTTTTTACCATTACTAGCTTTTCTCTTTTCAAATATAGTACTGCACTTTCAATTGCTGCAACAAACTTTGTTAGAAATGGATAATATTTGCATGAAAATGAGATTATAACCCTAATATTTTACTTTAAACTATGTAAAAAGTCATAAAAAGGTGCTTTTACCTCTCATTTACCATTTCATTTGCATTTGGTTTGTTGGAGCTCTAGAGGTGCCTCTTTCCCCTTGATTTTCACCAGCTAATTCCGGGAGATTCTGCGGACGATTTTCGGCGCCGTCTGTACTAGGTAGGAGCTAAACACTAGCTCTTTCTTTTCATGGTTTCATTTTCCAGTTTTATGCATGTTTTTCAGTGTTTCTGAGCCCCAGGGGTTTTGCAAAATCGCCCTAACTTCAGCGCAGGTTCCCCTTTCAAAATCTGCGCTGAATGTCAAGCTGCCTTAAGGCAGTCTGACCTTCAGCGCAGGAGGGACACTCTTTGCCTGCGTTGGGCTCAGAAAACTGAGTGTTCAGGTCATTTTTTGATGATTTTTCGCCAGTTTTTTCATCAAAATCAGGAACCTACTCTTTCTCTTGTTTGCCTTGCAGGGAACTTTGAACAAAATGTCTCTTACATGGCGAGAACGAGAACATGAAGAGGAGGACATGATTGCCCTCCATGACCCGGTCATCGTGAACGCGCTGCGGAACTGTGGCCTGCTGAAGTTCTTCCGTATCTCTAGCATGAGAGCACAGATTTCTTTACTGCAGTATATGATTGATGCTTGGGATCCTATTAACCAAGTATTCCAGATTAGGGGGAAGACCATCCCCTTGACCATAGAGGACATGTACTTCTTGACTGGACTGTCAAGACGAGGTGCCCTCATTTCCTTATCAGGTACGGCCCGGGGGACTGATTCCACCAGAGATTATGTCCGTCAGTATTGCAGGGAAGGTTCTCAGCCGAGCAGAGAAGGCAATATTGTTATCCGAGAGATTACCGATCGGGCTCTCAGGTCCATTCTGTTCACTATTGGTAGGATGGCCGGTAGCGCAGCTCTACATGTTGCCAACAGGTCTTATATGCAGCACGCCTTGGAGTGTCTCCAACCGAAAGTATTCAACTGGTGTGATGCAGTACTTGTTCAGATGAAAATTCAATTGACCAAGGTAAAGGACGGGAAGTTGAAGAACTTTGGATTTGGTTCTATTCTGACTGCCTTCGCCTTGGAGAAAATCCCACTGATGCAGCCTCAGTACATCATACTTGACTTGCCTTCTCCGACCGAGCCACGCATGCAGAGGTGGGTTGACCACATGTCTAGGCATGCAGGTCAACCTCAGATTACTTTCACTGAGGCCTTCTTTAGGTGGTTCGAGCGCCAGGAGATGGCGTTTTATGAGTATCCATATGTGGGTATGGATTTCCGAGGTGATCCAGATTTGGTATTACCGGATGGCGAGCAGTGGGGTGCCATTGGTAAACTCTTTGACCATATTACTGTTTATTGTTCTTACTCATAATGTTGTCGTGCTTTATTCTATCAAGACTTTTAATTGTACTCTTGGGTGCATGCAGATATTGGTCCTGTTCGTCCAGCAGTTCGTCCGAGATCGCCAGCTGGTGCCCCGGTAGGGGAGCCTGCTAGGAGAGTTGTTATTCGCGATCTTGACGACACCGAGACCCTTACAGCTATGCAGGAGCAGGTTGAGAGCCTTACTCATGGCCTTCCGGATGTACAGATTGACGAGTTACCTTTACAGATGCAGCGGCATACCATTGGTGTGCCTAGACGATGGACTCGTCTCTTGCGCATGATTGCACAGGCCGTGACGTACTATCATGAGCACCACTAGGCTAGGATGACCCCTAGCATCTTTTTGAGTTCTTAGGTCATATGACCAATTTTGTCTTGGTTACAGAACATTATGTATGAACTTATATAAATAGCTTATATATTTTGATTTTCGGGTTTTACTCTGGTTGATTTACGTGATCCATATGTACAATTTTTGATGATGTGTCCTTTTTATAAATGTTGCAAATGTCTATCTAACACATAGTTTGCCAACGAGTCAGTTAATGTGTTTAAGTTTCTTGAAATATGTTGATATTGAATTGAATCAAATCGTCTTTCCAAGATCTTAACCCTTAGGAACATGCGATAAATAGCTGGATTGCGAACATAATATATACCATTGAGTTGTAGTATTACGAGCTGTGAGTCTAGCCTGACATTAGTCGGTGTATGCCACGTGTGATGGCATCAGAGAGTAGTTCTATCAACGCGCTATACTCAGCGATGTTATTCGTTGATTGTCCAATACATACACCTCTGAAACTCACTAACTCGCCGCTTGGATCAAAAATGGCCCAGGCTGCGGAGGACAGGTTCCGCGAACTACGACTCGCTCCGTCGGCATATCCAACACATGTCTCCAGAAGGTTCGACATCTGCAATGAAAAAAGGTGGATCACTCGACCAGAACAAACACTTTAGCGAAAACAAAATATAACAAAAGCATGTAGGTTACTATTTAAGCATAGTAACGCTTGAGGTACAACCCATTGCAGGGCTGCGCCAGTGGAATTCCATCGTAATCCATCAACTCATAGGCTCCTTTTGCTAACACCCTTTTAACAATATAGGGGCCCATCCATAAGGACTTGAATTTACCTGTTCCCAATTTATCGGATTCTTGGTCATAAAGCAAGACCAAATCACCTTCCGAGAAGACACGGGGTTTGACATTTTTATCAAACTGAGCCTTGACTCGTTTCTTATGAGCTTCGTTAGCCAAAGCGGCGTCACGACGGGTTTCATCCAACTGGATTAATTCCAAGAAACGAGCTTCTTCTTCTGAGGTTCCGGGGAGAAGATCAATTGCGAGTTTAAGCGACGAAATTTCGCACTGGATCGGTAAGACTGCTTCCAGGCCATACACCAATTGAAAAGGTGTGAACCCGGTTGCGTTCTTCACCGACGTTCGGTAGGCCCACAAGGCTGAGTACAGGATTAGGTGCCACCTTCTTTTGTGAACCCCGATCATCCTTTGCAACATACGCTTCAGGACCTTGTTGATTGCCTCAACTTGTCCGTTGGCTTGCGGATAATATGGGGTAGAGCTCCCAGCTCCAATCCGAAGTTCATTCAATCGCTGAGAGGTGCCCTGTAATAAAATACAATACAATACATTATTTTTCATTCTGCTTTCATGATCTAGCTGAGGCGGGCATTCCCATGCTCAGCTTTATAAATTCATTTTGGTACATAGAACAGACGATCGTCTGGTGGTAGACTGATAACTCTCTGCTGAAATTATCATCCTTTGAGTAGGATGATCATCTGCTGCAATGATGTACATAATAAATGTCTTTATATCCTGAATATATATATCGCAGCCCGGATGGATGAAACTAGATCCGGGGTCTTCAAACTCGTTCGATCTTCACTCTAAGTACAAGTCGATCCATGTGAGAATTGCGCTGAAGTCGAACATGGAAGGACATCGCTTGATTACCGGTCAATAATGTAAACCGTTAACAAGCGCGAGAGGAATCACCAATAATGACAATGACCCTCAAGGTACTGCAGTACAATTCACGTGGTGTGAATAAAGGACTTGGCGTCGAACACCACGCGAAATCTTCTGGTCGAAGGTCATTGATGTATACCTGTCGCCGGAAGTGAGAAACTTGCCATTGAGGCATGCAAGCTTCAAAGTACTGGGGGGTTTGTTCCTAGATCAACTTCTTGGATAATGAGCTGAAGTCGACAAGAAGCGATCCGTCAAAGGAGGGCCTTAATGAATCCCACATCAGTGACACGGAACGGAGCTAATGATTTTAGTGGAGATGAAAACAATCTGTGAAATATGATTCAGGGTGGCGATCATGGGTGGATGAAGGATAATGTATGGCAGTGGATGGGACACAGTTGACTCTTTCTGAACACATCTCTTGAACATATAACGACACGGATGTGATGGATCGGTAGCATTACCCCAAATGTGGATGGTTTGGCGAGGACCATGGTGATGAGACCGGTGAATGAAACAACCTAACCCGATGTGATACGGAGGACAAAGTGTCATGTTCAAGAGCGACTTGCTACAATTAAAGCTTTGAGGTTCTCCCAATTTTTCCCCAGTCATTTCTGACCAGTACCTCTTTATTTTTGTCAAGCTTGAGGAGGATAACATATGCTTGTTCTATAACCTGCCCTTTGGGCAAGCCCATCGCTATGTTTTAATGAGCCTAGCGATAGGGAAACTCGTTCTCGTCTAAAGACAAGTTTGTCGCTATTTAATCATTTTAACAAGTCTAACGACAATGAAAACTCGGTCCTTTTCAATTTTAGAGAGTCTGAAAAGGTACAGAAAGTTAACTCCAAAATTCTTTTTCGTCATCTAATCCCTTAAGTGCCAAAAAGTATAAAACAATACATAAGGGATGAGTGTTCGGTACTTTTAACGAGCCGATCAAAACAAGCGCTCGATCTTTTTGTGCAATAATCCCTCAGGTCCAAAAAAGATTAAAATCTAGAGGAGGGATAGCTCTTCCGGTCACTTTAACGAGCTGGAAGGCCAAAACTTGGCAAACTTTTCATATTTTACGAGTCAGAAAAGAGCTCAAAGAGGACTCGTCTTTTGAGGAACGAGTGATAAACAGGGATAGCAACTGATTCCAGGTACAGGTTGGAATTTTCCAATCACGGCAGTGTCACAAGGATGGCTAGGTGAAATCACTCTTCGCAGCTGTTCCTCAAAATGGGTAAACAATCATATGGAGGTGAACGATCGGCCAAATGACGGTGGAGGTGGCGGGTGCAAACACGACCAAGGCTTTTATGGCTGATAAAATTACGATCACAAAGGTTATTTACCGGGATAGGTTCTTTTTTTAGATAAAAATGAGCTTAAACTCTGGAGGAAACATTGCTCACTGCTTTTATTTATTTTTTAACGAGCATGAAGACCGCGTTAAAACTGCTCGGATCTTGCGTTTATTTTTTAACGAGCATGAACTTTATGCTAAAACTGCTCGAACATATGGTCAAATTTTGATTTTTTACCATTACTAGCTTTTCTCTTTTCAAATATAGTACTGCACTTTCAATTGCTGCAACAAACTTTGTTAGAAAATGAGATTATAACCCTAATATTTTACTTTAAACTATGTAAAAAGTCATAAAAAGGTGCTTTTACCTCTCATTTACCATTTCATTTGCATTTGGTTTGTTGGAGCTCTGGAGGTGCCTCTTTCCCCTTGATTTTCACCAGCTGATTCCAGGAGATTCTGCGGACGATTTTCGGCGCCGTTTGGACCAGGTAGGAGCTAAACACTAGCTCTTTCTTTTCATGGTTTCATTTTCCAGTTTTATGCCTGTTTTTCAGTGTTTCAGAGCCCCAGGGGTTTTGCAAAATCGCCCTAACTTCAGCGCAGGTTCCCCTTTCGAAATCTGCGCTGAATTTCAAGCTGCCTTAAGGCAGTCTGACCTTCAGCGCAGGAGGGACACTCTTTGCCTGCGTTGGGCTCAGAAAACTGAGTGTTCAGGTCATTTTTTGATGATTTTTCGCCAGTTTTTTCATCAAAATCAGGAACCTACTCTTTCTCTTGTTTGCCTTGCAGGGAACTTTGAACAAAATGTCTCTTACATGGCGAGAACGAGAACATGAAGAGGAGGACATGATTGCCCTCCATGACCCGGTCACGGTGAACGCGCTGCGGAACTGTGGCCTGCTGAAGTTCTTCCGTATCTCTAGCATGAGAGCACAGATTTCTTTACTGTAGTATATGCTTGATGCTTGGGATCCCGTTAAGCAAGTATTCCAGATTAGGGGGAAGACCATCCCCTTGACCATAGAGGACATGTACTTCTTGACTGGACTGTCAAGACGAGGTGCCCTCATTTCCTTATCAGGTACGGCCCGGGGGACTGATTCCACCAGAGATTATGTCCGTCAGTATTGCAGGGAAGGTTCTCAGCCGAGCAGAGACGGCAATATTGTTATCCAAGAGATTACCGATCGGGCTCTCAGGTCCATTCTGTTCACTATTGGTAGGATGGCCAGTAGCGCAGCTCTACATGTTGCCAACAGGTCTTATATGCAGCACGCCTTGGAGTGTCTCCAACCGAAAGTATTCAACTGGTGTGATGCAGTACTTGTTCAGATGAAAAGTCAATTGACCAAGGTAAAGGACGGGAAGCTGAAGAACTTTGGATTTGGTTCTATTCTGACTGCCTTCGCCTTGGAGAAAATCCCACTGATGCAGCCTCAGTACATCATACTTGACTTGCCTTCTCCGACCGAGCCACGCATGCAGAGGTGGGTTGACCACATGTCTAGGCATGCAGGTCAACCTCAGATTACTTTCACTGAGGCCTTCTTTAGGTGGTTCGAGCGCCAGGAGATGGCGTTTTCTGAGTATCCATATGTGGGTATGGATTTCCGAGGTGATCCGGATTTGGTATTACCGAATGGCGAGCAGTGGGGTGCCATTGGTAAACTCTTTGACCATATTACTGTTTATTGTTCTTACTCATAATGTTGTCGTGCTTTATTCTATCAAGACTTTTAATTGTACTCTTGGGTGCATGCAGATATTGGTCCTGTTCGTCCAACAGTTCGTCCGAGATCGCCAGCTGCTGCCCCGGTGGGGGAGCCTGCTAGGAGAGTTGTTATTCGCAATCTTGACGACACCGAGACCCTTACAGTTGTGCAGGAGCAGGTTGAGAGCCTTACTCATGGCCTTCCGGATGTACAGATTGACGAGTTACCTTTACAGATGCAGCGGCATACCATTGGTGTGCCTAGACGATGGACTCGTCTCTTGCGCATGATTGCACAGGCCGTGATGTACTATCATGAGCACCACTAGGCTAGGGTGCCCCCTAGCATCTTTTTTGAGTTCTTAGGTCATATGACCAATTTTGTCTTGGTTACAGAACATTATGTATGAACTTATATAAACAAATTATATATTTTGATTTTCGGGTTTTACTCTGGTTGGTTTACGTGATCCATATGTACAATTTTTGATGATGTGTCCTTTTTATAAATGTTGCAAATGTCTATCTAACACATAGTTTGCCAACGAGTCAGTTAATGTGTTTAAGTTTCTTGAAATATGTTGATATTGAATTGAATCAAATCGTCTTTCCAAGATCTTAACCCTTAGGAACATGCGATAAATAGCTAGATTGCGAACAAAATATATACCATTGAGTTGTAGTATTACGAGCTATGAGTCTAGCCTGACAATTAGTCGGCGTATGCCACATGTGATGGCATCAGAGAGTAGTTCTATCAACGCGCTATACTCAGCGATGTTATTCGTTGATTGCCCAATACATACACCTCTGAAACTCACTAACTCGCCGCTTGGATCAAAAATGGCCCAGGCTGCGGAGGACAGGTTCCGCGAACTACGACTCGCTCCGTCGGCATATCCAACACATGTCTCCAGAAGGTTTGACATCTGCAATGAAAAAAGGTGGATCACTCGACCAGAACAAACACTTTAGCGAAAACAAAATATAACAAAAGCATGCAGGTTACTATTTAAGCATAGTAACGCTTGAGGTACAACCCGTTGCGGGGCTGCGCCAGTGGAATTCCATCGTAATCCATCAACTCGTAGGCTCCTTTTGCTAACACCCTTTTAACAATATAGGGGCCCATCCATAAGGACTTGAATTTACCTGCTCCCAATTTATCGGATTCTTGGTCATAAAGCAAGACCAAATCACATCCGAGAAGACACGGGGTTTGACGTTTTTGTCAAACTGAGCCTTGACTCGTTTCTTATGAGCTTCGTTAGCCAAAGCGGCGTCACGACGGGTTTCATCCAACTGGATTAATTCCAAGAAACGAGCTTCTTCTTCTGAGGTTCCAGGGAGAAGATCAATTGCGAGTTTAAGTGACGAAATTTCGCACGGGATCGGTAAGACTGCTTCCAGGCCATACACCAATTGAAAAGGTGTGAACCCAGTTGCGTTCTTCACTGACGTTCGGTAGGCCCACAAGGCTGAGTACAAGATTAGGTGCCACCTTCTTTTGTGAACCCCGATCATCCTTTGCAACATACGCTTCAGGACCTTGTTGATTGCCTCAACTTGTCCGTTGGCTTGCGGATAATATGGGGTAGAGCTGTTGTGAGATAGCCCTAGCTTGGCAGCTAATTCGACCATCATGTGATTGCGAAAATGCGACCCATGATCTGTGACTATAGCCTGTGGTACGCCGAACCTGGCGACTACATGATTGAAAAAGAAAAGGGCTTCTGTTTCACCAGTGTTATCCAATGTAGGCATCGCCTCGGCCCATTTGGTAAAATAGTCAACAACGACTATAATATACCCATGCCCCCCGGTCGAGGTGGGGTTACATTGCATGAAATCGATGCCCCACTTGGCGAAGGGCCCAACAGCAACTATCGGCTGTAAAGGTGCGGGTCGTCGTCTGGTTTTGCTATCAAAGATTTGACAAGCATGGCAACTTCTGACTGCGGTTATGCAATCTTTGAACATGGTTGGCCAGAAGTATCCTGCTCGTAAGATTCTTTGTGCTGTTGCATATCCAGACTGATGCCCCCCACACGCGCCTGAATGACAATCATTCAGGGCTTTTTCGGCCTCCTCATGGGTAAGGCACCTCCTTAGAACTGTATCGACACCACGACGGTAAAGTGTATCACCGACGATCATGTAGTCTTTTGCTTGGTATCGTATATGTTTTTGTTCGAAGTGAGAGGTGTTAGGCCTGAACTTTTGGGTTTGGACATAAACTATGATATCCCCATACCACTCATTGCTTACAGATATCAGAAACAGACTTTCGTCCACGATTGACTCTTCCAATGTTTCATCGTTGGACAACGATGGGAGATCGCACAATAATTCTACGAAAACTAGAGCTTTCTTTGATTTGGATTTTACAAATTCCAGATCAAACTCTTGAAGGATTGCTATCCATTTTGAATATTTGCCCCCCAGCAACTGTCGCGACAGTATATATGTCATGGGGTTGCAATTTGACAAGATGGTAGTTTTCCGAAAGAGGACATAATGTCGAAACCTTTGGATTGCTTGAACAGCTGCAAGCGCTAGTTTTTCAACATAAGAATATTTACTTTCTGTATCGTTTAATTTTTTACTTAAATAATAGATAGGATGTTCAATTCCATCGACTTCTTGCACTAAAACCATCGCAATGGTCGTATCTGCTGCAGCTAGATACAGGTTAAAATCTCTTTGATAGTCCGGGGCGTACATTAATGATGCTTTTACTAGACAATCTTTTAGAGCATCAAAGGAAGCTTGCGCCACCTGGTCCCAGACAAAAGGTACATCCTTTTTCAAAAGACGAGTATAACCCTTAGCAAGTTCTGCGTAATTTGGAATGAACCTCCTCAGAAAGTTTGCTTTCCCTTGGAGTTTCTGAATCTGAAGCAAATTTGAAGGTGGAGGCAAATTAATGATTGCCTGAACCTTACAGGGGTCGAGACGAATCCCATCCTTAGAGACTACAAAGCCAAGTAAACGACCAGAACCGACGCAAAACACACATTTGTGTGGATTGAGTCTTATCTTGTAGTGTCGGCAACGTAGAAATATCGCTCTTAAATGCTGCGGATGATCAGTCCGCTTTCGCGAATGAGCCGAAAGATCGTCGAGATAAGGTTGAACAATGTTCTTGATGTCATGGAAGGCATAATTCATTGCCCTCTGAAACGTCGCCCCTGCGTTCTTTAAACCAAAGGGTAATTTTCGATAAGCGAATGTGCCCCACGAACAAATAAATGCAGTCTTTGACTGGTCCTGTGGGCGGATATTTATTTGATTATACCCGGCAAATCCATTCATAAATGAAAAGATTTCACATCCGGCGCATTCATCAATTATCTGGTCGATGAAGGGTGTAGGGTAGTTGTCCTTAGGACAAGCTTGGTTTACATCCCTATAATCGACACACACTCTAATCGTCCCTTGTTTTTTCATAACAGGGACAATATTCGATACCCAATCGGTTAGAGGAACCAGGTAGATGAATCCAGCATGGAGAAGTTTCTCAACTTCTGCCTTAATGGCAGCGGCTTTCTTAGGGTGCACCTGCCGAAGCCGTTGTCTTACTGGTTTGACATCAGGATACATTTTAATTTTATGTTCAACTATACTCGAGTCAATGCCTAGCATTTCATCATATGACCAAGCAAAGACATCTCTGAACTCGCGAAAGAGAGCACCATATATTTCCAGTTCTGAAGGGGAACAACCTTTGCCGACATAAATATTCTCTACAACATCTGTTTTAGTCGAGATATTTATGGCTATAGTCTCTTCAATATTGGATAGGTTTCGCTCGGAATCCACCGTATTTACAGTATTCGTTAGGAATTCAAATACTGAAGGGTGATAAAGGTCACTTTGAGTATCTTCTTCATATTCCAGAAAAAGGGAACGATGGTGGTGATCATTCCATGGTGCCTCCTCAATCAACATTGATTGTAAGATTCCTTCGTCAGTCCCATGAACTTTCGACCAAGGATCTAATGGGGTACCATATTCTCTAGACCTATCTACCCAAACGCTCGACGAGCGTTGACTTGGGTTCGCCTCCCATGCCTGAAACATTGATTGCTACAATATTTCTATAGGACTTGGTGGCAAAACCATTTGGTGATCCATGACGATTTCGTCTTCTGCGACCTTCAAGGAAGATACCATGTTGCATGTTGCTACAAACGGGATATTCCCTACATGGATAGGAGGTGGCAACGCGAAAGCTCCCATCATTGTGGGGTCTTTTAATAGGCCTACTCCGATATCTTGTATTGAATGGTCGCTCCCATGGATCATGGGAATGCTTCCTGTAACTTGTGAACCATTAGGGAGGAAGTTCTGTTGGTCGACAATCGTAATCCCTCCTTCAAACGGGAATGTGATCTTCCTAAAATAAGTCGACACTACAGCTGCCATGGCATATATCCATGGTCTTCCCAGTAGGATGTTATAGTCAAGATTGCCATCAATGACTTCAACATCAATTTCCACTGTTTTTTCTCCTAGTCCAACTTTCAAGTTATTTAGGATGCCGTACGGCGTGTACGTCCTACCGTCGAATGCTTTTAATGTCGTCGAAGATCGCGACAAGGTTGGAGATCCAAGAGTTTTCCAGCAACTCATTGACATAATACATGTCGATGCCCCCTCATCAATAATTGTTCTGTGAACAGTTTTGTTGAGTGCTTTCACTTGAATAAGGAAAGCTAATTGAGCTGGTAACTGAGGATCATATCCTTTGTGATCAAAGGATACAAGATTCGAATCTTTAGGATCCACTCCACCAATTGCTAATAACAACGCCTGCCTTTGGGATGGGCAATTTTGCAGTACCTCAAGAGTCGACATAGCGGATGGCGATTGGGCCAAATCTTCCACTATGTTATAATGCTGCACCACCCTGGCGCGAGGATTAAACGTCGACTTGTGTACTACTCCCTTTGGCGGTTTTATTGTTAACTCATGCGTGATGGGGGGTACAACTTCTGCCGAAGTTGTTGTCGAACTACTAGGTTGATCTTTACCTTTGTCGTTCGATACCGGCGGATTCCCGTAATCTTTATTCCTTGTCGAGATCAAAGCATCATTTTGCTTAGAGACCGACAACATAAGCACTTGCGACGGGGAAGCATTTCCACTATCAACCAGATTTTGACCTGGGTTGGGGAATGGATCAGTTAACACAGCTGATGTTTGGGAACTTTTAAAGAACCTCTTTAACTCAGCTTTGAATGGGCAATTCTTTGTGTAATGATCCTCATCATCACAAATTTGACATGGATAATTTTGTTTCCCTTTTCCAGGAGGGTTTGAAGAATTTTTTCCAGGGGATGACTCACCTTGTTTCTTCTTCTTCCCTTTGTTTTGCTTTTTCTTGCTTCCTGGTTGATTGGTTTCTTTGCCTTTATCTTCTGATACGGCATTTACTTCCGAAGCAAGAATTTCTTGATTTGCTTTTTGATTCGAAGTCTTACAGGGTTTTTTATTCGAATCCCTTGTCGACTTTGTGTTTGCAGTGCCAATCACACCATCACCGGAATGAGAGTCACTGTTCGATCCAGGAGGAGGAGGGATTGAAAATTCCGGTCTGGGGGCGTCAGGTATCTTATCATAGAGTGTGCCAGACTGAGTATATACTAAGTCTAAATACTGGGCACGAGCAATAACCTGCTCCTCTGTTACGACCCCTCCCTTGGCCACATCTTCTGTTATAGCAGGAAGAAGCGACTTTATAAACCCCTCAGCTAACAGCTGATCTGGAACATAAGTCTTTACCATTCTGCGACGACGACACCACTCATGTATATGATCTGATATATGTGTGGCCGTTGTCTGCTTGAAATTGGTTAAGATTTCCGTTCCAGTTTCGTACCTTATAGGTAACTGAAAGTGTGTTAAAAAAGTTGTGGCTAGGGAACTAAAATTGTCGAAAGAGGCTCTAGGTAATTCAATATACCATTTAGCCGCCGGACCAGTCAATGTCCTCTGGAAAAGGCGAAGCCTTATTGAATCATCATTCAAGGTATTCGACGAACACCACAGATGAAAAGTCATCACATGATTCGACGGGTCTTTGCCAGGATTTCCATTGAATTTAGGAATGTCCGAAGGAAGCTTGTGAGGAATCGCTGGCCACCAATGGGCATAGGCGATTGGATCGTTCGTCAATCGATGTAAATCTGGTAATTCCAAAGTTGCCACGAATGGCAACTGTTGATTCAGGTTTGGCGAGGCGTACCCAAGATACGATGGAATCGCTTGAGCATAGGCCTTTGCATACCAGCATAATGCAATTGATGCTGATATGACTGATATGGTTGGTGGACTTGGCCACTGTAAAGTGGTTGATTTAACCCGTTTTGAGTATAGGGTTGTCCACTATTCGCAAAGATCTGTTGCTCAGATCCTTGGTACACCTGCTGAAGCTGAGGTTGTTGGTACTGCACCATCCATGGTTGTGAAGCCATGTTTTGCTGTGTTATATTAACCGACGGACCAAGATGTGGGGTTATTGTACCCATTTGTACTTGTGTCGTCCCGGCAGTTGGCGATTGTGGTTGTGTTGCATGGTCAAGGGGTTGTTGCATTACAACCTGGGGTTGACATACAACAGGCATCGATTGAACTTGCGACACGGTTACAATGGCAGGCGTCGTCGGGATGCTAGACATAGGTACACACTGTTGCATAGAATACACAACTCTTGGCTGTTGAGGTAACATAGGTACCCAACCACTTGTCGTAACTTCAGTTAAACCTGAATGTTGTTGAAAACTGCCGTATGGGTATCCTCCTGGAGGAGGTAATGAAAGGGCATACTGCCCCCCATATGGTAGCAATCCGGAACTCAGAGGGATTGTTAGTCCTTGAGGACTAGATGACCCAAATTGACCTCCATGAGGATCAATCTGTCGAGTTTCAACATAAGAATTACCGGGTTTTACTCCGGATGAACAAACTAGAACAGACCATACTGTCAAAATAGTCCCTGGGTGGACTCCTTCTAGCTGTTGAGAGCTAGTTGGGACAGCTGGTATGCCGGCAAACATCGTTGGAGTGACAGCAGGAGCTTCTGCCGTCGCTGTGTTATTTGGCACAGTCCTAGATGTCGATGGTTGCTCAAACATTTTAAGTCTATCCAATAGACTGCCCAGCGATTCTACAGGAACTTCCACTAGTGGTGGACAAACTTCTGATGCAGAAGAAAAAAAAAAGTGACACCTACTCCAAAATGAGTTGGAGTATTTGCTTGCTGGTCCTCTACGATTTCCTCTATTGCAATCAGACCAGGAGGAAGAGGAAGACCGTCAGGTCCGTAAAAGATTTCTGGTGCCGAAGAAGGGGTTGTTTCGACAGCGACAGTTGTTTGAGCAACAAGACTCTGTGGACCGGTTACAGATGGAACTGGTTCAGTTATGCAAGTACTTGTTCTCAGACCAGGATCAGTGCAACTGTCCCTCTGTGGCTGTCGAACTTCTTCAATAGAGGCAGGGGTTCCAGAAATACTAGGAGTGACCGGAATCTCAGACGTTGTTGGAACTGTTGTTCTAACTTTAATGGGAGATTTTGACCCGGTCAAGCGAGTTCGCTTCATCCGTACTACTTTCGATTCTGGAGACAAAGACGGTTGACTCGCAAGCCTCCGCGAATGACGGGGTTTCAATTGACTTTCCTCCACGGTTGCGGATTACTCGATCAACTAAAATACAAAAGGGGAATTATGTTTCCGTATTGAATGAATTTTATTAGACGCTTTTAGACACAACTTGCTTTTTCAGTTTTTAAGAGTCGAGAAAAAGCTAAAGATGACTCTAGTCCCCTTCGATGTTTTAACGAGCCCGAAGTGACAAATGCTCGGTTGGACTTTTTCAGTTATAGAGTTTGAAAAAGGCCAAAAGAAACTGCTCTGGAGATCTAGGCAGAGGGTGTGCCAAACCTTTCGCGAAACCACAGAATACGTTTTACGGTACGGGTGGTCGATCTTCGTGAATGCTGTGTTCACTGCATCGCGATCAGTAGGGCGACCGACACGGCTTCCTAAGGATAAAGGATAAATGCCTATAGGGGTCTCCCAATATACGCGACGGTACGCGGGAGCATAAGTCCGTATTAGTGCTATCGTCCCTCAGAAAAGAATACAAAGCTATTCAAGATTACTTCTTTATGAGATGTAAGAAAGAGGAGGAAGAGATCCACTAACCGTTATCTTCCGCTAATGATTGATCCAATCTTCCCTCTTTGCTGCTTGCTCCCAGCTCCTTGCTCTTTCACTGGCCCAGCTACACCAAGATCCTGCAAAAGCACAAGAAAACGAAACTACAAGAAGCATACATCCATAACTGATTCAAGGATTAGAATAAATCAAATATACAAGCATCAATACACCATTAAGATACATGCATATAGAAGAACCTCAAATGCTTTATTAATGGAAGAAGTAAAGTTCCGAGAGTGTTACAACCATAAGAGGCCCAATCCAGCAACACCTCCCAGCAGAAAGAAATCTCCTCTTCACCTCCTTCAAAGAAATCACCCAATAGTTCTATACACAAACCAACAACACTTCCTTACATTCACAAAATTCCAGCCTCCATAGACCTCATGAGAGAGCTCTATATATAGGAGATTTGGAGAAAGGATGAGTCAGCTGGAGTTTGGCATGAAGCTGACTAGTGTCCTCTCCCACTTTAGTTATACTTCAGTTCTTGAGTCCACTTGGAGTTTCTTGCTTCCACTTGGAGATCTAGATCCTCTTACTCATCACAAGGCGAATTCCCTGATCCAAGTGTCATTTTGGAAGCTTCCTGGGCATTTGACACCTTGCAGAATGACTGTGCCACTTGGCCAATCTCGCCCAGCGCAGGTAGCCTTCATTAGATTTGACATTCAGCGTAGGTACAGAGTGGAGCAGTTGACATTCAACGCAGATGCTGAGTGGGGCAGCTGACATGATCCAGAAATAGCTTGTTTTTTAGTGTTTTCAGGTGGAGAACTGATTTTCAGTGCTGTAGTTTGCTGACCTTGTTCCTCTAGGGGCAGGAACAACATGTTTAGGGACTTTGGATCCCTTAGATTATTGACATTTCATGCTTCATGCTGTAAGGCACAAAAATGTCTATAACAACAAGATGGTTCTTCATCCAAGGATAATGATGATGAAAATCTGGCTTTACCAAGTAAGGCAAGGAAAGGGAAGGGGAAGGCATCCCATTGCGAATCGAATTCTTCTCATGGAGGGAAGAAGGGTGACAAGTCTAAAGTGAGATGTTTTAATTGTCACGAGATGGGACATTATGCGACTAATTTCCCATCAAAGAAGTCCAAGAAGGGATCGGAAGGTGAGGCATTAGCCTCTCAGTTCGAAATGGACTTTGCCCTCATTGCGTGCATCGTGTTATCGATGATGGTTTGTGGTTGGTATCTTGACAGTGGAACCTCAGTCCACATGACCAATGATAAAATTTTATTCAGTGTCTTGGAGGCAAAAGACCTCAACATGCACATAGAGATGAGTGACGACGAAAGGTTTAGTGTTTCAAGAGTGGGCACAGTTACTTTTTAGAGGGAGCATGGAGCTCCTATCGCCCTGACTGATGTGAAGTATGTTGCTGGACTGAAGAAGAACTTGGTATTGGTCGCGATGGTGGAGGATAAAGGCTACAATGTTGTTTTTAGTAAGGGCAAGGTTTTCCTTAGACACATCACCACAAAATGGGTGAAGCAGTTTGGTTCACGAGTTAAGAACCTGTATGCTCTTGAGGTTCAGGATGCATGCAAAGCCTTGAGGAGCAAGGCAAATGTTAGAGACTTGGTGGTTGAAAGGGAGAGTAAATTACCTCTCAACATACAGTCCGAGAAGAAGTCTCAGACAATTTTGGAGGAGACACAATTAGAGTCAGTACAGGGATCACAGGCAGCCATACCTCTAGGTGTGAGGTGGGGTGATGTGAAGTGATAGTCCCAAGAAGGCTGAAATTGGGTAGGGTCAATTGAGAGGTTTTATCTCATGGATTGTACCTTGCTATGGGAGTCCAAAGAACATAGTAGTAGGACGAATCAGTGGGATTGATGTAGTCAGAGATCAAATTGACAGAGGCTAGAGTAGTCAGATACTGAAGAGCATAGAGAAGGATTGACAATAGTGCAGAAAGGTTGAGTCAGCAGAAGTGTAGAGTTTTCAGTTGACAGAGGCAATAGCAGTCAAAGACTTTGATGACAAATGCATCATACTGATTTAGGTTGGAATTTTTTTGTTTGTTTCTAGAGTTGCTGGAGCAACAAAACTAGAGAGAAGTATTTCATGTAGAACATTCCAAAGGTTCAGGATTGGGATCGAGTTGAATTCCTTTCTTGTTGAGAGGGAGTGTTGAAAATAGCAACAAGAAATGATAAAAATAGAATCCAGAAATTCCAATTTTAAATTGTCCTTGAATTAAAATTGTGAATTAAATTCGAATTTAGTCTCACCAGTTGCTTGAAAATAATTAATTAATTCATTATGGATTAATTAGTTGGAGAAATTCAAGTTAGAAGTCTTTCTAAAGTCATGCAAGAGTTATCCCTTAAATTAAGGATAAGCCTTCAATTAAGGAGATAAGATTGATTTATATTTGAGTTTTGATTAGTTAGCTCATTTTACTAAGTTAAGTCCAGTTAAATTAGTTCCAAACTGTTTGAGGAACTAATCGTGAGTTATCAGTCAGTTGATGCATGCATGCACTCAACCAGTGTACTTTAGATAATTGAAGATTCTCTCATCAGAAAGTCATGCATGTCTATTCTGAGAAAGACCAAGTTGAGCTAAATGTCAAGGACAGTGTACTATCAGTTGCATGTTTTCTTCTATAAAGGAAACTCATGCATACAGAACGATTAAGGTTCCTTGAGGATTGCGCAGTTCTGACAGCGTGTTAGAGCAGTGTGTGAGAGCAGTGTTACACTGGGTTAAGGATAGCATCCAAGAGGTAACTACAGAAGGAAATAGGAGCTTGGAGGGTAGAGGAGAAGGCTTGTGAGAAGCTTTGATTGCCTGTGCACATCCAGGAGGATTGTACTGAGAGCTAGCTAGCTGTGAGAGCTAAGGATTTGTATAATTTTGATGTATTTCCACCTTGTATGATAATACAGATAGTGGGGTTTTTAGCTGAGGCTTTCCCCTGAGTATTTTCTATGTTTCATGTGCATTGATTCTTATTATTATAGTTATATGTGTTCAGCTCTAATTCAGCTTGATCTTTAAGCTTCCACAAGTTTAATAGTAGAAGTAGATTATAATATTTTGCTTTGGTATATTGCATTATCGAGTTAATATACAGTCATATTTTCTACATAGATCTCAGATGTAGATTTGTAGAGAATTTGTAGGAAATTTTACATGGTTAATTTTGATAATTGCGATGCTTGAATGGAGAGAGATGGAAGATTCACAGTACCCTCTGCTACCCTCGGATGTTTGCAAAGCCACACAATATGCTTCGCTCTCATATACCACTGAATCGGCGCGAGCACGATATAATAGAATGTATTTTGTTTTAGATCATATGGACTTACACATGTTGGTGAACCAACATCATCACCTTTCACCGAACCTATTCAAGAAGTATAGCTTTGTCATGATGTTTAAAGTTAACTTCCACAAAATTTACATACATGCTCGCAAGGTAAAATGAAGACATGGCATCCCCTACCATATTTAGTGACATAATACAATCTCCTAGCACAAAGACAACAGTGGCCCATGCAGTGGATTACTGCGGTGGAGACACAGACAAAGGATACTTTGACAGAGGAGTATACGACATAGTTTAGGGAAGCGAATGGAAGGATACGGATGAGCAAGAGTCAAAATAAGAGGTGTAATATGATGAGGATCTCTAGGATCCTCTTGGAGGTGATGAGAAGAATAGAGAGTCTAAAAAGATAGAGATAGAACCAATTGTCATAGAGAAGAGGAAGGCACACACTGAAGCCATCACAGGAAGCAAAAAGAAGCCAAAGGTAGATAAGACAAAGGACATAACGCCATTGGTCCTCACTGATGGGGACTTGGAGAAAATTTGGGATAGAATTCAGGAAGCAACAACATAATCATGGAACAAGCTAGAGGATTGCTACACCGCACTTCTAAAAAGTGTCATGGAGCGTGTTGTAGAACTGAAGACATTGACATAGACATTCATAAAGATATTTTAGGCAGAGGAGAAGCTTGGAGAGGAAGGACCAATAAAGCCTACACTTAGGGCGCAGATAGCGCTGATACCTATTAGAGCCTTGTAGTTTGAATTCACTGAGGTACAATAACAGGCCAAAGAGTGGAGGTATGTGAATATGAACGTCACAATAGTGCCACTTTAGAGATTACACAGGATGCATCAAGAGATGATATATGAGCAGAAGCAGCATGAACAACTCACTTCGAAGTTAAACTATCAGGTAGAGATAGAGCGAGCTTCGCTAAAGAAAAATATTGACTAGGTGATCTAGGAGAGGGATTAGGTAGTACAACACTAGTAGAAGATGAAGGAGGTGGTTGAAGAAACATGCTGCAAAGTTTCAGACATTGATGTCGAAGAAGAGGAACGAGTGGAGGAAAAGGCACGAAGCTCGACCTTGCAGTAAAACAATACAAGGATAAGATCGTGGATGTGCAATTTACATATGAGATGAAGATTAGCAAGGTACATATGAAGCTATCGCCAACCACACCAAAGGAAGTGTGAGAGAAGAGGGAGGCTGACCTGAAGGCTGCAGTGGCTTGAATCTCCACAATAGTGGCAGATTGTGGGAATTTATTGGATGAGAGCTTATAGATTTAGACTTCATTGTAGGAAGAGCCAAATGTGTATAAATTGAATGAGGATATTCAACAGAAGCAACAATAGTTAGAGAAGATTTGAGAAACTGTGAGAACCTTACCAATCTCACAAAATCTCACAAATGTCAATGAGGGAAATGCCCTCTAGAAGAAGATAGAGGAGCTGAGGAAGGAAGTGTAGACTCTGACAAAGAGAACTCAGCCATGGCAAGACAAGGCTCTCCAACTATCCCAAGCAATGTATTTGAATATTCAAGAGCTTCGAAAGAGAGAGGAGGTAATGATGAAGAATGATATGGGACTGGGAATAGAAGCACTACTAGAGGAAGTGAACAACGAAGAGAAGTAGGTGACAGACATTCTGTAGTATTTCAACAATGCCTACAACAACATTGTAGTGAAGATCAGAGGAAAATTGACTAAGTGACTCAGGACGAGTCACATGTGAGTGTTGGGGGCCTATTAAGTGCAACCCAACTTGGCCTAGATTTTGTTAAAGACTTTGTATTTTGTGGGGCAGAGCGCGCAGTGGAGTGTGCAGCGAAGAACATTTATAACGCACAGTGTTGTAAGGGCTTCGGGGTGGGTCAAAGCCCCTCCTTTTTGTAAAAGCGCAAGATTTTGTAATGGATCAATGGTTTGGGGGCCATAGTTGCTTATTTTAAGGATTCCATGGTATTTGGACAATTGTATTTTGATTATGTAACCATACAATGTAATAGTATATATCGGGTAAAATAATAAGGAGAGAAATCGATTAGAATCAATCAGAGTTGATCCAGATCAGTGTTATGGGTGAATTATTGTGATCTATAATTTGGTAGCAAAGGAGAGGCTACGCAGTTTAGTGCACAGAGGCCTGGAGAAGAGTCTGCAGATGAGTGAGTAGACAACCTACAACTTAGTGCGTAGGCCATGAATTGGTTGTTGTTTAAATATTTATTATATTAAGCAACAATTCTTGTGGATGTAGCCCTACAATGGGGTGAGTCGCGTTAATTTGGTGTTTTGATGTGTATATTTTCTTATTATCTATTGTAGAGTAGTAGTTATTATAGTTGCATTTTACTTGATCACAGTGACAGTTTAGGGTTTTATATGGCATGTTTAAGTGATTAATCTAATGTAGCGAGGTGATTTATAAGTGGTAAGAATAAATATCACATAATAATACCACATCTCTTAGTCCCTCAAGTCTATAGAAAACTGGTTTTGCATCCTCCCATAACTACTTTGGGTGAGACTTCGATCTGCTTGTAGGTTATTGTCGAAAGGGCCAGTGATCAAGGGTTTTATTGGTGTGAAGTATAGATTGAACTTGGGTTAGCCCAAATCGAGCCAACAGTCATATTCCCATCATACCATATGGCTTGCCTTTCCATCCAATATTTTAGTTGAAACATGAAATTTAAACAATACATGATATATACCTTCTAGTATTTAGATACATATGCACCTTGACATTGGCAACTAGAGCACTTTGTCAAATTTTCTTCAAGTGCCCCTTTCCTTTTCCAACACTACCTATTCTCTTCCTACACTAGATTTATTTTCCCACACCTTGGATGATCCTTTTCAAACTATCCACTTATCACATCTAATCAGGGGGTTAGAAGTATCAAAATACTCAAATATGCATGTAGGAAGTATAAGTAAAAATCAAAGCAACAAACCCAAACAAGAATAGAATCACAAAGAAGTAACATAAACCTAAAAGGTACTTACCTTCAATGGGAGGTGATCATATCCCTCTTCAACCAACCTTCAAGAGACATGATTTTCCATCATCCATACAACATTGTTTCCTTCATTATATTTCAAAGAACTTCATAAGAAACCAGGCCTAATTGAGATTATCCCATCTAGTGCTACATTAAAACCTATCACAAGTGCTCGAACATCTTCACACTGATCATGCTAGGGTTTCTACATTGCATATCTCAAATATTTGACATAATCTAGGGATTCTTCCAAACCCAAACCTCATAATATCCATGAAACCCTAGTAGCCAAATTTCCTAGTGTTTCCTTCAAACCCTAGCCTTATTTTAGGTCTCCACCACATTCTCTTACTTCTGATAAACATTCCTTCATTGGGGTGATCTCAATAACTTTTATTTAGCCCAATTCTAATACCATGTTAAATTTTTCTTAGGGCTATATTTTTCTTTTCTTTAGATAATTTCATTTCTTCATTTACATGTTAAATTTACCCCACAACATCATATCATTATTCACTTTTACAACATTATTCAACACACATGCAATTATATAGAAAGAACAATTTCATCATCAATGTAGCAAAACATAAAGGAACAATAGAACAAAATAATTTAGACATAGAGACACCAGGATTGGTCAGAGAGCAAGGAAAACCCCAGTATGGGGAAAACCCTTTCAAATTCTTCTTCTCATTAGATTATCATTGAATGATTCAACACAAGAGAGTATAATAATCCATATATTCTCATCATCCTATCCATAAAAATAAACTAAACAACATCCATGAGATGAACCCAACAATGATACTAATCAAAACCCTGATGATGAGCCCTAGTATTGCACTAAGGATGTTGGCACTCCCAAGGGATTCTCAACTTAAATTATTAACCTGAGGTTCATACAAACTTAGAGGTGATAGTGCTATATGCACCCATGTCAGGTTCTACTCATGTCACTCTCAGTCATGATATTAGATCAAGGTGTTCATAGACCACTCCTTCATCTAACTACAAAGAGAAAAGCAAGTCACAATTGCAATAAGATGAAAATGATTCTATTGTAGAAGTGAACGTTCCCTACATTCAAGGTAAATGCTAAATTGGAATTGCATGAAAGTAAAGAAACTAGCGTAGTTATAGAAGTAAAGAATGATATCCCACTTGCATATGTAATCAATGTAACAACCTACTTACATGAATCATTTATCTATTTTCAATTTCTTGAAAACGAGAAATTCAACCTTCAACACAATTATGAAAATAAATGCTAATTCTAATTCTATTTGTTGTCTTATATTTGTAGTGAGAATTAAATGGAGTTGGAGTGGTCTAAAGAGTCTTCCCTAATCATGAAATCAAATCTTTGGGATCATTATTCAATTTCAATATGACAGGTTCAAAATCTAGAGTGAATCTAGTTGAAGAAAACAATGCTACAGGTCTGCTACAAGAAATGCTACAGGAGGCCCTATTTTGCTATAGGAGGGAGGTCCGAGAGATTGTTAATGAATGGAATGGTGTCCTAAAGGTGGAAGAAGGTGGATGAAGGTATAATAAGGTGAGTTAAGGGTGTGGAATCCCCTTGTCCAATCCTAGTACCCCTCGGAGGTTTATCTTTCACCAAAGTTTTTTCCCACGATGTCCTCCATTTACCTCAAATGAGTGGTTAGATGGAGAAGTTTGTAAGTAATGTGATGTGTCTAGAGGGGATATGTAGTGACCTACATTGATGTAGAAATGTTTACCTACCCCTATAGGCCAACACATTCCCTACAAACCAATCAAACACATGCATCAAATGATCACTATTACAACAAAGAAAATTAACATGGAAAATATAAGAGGAATTTTATTGAGATCTAATTTAACCCACAACACGACTCCTAATTTCCAAAAAAATGCTACTAACTCCTAAAGTGCAGAAAATAAACATGCAAAAGTATTACAGTCCCATACTTAACAATTTCCAAGAAATCATAGGCAAATATATTTGGTTTGTTACTGTAGATCTTCCAATGACTCTTCCCACAAGAGAGGTGATAGGAAAACCTTCAACTAAAAATTTTGTAATATAACACCTACTGAAAAAATAGGAGCATTGTAATAACTTAAGTAGGAACAAGGAATACATATAAGAGAGGGACTAAAGTCTCTAGGTTGGGCCCAAAGTCAAGGGTTTCAACCCTCGAAAACTACTTCAGATGCAAACCAATAGGGAAATTCCCATTAATAGAAAATAAGAGTCACATACATCATATGAAATATGATGACAATGTCAAGCACTAGGCTCTCAGTAGCTACTCCTAGCTACAACAAAAAATTGAATCCTAATGAACCTTTTGCCTAGTTTATTTATACAAAAAATAACTGAGGGAAACTCCCTTGATAAGAGGAGTGATTCCCTCCAAAATATCAAGATTTGTGGATCTAGTTTCCTTTAGTCTTCACAAGTACTTGGAGTTCCTCAGCTACTAGTGAATTTGAGTTGATGGTGAGAATTCTATGATTTCAAGCCGAGTTGGAGAGTTAGTGAGGTGGAAAATACTCCTATATTCTCTCTGGTTTTCTCCATCAAGTCCTTACATGGTAAATATCTCCAAAAATGTTTCATTTTCTTGCATATTAATCACATCAGGCCATGCAATATGAAAAAAACCCTTTAGTTTTCTTACTAAGCATATTATGGCTAAAAAATGTGAATTAATGTGAGAAATGAATAGTTTTAAGTGTTGGAGGATAACACAATGGACCTAAAAAATGTACCTATTGATGGGACCTATTATTACGACCCTGTTGAAGGTGTTTCTCACCCTCTGAGAAACTCAGTCATTGTTATGAAGCTCATTCATGGCCCTATTGACCTCTCTGACATTCCAAGGAACCTCAGATGGTGTGCCTTCATGTCGATAGAAACCTGGATTTTCCTCTATGTATGTCCATTCCTTTTGTTCATCTGCCTAGTTTCTTCTCTCTTGTACACACAACAGTAATGGAGGACTGATTTAGAGTCCTTACACTTGATCTTCAGCCTTTGCATGATCCTTTTGTATAGTGGGGTTATCTCCAAGGCATTCCTTAGTCTTTCTAGAGAGTGATATTATCTTATTTGCAAACTGTGGGGTAGGGCATGCTATCATCTTTTGCAAGCCTATAATATTTGTGTCCCAAACATCCTAAAGGTGTCCCCAAAATGTAAGATGGATCGTTCTTTTAATGCCATGTACCTAGGTTCCAATTTAGGATCAGAGGAGATGAGGTTGTGGTTACTGATGACAGCCTTTGGGCTTAGCAATTCTTGCTCTAATGTATAAGGGCTCCTTTTATTCCTTTTCCATCACCCTTTTCAATTCTTTAGCCCTTGTTTCCTAATGGGTCAACCAAGAGGCTAATTCCATTAGTTGAATGTCTCCCAATCTTGAGTTTGGGTCTGAGAAATTCATGTATATGAGGATCATATTGTGCATGTAAAACTAAACCAATTTGGCTTTGTCCTCCATACTTCCCTTTTTGCAAAATTCAATGAACTATCTGTAGTCTTAGAAAGGTAAGGAGCTATATTATTCTAGTGTATTTATCTGGAATTGTAGCCACTGCACTTTTATGAAAAAGGCATAGGATTTGAATGGCTTCTTGCACTGCATGACTTCTACAGATAAAATTTCCATAGTGGCAAGTTGTGTCTCCTTTTCTTGCAACTGCTCTCTTATCCTTGTGTTTTCTGCCTATATCTTCTCCCTCATGACTAACTCCCTTAGTCTCAATCATTCAATTCCTTTCCCATTTCATTGACTTTATCCTCTATGAGGCCCACATCTTCTACCTCTTTGGATTTTGAAATTTGCATCCATATATGTGTTCTCCCTCTTTCCTTCTCCATCTTATAGAAGAGAGGGATAAAAAATTTCTTAGGTATAATCCTACCTCCCTCAATAAATTTGTAGTGGGATGCCAGGTTAGGTTGTGGACTAGGCTCCTGGAACTCTTGGGGGCATTTTTTCTCTTCATTTGGAGTGGTTTCCTCTTCCTGTAGCATCTCCTGTTGCTCATGTTGCAACCCTTGTTCCTCCTGTAGCAGCCCCTGTACCCCCTGTAGTGACCCCTATTTCTCCTATAGCTCTTCTGTTTCTTCTTGTAACAAGAAATCTTGTGTCTTGAGCCTTTTAAATGTGACCTATATAGTGGTGGGCCTCCCCATGGGTAGAATAGGTTGCTTATTCTTAGTTTAGGAGAGGTAAACTCCTCAATCTTTCCCTCACTAGGTCCCACTTCTTCCTTTTTTGTTGATGATTCATCAATGGTGATAGGGATATTTGAAGAAGGTTGAGGCTTCCCTTTCCTTATCCTTGTGCTCTTCCTTGTTTTAAAATATAAGGGATGTTGCCTTGGCTACTTTATTTTTGGCTTGATAGGTGTAGCAAGTGTGGCCAATGTGCAACTACTTCTTTCTCTATGTTTCTTGTTGAGAGGATTATCTGTTTTCCTTGACTTTCTACTGCTTGAGGTTTGGTAGTCTCTTCAAGGTTTTCTCCCTTTGTTCATTGTTCCTCTTCCTCTTTTTCCTCAGTTTTTGCTTCCCCCTTTCCTTCCTTACCCCCAATACTAAAGGTTGGTGTTCCTTCTCGCTATGTGGAGGTAATGACTTGTGTTTTAAAGAAAATTTCCATGTCCATGTCTACAAAGATATTCCATAGCATAGGGTTCCTTAAGTGGCTTATGGAATCCATAACAATTAGCTTAAATAGGTCATGTTGGGAAATGTGTTGGTGTTTCCCTTACCTCACTTTCTCACTCATTTCAATGATAGATTGTAAGAGGAAATGTGGAACACTGAGTCTCTATGGAGTGGTTAATTCTGCTTTGAACCTTAGCTCATGGAGCAACCTGAAATAATAGGTATAAAGAATGCTCAGCCTCCCGTAAAAACATATGTATTTGAGGATGTGATATGCCACTTCATCCAAGGGGTAAGGTAGCCTCTCTCTCTCTCATTTTACCTTGATATTTGAAGGAAGCACTTGGGTTAGCACATTGGAGATACTTATAACTTTTCTATGACTCTGCCTACTTTACTTTTTGTTAGAGTGGAATCGAATGATCACTCGGATCGTTTGGATCGCTTGGTACAATAGAAACTGATACCAGCACCTGGATGCCCTGCCTTCATATAGAGAAAACCTGATTTCACTGGATTTGGTTGTTTCCTGCAAAGCCCGAGCCCATCTTAGAGGATATTGACATCAAGACGTATCCCTATACGCCAGCCAACCCTAGAAAATCTTTCACATGTATCGAGTGAGCCTTAGAAACACTTTTTCCATGTATGTGAGCCATCCCTAAGACACTCTTCTACTTTTTCGAGTGAGGACTAAAAATGCTTTCAACTTATAATTTGTGTGCTTCAACTAGAGGGAGCCTGAGCCTGGATAGAATAGACTTTATTTAATCACTTCATTTTTATCTTCTAGAGACCTTTCTCTATGAATGGAAAATTTATTCATGGTTGTGACACTTATTTCTTTATCCACCTGTCAAGGCCTCGAAAATCGTTGCAACAACATTGGGGATAACCACCCGGTCTGGATATTAAAACAACTCCTTTTCTGTTTGGGATAGTGGCTCCAACTGGTTCAATTAGGTCCAGTTACCTTCTCCCAACAGCTATCAGCTTTAAATATATCTTTAATTTCTAATAGATAGAGCCACCAGATCAATTCTTCGAGTTGATTAGGCGAGAAGAATGATCCTTAAGATCTTTTTGTGGAACAACTAGACCAATCTAAATTTTTTCCTCAAAAGAGGACTTCTAGGAATGTAGAATTAATCTAATTGCAAACTAATTCTAAAATGTAAGAAAAATGAAATAAATCATAATCATATCTCAATTGGGAAGATAAAGATCTAACCCAACTAAGAGCAGGATATCCAAATGATTGGAATTTAAATATGTCTTGCTTATAATGAATATCAAGCTAACAAAGTAGTTCAATTAACTAACATTATGAATACCAAAACACATTCTATTCAAAGGCCTCTTAAATGAAATAATCAATCGATAACATTTAGGAAGTAGTTCAAAAAATGATGTTGATTTTTAAATCAATAATTCGAATAATTAAACAAGAATATGAGGAAATAGTTCACATCATATCATTATTTTTTAAATTGATATTAAAAGATAGATTTATGAGTAAATAGTTACTTAGAAATCAGAATTGAATGCATAAGAGTAGAGATAAATAATAACATATGATTGAGACAAATTACTCATACTGACAATAGTGCACAAATATGAATAAAATGACACATTCCTACCATTATAAAATTAAACTAGTATTTAAAACAATAGTATTAAAAATACCAATTTATTGAATGCATTTCTCTTTCTTTGGTCTCCAACAATCTTTTACAATGCTTGAAGTTATGCTTTTAAAAAACTAGAGTTGTAATAGTACAAAATCTGCCCATCAAATCATAATTCAGAGTGCAAAAGAAAATCCTCAATAATCCCTCAGATCTAAGTTTTCTCATCTAACCTACAACTCTAAATCCTTTATACAACAGTGCCTTCAAAAATTCATGAACTGTAGAGAAAAGTAGAAATACCATGTAATAATAAATCTGAAAAGATTAATTTACTATTTATTTATGAACAAAAGAAAGGCACAAAGATAGAAATACCATATGCACGTTGCTCAACTCATAAAAGAAACATTAGCAGCTTAGTCCTTCTAATAAATATGATTCCAGGAGTAAAGTAGTGCAACTTCTCAAAATTCTTTATGGAAATTCCTAAAATAATATGATAGTTGTTCTATTGAGAAAAGTGTGAAAGTACAATAGTGCGAGCTTTCATAAAATTTCGGACCTTTATTTCGTAAAACAAGCAAGCTTAAATAACAGAAAAAACTGAATATATTGTGCAGAGTGTTGAAAGAATTTAAACATATCCCTTCAACAATGCTTAAAGGAAAATAGTATTTGGTAGAAATTTTTGAATGTGATTTGCTATCTTCATCACTTTGTTTGTTCCATCGGATTTTTTGGATGTTTGTCTGTCCATTTGAATTGAACTGCCACTTATTAGCACAATTGTATTCTTCTATCATGAACCTGAACATGGAAACTAGGGATCGATAAGAGAAAAATAAATGAGACTAATAAGAGAATTTCATTTGAAACAAATCACTTTTGCAGGAAATCAAGAAAAATGTAGAGCATAATAATTCCGATACAAATGTCATAGAGAGGAATGCAAAGTGAGTTCTATGGTAAGATAGGTGGAATTTACAGGCTTATCACAAATCTCGTTTAGAAGGGTAGACTTAGAGTAATCGCAATCAGTTAGAGACCGAGAGTACTTTATATTGCAATCACAATCTCAGAAGGGTGGATGGCTAACGATTTTTTTTTTGGAGGGGGTCGGAAGTGGTATGTGGTTTGTGACGAGGGGGTCTGAAATAATATAGGGGTGATGCATGGATATAGGTCTTGGACAAAAATCCGCTTTTCATACCCCACCTTGAGAAACTTAAAATCAGTGCAGGGGGGTCTAAAGTCTTCTCTGTCGTTGATCTAGGCAGATCTGAGCCGTTTATTAAATCGAGGAAAGTGAAGCTTTTATATTGCAATCGGTGTTCAGAGCGAAGGCAAAGGTATGGGCAGGATTATGAAAGTTGTGATAAGCTTGGATGTGAAATCATTCATATCCATTTAAATATCGTGTTGGGTCCAGGTGGCCAAATCACAATCGCAAATCGGCTCAGGTGAAGGATTTTCTTTAAGACGTGTCCCTTTCAAACTTGTGATTGCGAAGTCTCGGGGTGATGTGGCAGTGATGTTACAAATGACATCATGATGTGACATGGTGTGTGACATGGAGGATGACGTAGTGGATGATGTAGCGATCACATGACAGTTGATGTGGAGTATGACATCACGAATGACATCATGGGTGACGTGGGATATGACATCACTCATGACATCATATCGCAATTGGAATTGGCATGGTGCATGACCCTTGGAACTTTGCAATTATGGAGATGTGGGGTTTTATAAACTACAATTGATTTTCCCATCGGGTCCGGGCTTGATCACAGATCGCAATCGGCTGGCCTAATCGCAATCGCAATTCAACGAAGGTAATGGGGCATGAACTTTGGATATTTGTGATAGCCCGTGGATGCCAGATTTTATGGATTGGCATGTATTTTCCCTTCGGGTCCGGGCTTTATCGCATATCGAAATCAGTGGTCTAGAGAGAGGTTTTGCCTTATGCTTTTTTATTTTATTATAGGATATGTGATGCGGGGTATGACAAAGAATTGGAGTTTATAAATATTTCGACTATTGGGAATTTGAAAACTCTGATTCAAATTAAATAACTCGTATTGTTTTAATACTTAAGATTTTTTAAAGCCTAAGTATAGTTTTGGTCTCGAGGGCTATTTGAAAATTGTTTTTTTGGATAATCAAGGTTTAATACTTGGGTTTTAATTAAAAATCCTAAGTATTAAACTTTGATTATAGGATTTTATTAACAATTTTTTTTTATGTTGATTTCTATTTGTTTTACTTTTTTGTTTTGTTTTTAAAATAGATAAAAAATCAAAGGCTTTTTAAAACTAAAGGGTCCCTATTTTAATATAATAAATTTCATAGGAAATTTATAATATATTAAAATGGGGGGTTGTTGAACAGTACATCAATTGGCTATTCACTGGAAGAACCAGTTATCTCTCATAACAATGAATTTCTTCAAATATTCACTTAAAATAATTTAAGAAGTGGAAACTACTTTTTAAAACATTTAGATAAATAAAATTACTCTGGCTATAAAACTCATTAAATTACGATTTCTTTTAAAAACCTTTTGTGAATAAAAAACTCCTATTTACTTGTATCAGTCATTAATCAGTTCTAAAATAGAAAGGAGGGGGGATTTTACGACTTAAATTATAATGTACTCATTCATCATAGGTAGAGCCACTGCTTCCAGCAAGCATTTATAGCCTCAACAGGGTCACTTTTTAACCAACAATAATCCAGTATCCCATCCATTTAATAGTGCAATAATTATAGGTAATTTTTTTTTTTGTTTATGCTAAAAAGCCATTGTCCTGGTTTGGTGGCCAGATAACAACAATGTCATTCATTGGTAATAATCAAACTGAACAGAAAATCAGACCCATGCTAGCTAAGTTTCGAAAAATCTCCTTTTTCCATATAATGAGGCAGCTAAATTCTCAAGCTGATTCGGAAGCCAATCTTGGCTCAGCTAGAAGCCAAAGAACCCTCTCAGTCAACTTTGAGGAATCCCTCTGCATCATCCCTTAATAGGCTTAATCTATTATTTAAGATGTATTGGGGTTCAGCTACTGAACCAGATATCTCGGATACCCTTCAAGCTCTAGCTGTTCTTCCAGGAATCAGTTACACCAAGCTCCAAGGGCAGGCAACCAAGAAAAGTTAGATGCATTGGATTCTCTGTTTCTGGCTGGCCCTATACACTCTGTTCCAAACAGGATCTGACTTGAGCATTGTGGGTTTGATTGGATGATTGCACTGTACAGGTGTGCTCCAGGTAGAAATAAAAGAGTTTTCACTGGTTCCCCAATCACATTTCTGAAGAAAACCAAGAAGGGCAGCAAAAAGTCTGGACCTTTTTCCGTCTTTTAACTCTTAAGCTTGTTGAGACTGGTAGCAGCATAACCCTTTCTAGGCTTTTCGATTAACTGCAGAAAGATGATCTTGTGTCAGGCTTCTCCTTTTCCATCGGTTCCATCGACTCGCCTCCTACAAAGGGAAATATGAAATTAGCATTAGCGCAAAACAGGGTATCAATTTACAGACTTACAGTCCATCAGCCGCGCAGACAAGCAAGTCAGTTGCTTGTAGTAATTCTCTCTGTCATTTAAAAAATGAATGCTCCAACTTAGTGATCAATGCCCATACAACGTTCAATATCTCTCTGCATTTACATCCACTGCAGGAACTTTAGTGGAGGATAGGTTGAGATTGAAGATCAGAGATGGAAGACGCCATTTCAAAGCTCAGATCCGGAATGTCCCTCTGGCAACAGAGATAGAGGACGGCATTTCATTTTCCAGGTTGAAGCAAGTCAAACTCAGAACTCTTCCAGAGGCAACAGGTAACAACCAAGGATTGTATGGACAAAAGATCTGTTAATGAAGTTCAGATCCTTTAGGCAGAGACTCTACGAACCTTCTCCACAAAAGGCGACTCTGTGACAAAGAATGCCCATGGACTCACTGTGTAACAAGAACTCAGAGAGAAAAGAAAAATGAGGAATTTATTCCATTGTAAAAAGCATGCGGTAGCTGTTTTGCCGCCCTTCAAAAAACTAACCGTTAAAGTCAAAAAAAAATAATCAAACTGAACAAGCTGGTTTGTGATGAGAACCCTTGTATTATAATTAAAAATCGTAAGCCATTACCCCGATTTGGTGTTCAGTGTGGTAATGTCAGTTTAATCGGTTCCCTATGAAAATGGTAAGTGGGCTCATGATGAGACCTATTATCTTTTTAGATCTTTTATATTTTAGAATTATACTCTAAAAAATTCCCTTTTTAATGGACGGGGAGGACCATTGACTCCTTAAGAGCTCTGGGTGACAAATCTGAGTTGAAAGTGTTTTAGTCATAAGATAGTCTTAACTTTTTAAGGATAACCTTTTTTGACTGAAACTAGAGTAAAAGGATATAGTTTTTAAAGGTTTTTTTTTTTATATTTTACAACTTAATCGAAAATTTTCAGAGTTATATAATTTTTATTTAAGTTTTCAATTTTGGTAACCACTTCTTAAAAAATTCCTACTTTCAAATTGGAAAATCATAAAATGGTTTTGAAGAGATGTTGATGAAAGGCCAAGAGTATGTTATTTAACATTATTATCTAAAAGAAAAAGTAAATGTGACATCATAACTAAATTCTCAAGATATAACCATTCACAAGTGTGATGACAAAATCACTCAAAACAAAATCTAAAAGGAAACTATACAAAATTGTTTATGTAGATTTCTTAACGAAAGAGGAAAAATATAATGAAGAAAACATTTATTCTTATGTCGAAATCTAGATAAATCGAATTTCCAAAGTTAAAAGCATTTAGTGATAATTCAATTTGAATGAGGAAATTTGCTATTTATTTATCTTTTTCAAAATTATAACTTATATAATCATTTTAACCATTTTCTAATCAAAGTCATGCTTTTGAAGAAAAATATTAAGATTTAGAACTTCCCTGTTTCGGCTGATTCAATGAAAATGGTTATTGCTTCTTTGAGCTCACAATTTGATCTGGTGAAGGTGTGAAAATGCTTGTGAAGAGCTGTAAAAGAGAGTTACATATCAACAGAAAATAAGAAAATAAAACTAAATAAATGAACGAAAGTGAGTATATGAGACTTACCATTGAAGAATTTCATTTAATCTTACTCAAAAGATATGACTTTCTCCAATGCAAGGCAACTAACTCAAAATAATTATTTATTAAGTCTTATCTAAACTAATGTAACTCCTAATTCTAACTTAATGAAGGAAACATGACTCTGTATAATCATACATCCAGTGTATCCATTCTCTCGTTTTATTACCTACCTATATGTACAAGTCAAACGTTAGTAACCAAATAAAGAAAACAATCAAAATGAAACAAAATCTATTTTTTACATCTAATGTAAAATTATGTACAAAAATAAGTTTATTTACAATTAACATGTTAGTAAACCATGTTTTTTGGAAAGCATGCTCTTAAAAAATATTGATGGGTTCATAAAAGAATGGATGTATATTTGTTAGAGAATGAAAACTTTCCAAAGGAGATGATGGCAAAGCATGTTGTGAAGGAAAAAAATTCTTAAGATTTAAATTTGACTCATAATGAAATGATTGGAATAAATTTCTGAATGTTGAATTAAATTGGAATACTTTTTGATATTCAAGATTATAAGAAACCAATTCATCATTTTTACTTAATAAATCTCGATGATATTCAATATTGAGATATTTAACATGCTTGCAAAAAGAAAAGAAAATAAAAGGATGGAAAAACAATTAAATTGTTATGAAAGCTAAAATTACAAAATAATTTTACAAGGCAATTCTGGAACCTATCATGGATTTCAGTCAATGAATTTCCACTAAAAGGACATTCCCTGAGAAATTTAAAAAAGTGAATTTCTAAAAGAGAATAAGAATGAAATACATTAGAAGCTTGCATGACTAACTCATCAAAATTATTAATACTAAGTTTTTGTTCAGGAGACAAAATTAAAGCATGTGAATCTTCACGAAATAAATTAATTTTCAAAATTGGCGTAGTTTGTACAAGATGCGATTATTTGTCCTCATTGTCATGATTATCATTATAAATTACCTTCTTCTTATGAAAATTAAATGGTTGATTTGAATTAACATAATCAAAAAATATAAAAGAAGAGGGTTTTGCAATTAAAGAATTATCATCCAAATGAGTAATAGATGCATAATTTTCAGAACAAAGATTAGGGAGATTATCATTTGAAAGATTAAGTTAATCATCATTGACTATATTATGATTTGAAAACAAATCAGGAGAAAGAAAATAATGCATGCCAGAATATAATGACGACTGAAATGATTTATCTATATAATTTTCCAAATTATAATCTAGGTTTAAGGAAGTTCTTTCAATTAGAGAAACATGTTCTAAATTTTTTGAATTTTCCTTGAAATAAGATAAATTGATATGTTCATTATCCAAGTCTTGTTGTAGATTACATTTTTACTGGAATTATTGATCGATCACACGTGTTGGAAATAATATGGGGGGGGGGGGGTGAATCAGTATTAGAAATTTAACAATTTTTCATTTCCATAAAAAAATTGATATACACTACTTTTGTTAATTAAACATGCGTATATACGCAGTTGTGTTTAGAGAAAACCATGTATATCTTACAGACTTCTAATTTAGTTAGCTGATCTTAATCTGTGTATCAGAAGCATAAAACAATAATCGAGTGTAGTAAACAATATGGGCAATCACACACATGAACACAAGATATAAGGTGGAAACCCAATGTGGGTGAAAACCACCTGCTGCAATTCGTCTCTATCTTCTTTTAATAAGAAACTTCTTTTTACAATATTTTTGTACTAGTGCAGTCTTATACCAGTACGTAGGCTTCTACCTACAGAAGGCTACAACCTTCTCTCATTCTCCAGCTTCTCTTGGAAGGGAGCTACAACCCCCTTAGCTCTTGTACTAGCTGATGTACTAGTACGTAGGTGCTAACCTACAGAAGGCTACAACCTTCTCTTTTCTTTCAGGGACCACATTTCATAAATTTTCAGACTTCCATCAATAACATCAATCAAACATTAAATATATCTGCATCAACCAATCTTCTTTACACCAACCAAAAACTGAATTAACCACTCACTTATCTGAATGCTATAACCAGAATATAGTAACAATAACCAGAAACCAATCTTGAACCCAGAGCATTTCAGCAATAAACATAGGTAGCTAAAACATATCTTATGAGACATATGCTACTTCAATAAGTAGAACCTGCATGCATACGCTACTATAATAAGGAAAACCTGTGTATTCGTCGTTTTGAATTACCGAACCAACGTGTATATGTGCCTTTGCTATGCTGAACCTGCATATAGATCTGTAAAAGATAATTTATCCTTTTCAACTATTCAAACATCAGTTATACCCAGATCATCAGATTTATAGATCAGGACATGCGACAATTATAAAAGATCAAAATCACACAAAGATACTTCTCTTCAAGCCTTAAGATCTTGACCCATCAATAGAACTTATCCTTCTTCTAGCGCTCAGGTTCCTCCTTGATTCAGATCCAGCTATGCACCATAACCCAATGACCAGTATTCTAGATCTTGTTCTTCATAAGATATTCAATCCTTGAGTGTCTTTTCCTATGATCTCCTTCCCCTTTTATAGTCTTAGGCCTTACTCAATACCATGGTCCAAAACCATAGGTCCAAATACTAAGGACTAAACACCATGGACTAAAAACAAGGTTTCCCACATGTACGCACTTTTCCTTGCATGAAAGTGCATGCATACGCATACACACCTTTTGATCGGCGATCCTGCATGTATACGTAGCTTGGTCAAAGGGAACCTATGTATACCTTCTTTTTCTTTATTCTGAGAGCCTGTGAGCCTGAACTATCATCTGAATGATTTGTCCAGTGAGTTGCCATCAAGGACAATACCTGTGCCATAGTACCAAGCCTATGTTATAATGCCAACAATCTCCCCCTTTGGACTTGATGGCAATCCCAAGTCACTCTCGCCCTTTGTCATAAAGGGCAAAGGGTTATGCTCCCCGTAAGTACATGCTGAAATCTCTGCTCTGCTGTGATGTCCATGCTCCCCCTGACTATAGGTAAGGTCTGCAAAAAGATGTTCTACAAGAAGAACATCATAAATGACCTTCCTATCACAAAAGACTCATACATACATCCATCTCCCAACCAAGTGGGGATATACCAAAATTGACTCATCTACCCAACCAAGTGGGGATACATCAAAAGTTTATACATGATAACACAAGAACCTTACATCATCCATCCCAGGGATAGTGTAGAAACAAAATAGGTCATTACATGACCTTGATAATAAAAGATATATATGACATAGAGACGAAATATCTAAGACAAGACTATGATAGTCATCAGTTACTATCATTAGCAGCATCTGTCAATCAACATCCAGACCAGCAACCATGATCTCCCTCTGTAGCTATTCCACGTGAATCAAAACAACTATGAAATTGTGCCAAGATCTTCTAGGGTAATGCCAACAATGATAATGCATTATATGCTCCCCCTGAACCTGTGCCAGATGATCACTGCTAGATCCATATCAGACTCTTTTCATCCTGAGTCTAGCCCACTGATTTCCTTCAAACCAACATATACGTGACTGTATCCATAGAAACAGGTGTATGTACGTGGATGCTCTTCATGAAACTCGCGTACACCCACTTTTCTCTGAAATAGATAAGTGTCAACAACAAGATGATGCATCAACTACTCCTAGCTTCTGTTTGAGGTATTCAAATGTCTCCCTGGGTAGTGGTTTGGTGAATATGTCAGCAACCTGTTCCTTGGAGGGAACATACTCCAATTTGACCTTTTGTTCAAGCACTTGTTCCTGGAGAAAATGATATTTGATAGGTATGTGCTTGGTCTTTGAATGCATGACTGGATTCTTTGAAATACTGATTGCACTTGTATTATCACATAAAATGGAGATAGGTGGAGTACAGGTGATTTGGATGTCTTGCAATGTTTGCATCATCCAAAGGAGTTGTGTGTAGTAAGATGCAACCGCCACATATTCTGCTTCAACTGTAGATAATGCAATTGAACTTTGTTTCTTGCTGAACCAAGATACTAATCTGGAACCCATAAAGAATGCACCACCACTAGTGCTTTTTCTGTCATCCACGCTTCCTACCCAATCTACATTTGTATATGCATGAAGTGTGAGATCTATATCTCTAGGATACCATAAGCCATAGTTTTGTGTTCCTTGAAGATATTTGAATATCCTTTTAACTACCTGAAGGTGTGCTTCTTTTGGATTTGCCTGGAATCTTCTAACTATTCCCACTGCATGCATGATGTCTGGTCGAGTACCTGTCAGATAGAGCAGACTACCAATCATGGATCTATAGGTTGGTTGATGTACTGCTGCTGATTCATCATTTGCACCAAGACTGCATCCTGTTACCATAGGGGCACATACTGGTTTTGAATCCCCATGCCATATTTCTTCAAGATCTGCTTGAGGTACTTGGTTTGTGATAGAAAGATACCGTATTTGTTTTGTTGGACTTGTAACCCAAGAAAGTATGTGAGCTCACCAAGCAGGGACATTTCAAATTCTTTCTAGATCACCAAAGCAAAGTTTTGAATCTTGGCTTCTTCATTGCTACCAAAGATGATATCATCAACATACACAACAAGTATTAGCAATTTATCATTGTCAATTTTTATATATAGATTGCTATTTGCTGATCCTTTTGAAAAACCTTGTTGATGGAGGTATTTGTCCAGATGATAATACCAAGCCCTTGGAGCCTGTTTAAGACCATAGAGAGCTTTTCTGAGTCTGCATACAAGTTTTGGATCATTTCCAAGGATAAATCCATCTAGTTGCTCAATATACACTTCTTCTTCTAAGTCTCCATTTAGAAAGGCAGATTTCACATCCATTTGATATACTTTGAACTTCTGAAAGCTAGAAAGAGAAAGGAACATTCTTATGGCTTCAAGTCTGGCAACCAGTGCAAAAGTTTCTTTAAAGTCTATACCTTCTTGTTGAGCATACCCTTTACAAACAAGTCTGGCCTTGTTTCTAATAACATCTCCATTTTCATTCAGCTTGTTTTTGAATATCCATTTGGTCCCTATGACATTCTTATCATTAGGTCTAGGAACCAATTCCCAAGTGTTATTCTTTTCAATCTGCTCAAGTTCTTCATTCATGGCCTTGACCCAGAATTCATCTTTGCATGCTTCACTTATATTTTGTGGTTCAACGGAGGAGAGCAATGCTAGATAGCTTGAAGCTTCTGTAATGGTTCTTCTTGTATGTACACCTGCCTCTTTCTGCCCCAAAATTTGAGACTCTGGATGGTTCTTCTGGACATGCCTAGAAGGAGTCTTTTCTTCTACTCTTATCTGTTCTTCTGGTGCCTCATAAGTTTCTTCTTCAGCATTAGTCTAATCTGATGTTGAAGGATAGTCCTCTTCATCTTCATAATCTTCGGTTTTTATCTGTTGTGGATTGTCGCTTGCTTCATCAATTACCACATCAATACTTTCAACAATTTTTCCAAGTATTTTATTGTTTATTGTAACACTTATATCCTTTACTTCAGGAAGAGTAACCAAGGAGAATGCCTTCATCTACTCTAGCTTCAAACTTGCCAAGCTTTTCATCAGTCCTTTTGATGTAACATTTGCTTCCAAAAACTTTGAAGTATTTTACCGTAGGAGTCTTACCATACCAAAGTTCATGAGGATTTTGAGTGTTGTTTACCCAAAAAAAAAAATTGTTGAGAATAGTAACGACAGAAAATGTAGCTTCGCCCCAGAAGGTTGCAGGAGTTCCACACTCATCAAGCATAGCACAAGCCATTTGTTGAACCGTTCTGTTCATCCTTTCTACCACTCCATTTTGTTGAGGAGTCCTTGCAATAGAGAATTCCCTTCTTATTCCATGCTCTTCACTAAATTCGAAAAATTCATCCGAGGTAAATTCCCCTCCTCGATCAGACCTGAGGCATTTGATTTTGCGATCTGATTCATTTTCAACCAAGGATTTGAAAGCTTTGAACTTTTTGAAAGCTTCGTCTTTATGCTTCAGAAGTCCTATCCAACACATCCTGGAAAAGTCGTCAATGAACAATATAAAGTATTCTTCTCCATGAGGTGACTTTTTCCTTGATGGACCACATAAATCAGTATGGACAAGTTCAAGTGGCTTACTAGTTGATCCTTCCTTCTCAGGGGAGTGTGTTCTAGTTTGTTTACCAAACTGACATGATTTGCATATTGTATTGTTTGGAATTTTGATCTCATGAAGATCGCAAACAACCTGATATTTGCATGCTTTCCTTATTTGAGGGAAGCTTAGATGCCCCAATCTTCTGTGCCATAGCCAGTGTTCATCATTTTTGCTTAGATAGCATTGTTGTTGTCCTCCCTTGAGTATGTCTAAATTATTTGGAGTTCTTATGCCTTTGATCATTGTTTCTCCTGTATCAAGCTCATGAACAACACATCCATTTGATCGAAATACTACCTCATTTCCTTGATCACACATTTGACTAACACTCAATAGATTATGCTTTAGGCACTATATGACTGAAGTTTTTCTTTATCACCTGTCATATGTTTCGAGCATCCGTTGTCGATGTACCACTAATTTTCCTATCCTTCCGCATATAAGGCTATACCACATCTTTCTGGTTGGGGTTCCTTCTTTCTCCATGTTTTGGGACCCAATGGAACTTGCTCCTTCTGAGTTGTTTGCTGAAACTTACTCCTACATTCAGAATCTTCATGACCGAAGTTGTTACAAATAGAGCATTCTATTCCATTTTCAAGTGCAGAAAAGTTATTATAGGTCCTCTTCATGATCCTAGTCACACTCCTTTGATTTTGTGCTTCTCTAGTCATGACAGTCTTGTAAGAAACACATTGAGGAGCTTTGTGTCCAAAGTTATGACAAGAGAAACATTGACCATTAAATAAATTCCTGTGATTATCAAATCGACTAACTAGGTGATTGTAGTTTCCATTAACATTCATTCTTGAAGCAAATTGAGAATGATTTACCTGCAGTTGGTTATAGCTTTTATTCATTCTTGAAGTAGATTGACCCCAATTTACCTGGTGATCTGCTTTATGCCTTTGCTGACAATTGTCAAATTGTTCACTTTTCCTTGTTGCATCAAGATAACTTTTGGAGGTGGATGGCATCTGTGCTTGAGATGCTTCTTCAGTATATCCAAGACCTGTCTTGATTAGAGGAGAATGTTGCACTTTGATAATCTCATCTAAAGTTTCAAATCCTTTAGCAAATCTAAGATTAAGAGCTTTTGTTTTCTCAATATCTTTTCTAAGTCCCACAATTTCACATTCTAACTTTTCATTGTGTTTTTCCCTTTCAGCAAGTTGGAATGTCAGAGTATCAATAATCATACTCTTTTCTTCTAAACAAATATTAAGTTTAGAAATTTCTTCATAGAGATCATCTTCATCTATAACATCCAAGAAATCATCATCTTCGAAAGCCATCAAAAGTCTATAATCATTACCATGCTCATCTTCATCACTATTTGAAAGTCCATCACTGTCTTCATGTGTATAATAGCTCTTATTACTTACATTCTATTCTCTGTTCCATTTAACTGGTTCCTTACCTTTATCAAGCTTATCTTTATGAGGACATTTGGCTGCATAGTGACCAACTCTCCCACAAGCAAAGCATTTGAAAGGTAGCTTACCTCTGAATCTTCCAGAGCCTCGTTGAAGGTTCTTGACAAAGTTTGATTCTTCCTCTCCTTCTGACGTATGTCCTGACTCATTGTATTCTCCTTTTGAAGTTTTGAATGTGGCTTCTCTAATGTCTGATGGACCCCCTTTTCTCATTTCGAAAGCAGTTAGGATTCCGTGCAACTGTGACATGGTAATACTCTGAAGATTCTGCTTTTCTTCTATGGCAAAAAATTTTGATTCAAACTTAGAAGACAAAGATCTTAAAACCTTTTCAACTAAAGTAACTTCTTTTATCTCTTCACCCAAGTTTTTCATGCGATTAACAATCTCATCTATACGTAAGAAATAATTAGCCACACTTTCATCATTGTGCATTCTAAGAGTTTCATACTGAATTTTGAGAGATTGTAGTTTTGTACGTTTTACATGATTGTCTCCTTCATAGCTTAGAATGATCTTGTCCCATATTTATTTGGTGGTTTTGAGCTGCAAACCTTGATGAATTCTAATTGAGATAGACTCCCCAATAGAGTATTGACAGCTTTTCAATTTGTTTCATACTGCTTTTTACCAGCCGTATCTGTAGGAGTCGCTGATGGAAATGTGTATCCTTCTTCCACGATATCCCAAACTTCTGTACCAAGAGATTGAAGATAGGTTGTGGTTCTTACCTTCCAATAGACGAAATTGCTCCCATCAAAGATTGGTGGCCTAATGGATGCCTCTTTTTCGTAGTTGCTCATGATGATAGATCTTCCTTCAAGTGATCAGGCTTCTTCTTAAGGACCTGCTCTGATACCAATTGTTGGAAATAATACTTGGGGGGGGGGGTGAATCAGTATTAGCAATTTAACAATTTTTCATTTCCATAAAAAAATTGATATACGCTACTTCTATTAATTAAACTTGCGTATATACATAGTTGTGTTTATAGAAAACCGCGTATATCTTGTAGACTTCTAATTTAGTTAGCTGATCTTAATCTATGTATCAGAAGCATAAAACAGGAATCAAGTGTAGTAAATAGTACAGCCAATCACACACATGAACACAAGATATAAGGTGGAAACCCAATGTGGGTGAAAACCACCTGCTGCAATTCGTCTCTATCTTCTTTTAATAAGAAACTTCTTTTTACAATATTTCTGTACTGGTACAGTCTTATACTAGTACGCAAGCTTCTACTTGCAGAAGGCTAGAACCTTCTCTCGTTCTCCAGCTTCTCCTGGAAGGGAGCTACAACCCCCTTAGCTCTTGTACTAGCTGATGTACTAGTACATAGGTGCTGACCTACAGAAGGCTACAACCTTCTCTTTTCTTTCAGGGACCACATTTCATAAATTTTCAGACTGGATCCATCAATAACATCAATCAAACATCAAATATATCTGCATCAACCAATCTCCTTTACACCAACCACAAAATGAATCAACCACTCACTTCTCTAAATGATGTAACCAGAATACAGTAACAGTAACCAAAAACCAATCCTGAACCCAGAACATTGCAGCAATAAACAGAAGTAGCTAAAACATATCTTATGAGACATACGCTACTTCAATAAGTAGAACCTGCATGCATACGCTGCTATATTAAGGCAAACCTGCATATATGCCATTTTGAATTACTGAACTAGCGTGTATACACGCCTTTGCTATGTTGAACCTGCGTATAGATCTGTAAAAGATAATTTATCCTTTTCAACTATTCAAACATCAGTTATACCCAGATCATCAGATTTATAGATCAGGACATGCGACAAATATAAAAGATCAAAATCACACAAAGATACTTCTCTTCAAGCCTTAAGATCTTGACCCATCAATAGAACTTATCCTTCTTCTAGCGCTCAGGTTCCTCCTTGATTTAGATCCAGCTATGCACCATAACCCAATGACCAGTATTCTAGATCTTGTTCTTCATAAGATATTCAATCCTTGAGTGTCTTTTCCTAATGATCTCCTTCCCATTTTATATTCTTAGGCCTTACTCAATACCATGGTCCGAAACCACAGGTCCAAATACCAAGGACTAAACACCATGGACTAAAAACAAGGTTTCCCACATGTACGTGTTTTTCCTTGCATGAAAGTGCGTGCATACGCATACACACATTTTGATCGGCGATCCCGTGTGTATACGCATCTTGGTCAACAGGAACCTGCATATACCTTCTTTTCCTTTATTTTGAGAGCCTATCAGCCTGAACTTTCATCTGAATGATTTACCGAGTGAGTTGCCATCAAGGACAATACCTGTGCCATAGTGCCAAGCCTATGTTATAATGCCAACAACACATCAGTAAAAATTGTTTCAATTCCATCTTCAAAGAGAAAATGAGAATTGAAATTTTCTAAAGAAGAACATTGTGATTCAATTACAGTTTCAAATTCAGGTTCCATAAAACCATTTAGGGATTCAAGACTAGTTAATGAATTAGATGTGTCTTGTTCTTCATTATTTCATTAATTATTTTCAGTATGGAAAGAAACAAGAGAAGTGAAATGTTCAATTAAATCTTCAGTTGAAGGAAAATCATCTAAATGAAATCTATACCAAAATGACCAAAATCCATTATAAATATCATCTAAAGACTCACTATCATACATGTAAATATTATCTAGTTCTAAACACAAATTATTGTAACTGTGATTTTGATGTGCTTTGTGAAATACCTGGAAATTTTTTTTCCATGAATGAATCGACTTCTCAGGAAGCACCAAGAACGACTTGCGGATCCATCCTCTAAATGTGAGAGTGAAAAGCCTGCAAATCTCATTATCAATGATTATATTAAAATATTTACATCTATTAACAAAATCAAAAATATGATTTACTACAGAAATATTACTCTCACCATCGAACTTTAACTGTGACAAGGACTCGATCTGCTTCTTGGGCATGCCTCATGTAGGCTTAGGTGAACTGAATGCATGACCAAGCATAGGAATGCATATGGGAGCCATGATTGGTTAAAAAATGATATAACAAAATTTAAACCAATAACTAATTCAAGGCCCTCCTTCTAGTGCCAAAAATGTTGAGCCCTTAAAAATTGTTGCAACAACATTGGGGATAACCACCTAGTCTAGATCTTAAAAAAACTCCTTTTATGTTTTGGACAGTGGCTCCAACTGTTTCAATTAGGTACAGTTACCTTCTCCCAACCACTATTAGCTTTAAATATGTCTTTAATTGCTAATAGCTAGGGCCATCAGATCAATTATTCGAGCTGATCAGGTAAGAAGAATGATCCTTAAGTTGTTTTTGTGGAACAACTAAACCAATCTAAAGCTTTTCCTCAAAAGAGGACTTCGAGGAATGTAGAATTAATCTTTATGCAAACTAATTCTAAAATGTAAGAAAAAGGAACTAAATCCTAATCTTACCTCAACTAGGAGGATAAAGATCTAACCCAAATGGGAGCAAGATATTTAAATGATTGAGATTGAAATATGTCTGGCTTATAATGAATATCAAGTTAACAAAGTAGTTCAAATAGCTCATAGTATGAATACCAAAAGACATTCTATTAAGAGGTCTCTTAATTCAAATAATAAACCGATAAAATTTAGGAAGTAGTTCACAAAATGATATTGATTGTTAAATCAATAATTCGAATAATTAAACAAGAATATGAGGAAATAGTTCATTGCATATCATTATTTTTTGAATCGATATTAAAAGACAGATTTCTAAGTAAATATTTACTCAAAAATCAGAATTGAACACATAAGAGCAGAGATAAATAATAACATATGATTGAGACAAATTACTCATACCGACGATCGTATTAAAAATACATTCCCACCATTATAAAATTAAACTAGTATTTAAAACAATAGTATTAAAAATACCAATTTATTGAATGCATTTCTCTTGCTCTAATCTCTAACAGTCTTTTACGATGCTTGAACTTCTGCTCTTAAAAAATTAGAGTTATAATATTACAAACTCTTCCCATCAAAACATAATTCAGAGTGCAAAAGAAAAATCCTCAATAATCCCTCAGATCTAAGTTTTCTCCTCTAACCTACATCTCTAAATCCTTTATACAAAAGTTCCTTCAAGAATTCACAAATTGCAAAGAAGTGTAGAAATACCATGTAATAAGAAATTTGAAAAGATAAATTTACTATTTATTTATGAACAAAATAGAGGCACAAAGATAGAAATACCATATGCATGTTGGTTAGCTGATAAAAGAAATAGCAGTAGTTTAGCCTTTCTCACAAAGATGATTCCAGGAGTACAGTAGTGCAACTTTTCAAAATTCGTTATGGAAATTCCTAAAATAATGTTCCAGTCGTTCTATTGAGAAAAGTGTGAAAGTACAATAGTGTAAGCTTTCGTAAGCCTTTCTTCATAAAATTCCGGACCTTTTTTTCATACAAAAAGTAAGCTTAAAAAGCAGAAAACAAGTAAATATATTTTGCAGAGCGTTAAGGGAATTTAAACAGATCCCTTCAACAATGCTTAGAGGAAACGATTATTTGGTAGAAATTTTTGAATGTGATTTGTTGTCTTCATCACTTTGTTTGTTCCATCAAATTCTCTGGATTTTTGTCTATCTGTTTGAATTGAACTGCCACTTATTAGCACAACTATCTTCTTCTGTCATGAACCTAAACATGGAAAGCAAGGATCGATAAGATAAAAATAAATGAGACTGATAAGATAATTTCATTTGAAATAAATCACTTTTTCAGGAAATCAGGGAAAATGTAGAGCATAATAATTCTCGACACAAACGCCATGGAGAGGAATCTAAAGTGAGGTCTGTGGTAAGATACATGGACTTTATAGGCTTATCACAAATCGCTTTTAGACTGGAGGTAGACTCAGAGTAATCACAATCAGTTGGAGACTGGGATGGCTAAGGGTTTTTTTTTTTGGAGGGGCTCACAAGTGGTAAGTGGTTTGTCAAGAGGGAGTTTGAAAGAATAGAGGAGTGACACGTGGATATACGGCTTGGACAAAAAACCGCTTTTTGTACCCACCCCCTTGAGAAACTTAAAATGAACGCAGTGGGGTCCAATTCTTCTTTGTCATTGATCCGAGAAGATCTGAGCCGTTTATTAAATCATGGCAGTTCGGGCTTTTATATCGCAATCGATGTTTAGAGTGGAGGCAAAGGTACAGGCAGGATTATGAAAGTTACAATAAAACCACATGTGAAATCATTCATATCCATTTAAATATCGTGTCAGGTATGGGTGGCCTAATTGCAATCGAAAATTGGCTGGGGTGAAGGATTTGTTATAAGCCATGTCCTTTTGAAACTTGCGATTGCAAAGTCCCAGGGTGACGTGGTAGTGACATCATGATGTGATGTGTTGTGTGACATGGAAGATGACATGGCAGATGACATGGAAGCTGACGTGGAGTATGACATCACGGATGGCATCACGGGTGACATGGGATCTAACATCATATCACAATTGGCATGAGGCATCATATCACAATCAGCATTGGCATGAGACATGACTATTGGAACTTTACGATTGCGTGGACGTGGGGTTTTATAAACTGTAGTTGATTTTCACATCGTGTCCACGCTTGATCGCAGATCGCAATCAGCTGGCCTAATTACAATCACAATTCAGTGAAGGTAATGGGCATGGACTTTGGATATTTGCGATATCCCGCAAACGCACGATTTTATGGATTGGCATGTATTTTCCCATCAGGTCTAGGCTTTATCACATATCGCAATCAATGGTGTCAATGTTTATAAATATTTTGACTTTTGGGAATTTGAAAACTCTAATTCAAATTAAATAAATCGTATTGTTTTAATACTTAAGGTTTTTCAAAGCCTAAGTATAGTTTTGGTCTCGAGGGCTATTTGAAAATTGGTTTTTTGGATAATCAAGGTTTAATAGTTGGATTTTAATTAAAAATCCTAAGTATTAAACTTTGATTATAGGATTTTTTTTTTTTTACAAATTTTTTTTATGTTGATTTTCTATTTTTTTTTTTTTTTTTTTAATTTTTTCTTTTTAAAAGAAATAAAAAATCAAATTCTTTTTAAAACTAAAGGGTCCCTATTTTAATATAATAAATTTTAGAGGAAATTTATAATATATTAAAATGGGGCCTTTTTTAATAGTACAACACCTCCTTACTCCATCAAACTCCTAAGGGTAGGGTAGTCACTCCACTTATGATTTCAACATTTAAAGAGATGGCAAGTCCTCTAACAACAGTAGTGGCACTATTTTCTCCCTGAGAATTTAGTGCCATGGAAAAATATTAAATGATCTCATCATCATACCCCTTTAATTGCTCAAAGAACCCCATCCACTGATGTCTCAGGAAAATTTCCAGAACAAGGGGATGTTGATGGATTATTTTTGTGTCTATGGGTTCTCTCTTGTTGAAACCTCCCCCCATTGCTCCTACTACTCCTTCTTGGGGTTATTTTGGGTGAATTGAAATTTTGGCCTCAAAGGAGTGTCATGTGCAAAGTTAGTGTCAAATTTTCCTTTTTATCAGAGGAGGATAAGGATGATATATTTTAAAAAACTAAACTTTTCTCTATCCCTATCTTGCCTTCTCATCAAATAAATCTTAGAGGAAAATATTACTCAATCTCTTGCTACAGGATACCCAATTCAAACATAATTCTTTATTATGTGTATGGGAATTTATAGAGGGAGGAGGCCAGATAATCATTCCAAAATGATTTTCTTGTGTGCATGAGGGTTTGAGGATAATCTATGATGGCTTTAGCTCTTTTTCCCTTTTAATTTTCCCTTTTAGAGTCCTATCTCTTCTCTTGTATTAGTTTAGACCCTCTTGTAGCAGTTCAGACTCTCCTATGGAACCTCCCATAGCACCTACAAACATTGTTTGTGGAAGCTTGATGGCAGCTTAGGCCGTCTCTTGTAACATCTATTTCATCCTTTTGGAATTGTTTTCTAGAAGTGAGTGATTATGCGAAAGGATTCAAGCCTTGTACATTTTATTCCTTTTGTGGTAAAGGCTCGGAGCGTTGTGGTGACTTGGCATCTGCACGAGTTTCCTTTTTTGAACCATTTTCCCCACTCCTTGTAATCATCACCCCACTTAGCTTGACTTTTCCACATTTCATGGTGGTTGAATAAAATGTAGTTAAATGATCGTAGGTGGCCAAGTTTACTGGCCCCCTCCAACCCATAAAAAGATTCCATTCTCGATCATTAAACACATTTTTTCATTATATGCATATGGAAGAGGCAAGGGGTGTCATAATTGATCCTACCTGATGTCTAATTGTTGGAGATGTATGCATGCTGCTATTGAGCTTCATATCATGATGGAGGTGTTGATTTCCTTTGTTTTATTCTACAAAGGTCTTCATAACTTGTAATATTTTCTTTTTACTGATATATCCCCTTTACTTTCTTTTTTTGTGAATACCTCTTCTCAATGCTCATTCTGCTACTATTTTGATGGACGGATAACCCGACTTCTTCTTTCTGGGGATTTTGTGTGCCTTCCCAACTTTAGTAATATCTTCATGATGCCTTCGGGTTGTTAGATCCTCTACTACTAGGATGTAAAAACAAATTGTTCAGAATTATGTTGTCACTATGCAGGTTACTACAATAGGGGTCTCCTTCCTGTAACAATCATTTCATCCCTCCTCAAGACCTCATATTTCACTCAATAAGTTATACAAATAATAAGAGGTATGGGGATAATATTAGGATCATCATAGGGTGGTGTATAAGGTGAAAAATTTGAAGACAAAGTTTTTTGGGTTTTTTTCCTTATGTATGGCAGAGCGGTATCTTGAGGATGCATTTTGGCTCGATGAAGTGGATGAGTGATGGACAAATTTTCATGGACCTATCCCTACATTTCCTAAGGAAAAAATGACCTTTTGACCACTTTCTCCAATTGGATTTGCCTCCTGTAGTAATTCAGGTTGCTCCTGTAGAGTTCAGGACAGTGTTGTAGCACTTCCAAAAGGAGGAAAATCATGGTCCAGTCGTTGGCAAGATGATGGAGCGAGGTAGGTAGGTGAATGAAAAGGCTTAAAATGAAATGGATAGTAGGAAATAATGGAGAAATGAATATATAGAACTTGTTTTGTAGCCATAATTATTTTGGCTATCTGGGTCCTAGAAAAGAGAGATGTTAGTGAGATTGGTGTAAGGACTCCTCTATTGTCTTATTTATTTATTTATTTATTTATTTTTTTGAAACATGCATACTGCTTTTACAAAGGTTTTCAACCTACATACCTTCCCTAGGTGCCCTAGAGGAGGTTTCCATTTGGGGATCTTTTTTTTTTTTTTACTCTTGGGCTGCCTCAAAGAGGTTTTAAACCCTAGAGTTGGCCTTAGATGCCTCATAGAGGTTTTCATCTAGGCCATTTTTTTTTCTCCTTTTTTTTGAATTTGTGTGGATTGACGGTTGTGAGCCTCGCAATCACATTCGATTCTCTATTGATTGAACTAATAAACTCTTCCTTGGACATAGGTCTTTTATACAACTTCAACCTATAACTACTGATAAGTAAGCGAATCTCATCCTCATCAATTGTTCTGATATGGACAGACCCATTATCATGACATTTCTCTACTAGATATGGACCCAAACATCTTGTCATTAACTTTCCCTTGAAATCCTTGAATTTGGAATCATACAGCAAGGCCCAATCTCCTTCTTGAAAATTGTTCTCTCTAATGTGTTTGTCATGCCAAATATTCCTTTACAGATGAATTACCTTAGTGTGCAGGGGATCTTGCAGCCTAAATTCATCTAAACCATTGAGTTGGAGTAGCCTCTCTTGTTGTGTTGGAGCGAGTTTGAAGTCTAACTGATTTGCCATCCTTAAGGTGTTGTATTCAAATTCAATGGATAGCAGGGCCTTCTTCACATAGACTAGTTTGAATGAAGTAAATCTAGTGGTGCTATTCCAAGTTGTGTTGTAGACCCAAGTGGCTTCTATAAGTTTGTCTAGCTAATCTATTCTACTGCCGCTAACAACCTTGGTTATAATTTTCTCCAATGCTCTATTTGTGAGCTCAAATTACCCATTTTCTTGAGGATAATAGGGAGTGGATGTCTTATGCTTGATGTGGTGCTCCCTCATGACATCTTCGATGAAATTTGATGAGAATTGTGCTCCTTAATTAGTGACTAATTATATTGGAAAACCAATCTTGTATAACATGTTCTCCCTCAAAAACTCAACCACCATTTTCTCAGTTGCTACCTTAACTACTTTTGTTTCATCCCATTTAGTTAGGTGATCAGTGCACACAATGATATACTTCTTCTGTCCTGATGGGAGATCAACAGGTCTAATGAAATCCATGTATGACTTATCAAATGGCTCCAGAGTCACTTGAGGTTGTAAGGGAATTTCATCCTTAGCTATGGGCTTACCCATCCTTTGGCACTGATCACCCCTGGTTGTGTACCTCCTTGCATCATGAAGTAAAGTGGGCCAGTAGTAACCTACATGTAAAACTTTGAAGGATGTACTCTTAGCAACAAAGTGGACCCCACAATGGCATCATGACATGCTAAGAGGATGCCAAATACTGCCTCTTCCCCCACACATCTCCTTAGGATCTAATTTGGCCCCAATCTAAAAAGATTTCCCCCAATACAAGTGAATGGGGCTCTTTTTCTAACAATCTAGCTTCTCTCCTTAGAGGATAGATAAGGAGGGAACCTCCCACAACCAAGTATTTGGATACATGAACAAACCAGGAGAAAAGACCAAGATGGAAAAGAGGTTTTCACTTGGGAGTTGATCATCCACCATCTGTTCCTTTTCTTCAGGCAAGTTTACTCTTGACAAGAAATCTACAACCACATTCTCCTTCCATGGTTTGTCAATAATAGTCAAATAAAATTATTGCAACAATAACAACCCTCTAATTATCCTAGCATTGGCATCGGGTTTATTCATTAAATACTTAATGAATGCATGATCAGTGTGAAAAAAAAATTGATAACCAGTGATATGATGCCTGAACTTGTTCAAATAATGTACCACAACCAAGAGTTCCTTTTCAGTGACAGTATAATTTAACTCAGATTTAGAAAATTTCTTACTGATGAAATAGATAGCATAAGGAAAATTTTCTTCCACTTATCCTAAGGCTACTCCTACGGCTTCATCTGAGACATCTGTGTGTATATGGAAAGGTAATGCCAAATTAGGACCTTTAAGGATGGTCGCAATGGTCATCTTGTCTTTCAGTACTTCAAAGGCTTCTTGACAATTGTCTGTCCAACAAAAATCTAAATCTTTAGCCAATAGTCTAAACAAGGGTGAAGCCAGTTTACTAAACTCTTTAATGAACCTTCTATAATACCCAACTAATCTAAGAAAACTCCTGACATATCTTTTTTCTTAGGGATAGGGACATTTTTGATGATGGAAATTTTGTTTGGGTCAACTTGTATCCCTTACTTGGATATATAATGTCTAAGGATAGTCCCTTCATTCATAAAAAAATCACATTTCTCAGGACTCAATGCAAGATTCATTTCAATGCATTTCTTCAAGACTTTGCACATATTAGAAATATATTCTTGGAAGTCACATCCACAAGGAGTGAAGTCATCCATGTATATCTCGATAGTGTCATGAAAAATTTCAACAAATATACTTAGAACTGCCCTCTAGCAAGTAGAAGGGGAATCACACTAACTGAATGGAAGGACTCTATAGGAAAAGGTATCCTAAGGACATGTGAAAGTGGTCTTATCTTGGTCTTCAGGGTTGATGTGTATTTGGTTGTATCAACTAAATCAATTCAGGAAGTAGAATAATTTCTTTCTTGCAAGGCCATCTACGACTTGGTCAATGAAGGGAAAAGAAAAATGGTCCTTCTTTGTAGCCTTGTTAAGATCTCGGTAGTCAACACATGTCCTCTAGTTCCCATTTTTATTGGGGACTAAAACAAGAGGGGACACCCACTCACTATATGAAATGGGATATATGAACCCTCCATGTAGTAAATTTTCTAATTACTATAGCACAATGTGCTTAAGAGGTAGGTTCATCCTTCTCTGGGGTTGGCACACAGACTTACATCCCTCTTTGATGTAAATATGATGAGTACATATTTAGGGATGTACACCTTTCATTTCCTTATAATCCCAAGAAAAATCATCCAGTTGATGCCTCAACACACTCCATAACCATTCTTCCTGCTCAACAGAGAGAGGGGTTGATATTTAGAGTTATGGATGGTCCAATCTCCACAACATGGGCATGTTCTAAGCTAGAGTCAATAGGGCACAATTCGGTCCAAGGATTACTCTTAGATTCATTCATCACTTCATCAACTAGTAAGGAAATGGGGGGTTGATTCTATAAGATATGGTCAATAAGGTCATATTCATCAAGTTTCCCTCCCCCTACAACAATGTCTACTATGCATACTAGGTAGGGGGTTGTATGATAAAATAGTTCCTCTTCCTCATCCTCTAACCATAGGGGTAAATCATGCTCAATAGAGGGTTGAGTAGGAGGATACAACACAAGTTTTTTTAATAAATTTCCATTCTTAATAGTCATGTTCCCAACCATACAACAAATTTAGGCGTAAACAATGGCCAACGAAGGTCTTCCTAGGATGAGAGGGTAGTCATTAAACTTGGTTTTTGGGTTGGAGGACTAGAATATCAGTGGGGTACTTCGAAGTGTCAATGGAGACCATGACATCCTCAATAACTCCCTTCAAATCTATTGTGGATATGTCTCGAAGATGCATCATTGTAACGGTCTTCCTCAAATCCCCTTAGAGATTGAGCTTCAACATGGTTTCCCTAGTCATCACATTGATTGTAGCTGCAATATTAATAAAGGTATTAGGAACCATAATTCCATTGATGTGCACATCCACCATTGTGCTACCAGGATCCAGGTACTTCGGGGAGATCACCTTCGCAAGCATTAGATCAGATAGTTGTCTAACAACATCGATGCTAGGGGTATCTCTTCTTCTTCTCCCGGGCCTTTGCAAACATTTCTCTTTAATATCTTTGTTTTAAATGGGAACATATTTGATGTTGTGGAGAAGGGGTATCTTGACACACAAGTTTTTCAATTCTTTGAGAAGTTCAACCTCTTCTCGGGTGTGTTGGTTCAGGTGGACCAATCTCTTAAGATAATGAGGTGCATTAGCTTGAGGGGAAGTCTAGGCAAACCCATAAAACAATGCAAGGTTTCTTCTTTAATGGTAGAAGGAAACAAATTCAACTTCTTCTCATCAACGACATAGTCATAGGTCCTATAGGAAACAAAAAACTCATACATGAAGATGTTAGGATCCTCAAAGGTTAGGCCATGGAAATGTTGAAGGGTGGGGTTATATTATTCATTCTAGTCTCTCCATTGGTTTCTCTAATATGGAAAAGATAATTTTCCCTGTTTTTAGTCATGGGTTGGGTAGGTGAGATAGGCTTTTCTTCCCCTATGGGTTCCTAAACATTTTATGGTTTCTCACCTAAAGGGTCTTCTAGCTCCCTGTAGTTATAGAGGGAAGTTCAAAGTCACCAAAATAAGAATGAAGGTTGACTGCTTGAGGGGGTGGGGGTTTTTGGTAAGAATTTGCTTTGGTTATCCCTAGTCCTACGAGGCATGAAAGAATTAGTTTTTTTTTTCACTTTTTTCCAAAACAATAAGACATATGAAAAACAAAAAAACAAGTAAATATTAAGTAGAAACAACATCTACCTAGACACTTCCCCAGAAATGATGCCAAAAAGAGATGAGCCCTAGTATTACACCAAGGATGTTGCAACTCCCAATGGTTTCTCAACTTTAATTACCAACCCGGGGTTCATATAAACTTACAGTTGACAATTCTATATGCCCAATAAGTTAGCTTCTACTCATTTCACCCTTAGTGATGATATCAGATCAAGGTGTTCAGTGACCACTCCTTCAGCTAACTACAAATATAAAAACCAATCACAATTTAAAGAAGATGAACATGATTCTACTATAGAAATGAAAGTTCCCTACATACAAGGTAATTGTTGAATTGGAATTGCACGAAAAGAAAGGAACTAGCCTAGTTGTAGAAGTAAACCATGTCATTCTACCTGTAGGCCTAATCAATGTAACAACCTACTTACATGAATCATATATCTATTTTCACTCGCTTGAAAATGAGAAATTCAAACTTCAACACAATTATGAAAATAAATGCAAATTCTAATTTTATTTGTTATCTTATATTTGCAGTGAGAAGAAAATGGAGTTGGAGTGGTCTTAGAGTCTTCCCTAATAATGAAATCAAAGCTTGGGGATCATTATTCAACTTCAATATGCTAGGGTCAAAATTTGTAGTGAATCTGGTTGAAGAAAAGAATGTTACAGGTCTACTACAGGAAGTGCTACAGGAGCCCCTGTATAGCTACAAGATGCGTTGTTTTTCTACATGAGGTAGGTACGAGATATTTTTTATTGACTATAATGTTGTATTGAAGGTGGAAGAAGGTGATGAGTAGTGAAGATCACAGGGAGCTCTGGAGCGAAGAACAGTTAGGGTTGGAAGCTTGCAGGTGCTGATCTCCATGGTAGGGCGAGGAGGAGGGAGCTCTACTCCCTCCTACAAGAAAGCGATTACCAGCCGTGGTAAGAAGCCAATGGAGGAAGTTAGAAGAGACAGTGAGGGGAATGAGAGTAGGGAAGAAGACAAGGATGGAGACAAACACTGTGAGAATAAAAGCACAAAAGACAAGGAAGAAAATGACAAGGAAAAGGGAGCTAAAACCAAGGCACAGAAAGGACCCTGTAAACCCAAATCTGAGGTTACACCAAGGGTGGTCCTGAATGATCCTATACTGCAGGAACATAGGGACCACATGCGAACTTATGCTATAATTTGTAAATTCATGGGATTATGGCCCACTGAAAAAGCTTTAGAGACATGGATTAAATACCATTGGAAACCAAAAGGGAGCATTGACCTACATCTAGGGTCAAAAGGATTCTTTACAGTGGTCTTCACTAATATTGAGGATAAAGATAGAGTGTTTGAAGGAGGGCCCTACTTCTATGTAGCAGCTGGCCTCTATATGAGGCCGTGGATGATGAACTTTGTCATGGAGCAGGAGACTTTCACTTCTGTTCCAGTTTGGGTAAGACTTTACTCCCTTCCTCTTGACTACTGGCAAATAGAATCGTTAACATCTATAGGTAATAAATTAGGACATTTTTTCAAGGCCTCAGAAGCCAATAGAAGAGGAAAATATATGTCCTTTGCACGAATATATGTGGAAATGGATCTCTCTGGAGCTCTACTGGATTAGTTGATCTTGGAAGTTTTGGATGAAGAATGGGTGCAAACAGTAGATTATGAACATATTCCATTTAGATGTCATAGATGTCATGAGCATGGACACCTGTTCAAGGATTTCCCTCTCAATAAAAATGAGAATAGGAGTAGAGCTTTCACGATGAAAGATTTGGAGAGCTTTCAAAAAGTGAGCCACAGAGGAAAAGGCGGCAAAAGGGGTCTTAGGCAACATCAAGCCGAAGGGCCTCAAGTTACGCAGAATAGGTTCCAGGTTCTCGAGGGGGAAGAAGAGGCAATAAAAGTAGATCAGGGCATAGAGGTAAATCCAGAGGATAAGGAGGCAGAGGAGGACAAAGACCAACCAAAGAACAACAACATACAGAAAGAGGCCATGATGAGCGATGTAGAACTGGATATGGACTAGGAAATGACCCAGAGTGAAATGGAAATGGAGGATCAGGAGCTACAGGAGATTTTAGATAGAGAACACCTAGATTTGGAAGGGTTATTGAAATAGGGAACCATGGGAGGGTTAGATTCATTACCTCAAGAAGAGTTCTCTAGAGTACAATAGTTGTACTTATGGAAAACCCAGGCTAGTGGGGTGGAAAGGCTAGGCAACACAGCTAAACATGGCAATGAAGGTGTAAAATCTATAAAAATCACACCAGGATTAGCACCTCGAGGCCCAAGAAAGAAAAGAGGTAGAAAAAAGCAGAATGAGCTGTTAATGGAGTGTGGAAAGCTAATGATAGATTCGGGTAAGATGAAAGACCTAACCAGTTACTCTTTCACTAATCTTTAATGATGAAGTTTACTTCTTGGAACATCAGGAGTCTAGGTATTAAAAGGAAGTAAAGATTACTTAGTAACAGAATGAAACAAGAAGCTCCAGATATTATATTTATCCAGGAAACTAAATGTTCTATACAAAAAATTAAAGAAATTCATAGTAAATGGCTCAGTCGTTTTGAGTTTCTAGAAGTCAAGGCAGAAAATACAACAGGTGGCATTCTTACTCTTTGGAATCCCCTAAAGATTGGTATAATAGATGTTGAAGCCTCCAGAAATTATCTATCATTGGTAATGCAACCTATGGGGGATAGGGAGATCTATCTGGTAACGAATGTTTATGGCCCTCAGAAAATGGATGACAAATTGAGACTCCTTGATTCCCTCATGGATCTCAGAGAGAGATATGCTGGGATTCCATGGATTTTGGGTGGGGACTTCAACATGATCAAATCACTATCGGAGAAAAAGGGGGCCACCAGAGCTCTCACCAAAGATGCCTTAGCTTTTCAATCTTTCTTGGACACTATGAAATTGGTTAACATTGATACAAGTAATGGTCACTTTACTTGGAACAATAGGAGAGGATGAGGGTCTCTGGTGGCCTCAAAGTTAGATAGATTCATCATTTCAGAGGACCTCATTCTCAATGACACTAGAATGGAAGCAAGGATTCTTCCCTTTGGCAGCTCTGATCACTCGCCAATTCAACTAGAGATCAGAGGCATTGGTACTCCCAGGAATAGACCTTTTAGATTTGAGAATCTTTGGCTCACCCATCCAGATTTTATCAAAAATATTTCAAGTTGGTGGTCTAAAGATCTACATATTCAGGGTACTAATATGTTCCTTCTTCACAAAAGACTAAAACATATAAAGCTCAAGCTTAAAGAATGGAATAAGAAAGAGTTTGGCAATATTTTTGAAGGGAAAAAACTGTTGAAGGAAAACTGTAGATACTCAACCAATCCCTTATCAAGGTTGGCTTTGATAAAATTAGCAATGATAGAGCCACCATTCTTCAGCATGAGTGGGAAAACTTATGCAAACAAGAGGAAATATTTTGGAGGCAAAAATCTAGAGTGCAATGGTTAAAGGAAGGGGAAAGAAATACCATATTTTTCCACAGGTCAACGTTGGCAAATTGGGCTCATAATAGAATTTCCTCGATTAAGGATGAGGAAGGGAAACTAGTCAGTACCCATGAATAAATTGAAGCTATTCTAGTTCAACACTTCAGGGGGATTGCACAGGAAAGCATTCCAAACAGAGAGCCTTTCATTAAGGATATTATAAGACATATACCAAGACTAGTGTCCAGAGAGGATAATCTTAACCTCAACAAGCTAGTAACTGAAGAGGAAATCAGTGAAGTCATCAAGGAAATGTAGAATGGTAAAGCACCGGGTCCTCATGGTTTCAATGTGGAATTCTTTAAAGAATGATGGAATATTGTTAAACAAGATATTCTGAATGTGGTAGAAGATTCCAAGGGGAATAGAACAATCCTGAAGGCCCTCAACACCTCCTTCATTTCACTGATCCCTAAACAAGATAATTCTCTTACTCCTGATAAGTTTCAACCCATAGCATTGTGCAATGTGGTTTACAAGATTATATCCAAGGTTGTAGCTAATAGACTCAAATCTCTTCTACCCACCCTAGTTTATGGGGAGCAATCTAGCTATGTGGAAGGTAGACAAATTCTCAACAACATCATTCAAGCACAGGAGGTGGTGCACTCACTGACTAGCAACAGGAAGGCTGGAATGATCATGCAGCTAGACATAGCTAAAGCCTATGATAAGTTGAACTGGACCTATATCAGGAGGGTTCTTATTGCTTTTAGTTTTGATCATAATTGGGTTAGATGGGTCATGGCTTTGGTAACTTCTTCTAGCTTTTCAATTTTGGTAAATGGCTCTCCCTTAGAGATTTTTATTCCATCAAGAGGCCTTAGGTAGGGAGATCCACTCTCTCCCTTTCTCTTTATACTCATGATGGAAGGTCTTGGTAGATCAATCAAGCAAGCAAAAGCAGAAGGCAAAATCAAGGGTCTTCAACTTTCTGAGAATGGACAGAATTTGACTCATCAACAATTTGTGGATGATACCATGCTGCAGGGAGTTCCTATAGTCAAAGAAGCCTTGGCATACAAACAACTTCTAAATGAATTTGGTTTGGCCATAGGTATGGAGGCTAATATTTTTAAATCTAAAATATTTTTCTTTAATACTGATATTGCTATACAAAGGAATATCTCTAGAATTCTAGGCTTTCAAAGAGATTCTCTTCCTTCGAAATATTTGGGAGTCCCCTTTATTGCTAAACCTCTTCATAAGAGTATCTGGGAACTGGTGATAAATAAGATGCAGGATAAAATCCGGAATTGGACCATCATATCTTTAAACTTGGCAGGCAGGTTGGTGCTTACAAAGGCTGTTCTACAATCTATCCCAGTTTTTATGCTTTCAGCACTCCCTGTACCAAAAGGAGTATTACAACAATTCAGAACTATTCAAAGAGACTTTCTCTGGGGAAAAGGGGAGAAAAAAAAGAAATGGGCTTTAGTGGCTTGGGAAAAGATTTTCAATCCCAAAATTCAAGGAGGTCTGGGTCTGGATGATCTAGAAGCTCTAAGCAGGACTTTAGGAGCTAAGTTATGGTGGAGATGGGTCAAAGAACCAAAGGCCCAGTGGGCTGGTATCTAGATAGAAAAATATGCTAGTACTTGGGACAACAATGATCATATAAGGATGTCTGGCAATATAAAGGGCTCACACATCTGGAATAAGGCCTGGGAGAACAGAGGCTTAGTTCAAAAGAATAGCTTCTGGGAAATCAGAGAGGGGGATTTGGCACTTTTTTGGGAAGATAAATGGCAACAAGAACCAATATTGCTAAATGAGCAATTTCTGGACCTCAAAAGAGAGACAAATATCAAGGGGTTATCACAGGTCAAAGATTTTTGGGACCAAAATAATAATGAAAGTAAATGGAGAAGATGGAGAAATATGATTTATGAGGAAGACAACCCCTTGAAAACTAAAGCTAAGGCTCTCATGTGGATACTGGAACAAAGGAAGATCTTAGTGACTGGGGGGCATGACCAATTGAGGTGGGGCAACAACAATGAGGGTACCTTTAATCTTAAGGAAGCTAAGCACAAAATCCTTGAGATGGACTCTCTTGCTTCGGATAGAATATGGCAGAATCTGTGGAGGCATCAAGGCTAGATGAAGATTAAACTCTTCATGTGGCTTGTTTATCATAAGAGAATTCTGACTTGGGATAACATAAGAAAAAGGGGTGTGTTGGGGCCTTCCAGATGCCTGCTTTGTGAAGCCCAAGAAGAAAAAAAGGAACACCTCCTCAATAATTGTATCTTTACCTCTAGTTTGTGGGATTATTTTGCTAACATCTTCCAAAGGAGTGACAGGGATAGAGGGTGCATCTTCAACACCCTAACCAGGTGGAGAAATAATTACTCAAATAATGAAATTCTTGGTACTGCATGGGCTCTTACCCCTAGCTTCATTATTTGGAATGTCTAGAAAGAAAGGAATAAGAGAATTTTCAAAAATGAAAAAAGATCCCTTCAGTGTCTTTTGAAGCAGACTTTGACTCAACTTAAAGAGACGATGGGTACCATAGTGTGAAACACCCCTAAAAATCAACCCTTAGATGCTGACTTGAAGATTCTAGGACTGTTGGGTATGCAGGGGCTTATGTCGCAGGGCCTGAACAGAAGGGTTTTGGCTATGGTTTCTAAGTAGGAATTTTGGCATCCTCCCCCTTTGGGCTTTCTGAAATATAACATAGATGGGGCTTCTAAAGGGAACCCGAACAATGCGGGATTTGGAGGGGTGTTGAGGGACGATACTGGTAACATCCTATCCATCTTTCATGGACATTTAGGCAGAGCTACAAACAACATGGCAGAAGCCATGGCTATAGAGTAGTGCTTAGATCTCCTAGTGTAGGATAACCGACAGAATGTTATTATCGAAGTTGACTCTGAGATTATTATTAACACAGTCAAAAAAATTAGTTGGGGCTTGGAGCCGGAGAAGGTTTCAAAACACTGGAGGCTAATCCAGGTCTTCCAAAGGATCCAGATCCACCTCAGATGCCTACGCATGGTCAATTTTAACCATGTGTGAAGGCAAGATAATAAACTTGCTTATCTATTGGCTAATCAAGGTGTGAAATGTACCAGGTATAGGGTTACGATGAGCGGGCATAGGTTGCCTCAGGATAATTTTATGGATCAGTGTGACACCCAAGCAGTCGAGGATATGATGGTGTATCGCACCAAAACAATGGAAGCTCTGTCCAATAATTTTGTTGATTTATGAGGTGCAAGTCTTACCTGTCTCGTTTATTCTTATGTTGCCAGGAGGAGTCTGCTACCAGAGTAGTTGTTTGGAGGGAAGGGGTATTTCGATGCTCATGCTCACATACGGTGGCAAAAGCGAAAGTGGTAGCTGCCAGAACCTGGATTCCAATGGCGAAATGAATATTCCTAATACGCTGTCAAACGTTGCATTTCTGCTAGCAGAGTGGTTTCCGGTATATCGGGGGCCTCTCGGGTGGGAAGTGGTTTTTAAAATTTGGGTGCGATCACACTCCTCAGGTGACACGTGGCTGTGGGGCAGTTTTGTTCTCCACCCTTATCACGTGTTAAACAATAGCTCCTTTGCTCGGTGTGATATGATCCTCTGCTGTAGGATTAAGTCTAGCAGATCTGCGGCTGTGATCTATCGTGCTTGTCTATGGGGCCTCACGGTTAAAGGGCAGACTTCTAGGCGGCATGATATTCTCCTCCATCGTTGGATCAATTTGGGAGAATCGACGGTCAGGAATCTGTCACGTTCAATGGTGCTTCCTAATGGTTTTTTTGGCGGGACCCTTGGCTATACTCCTCCTTTTTCAGCTTGGTCGAGTTGCTTATGTGGCCATCGTACTTGTTGCATTTTTGGGTGGTGTAGTTTTGTGGATTAGGGTCAGAGTTTTAGTTCTTAACTCATGACCCTAGGTTTCTAAAAAGTAGGGTTTGTTTAAAATCCATGATACCATGTGGATGGTTGTATTCTATGTAAATACTTTTCTGTTTTAATGATTATAAAGGTACAACTCTTGCTTCAACAAGAAAATAAGGTGGAAGAAGGTGGAAAAAGGTAGAATAAGGCAAGTGAAGGGTGTGGAAGCCCCTTGGCCAAGCCTAATACCCCTCGAAGGTCTATCTTGCACCAAAGTTTATGCCAATGATGTCCTCCATTTACCTTAGTAGAGTGATCTTAGTGGAGGAGTTTGGAAGCAATGTGACATGTATAGAAGAGTTATGGAGTGGTCTAAGTGGATGTAGAAATGTGTTCCCACCCCTTCAGGTCAAAACAATCCCTACAAACCAATCAAACACATGCATCAAATGATCACTATTACACCAAAGTGAATTAACATGGAAAAGATGAGTTGAATTTTAGTAAGATCTACTCTAACCCACAACACAACTCCTAATTTTCAAACCAATGCTACTAACTCCTAATGTGAAAAAATTAAACATGCATAAGGATTATAGTCCCATACTAAACAATTTCCAAGAAATCATAAACAAGTATTTTTTGGTTGTTACTGTAGATCTTCCAATCACTCTTCCCACAAGAGAGGTGTTAGGCAAACGTTCAAATACAAATTTTGTAATATAACACCTATTGAAATAAGAAGAGAATTGCAATAACTTGAGCAAGAACAAGGAAGAAATACAAGAGAAATACTAAAGCCTTTGGGATAGGGAAAAACCCAAGGGTTTCAACCAGATGTAGACCAATAGTGCAATTCCCATTAACAGAAAATAAGTCACATACACCATATGAAAAATGATAATAATGTCAATCACTAGGCTCTCAGTAGCTAATCCTAGATGCAACAAATACTTGAATCATATTGAGCCTTCTGGCTAGCTTATTTATACAAATAGTAGTTGAGGGAAGCTCCCTTGAAAAGAGGGGTGATTTCATCCAAAATCTTAGAATTTGTGGATCTAGTTTCCTTTAGTCTTCACAGGTACTTGTAGTTCCTTGGCTACTAGTGAATTCGAGTTGTTGGTGAGGATTCTGTGATCTCAAGCCAAGTTGGACAATTAATGAGGTGGAATAGCCTCCTATATTCTCTCTAGTTGTCTTCATCAATCCCCTACATGGAAAATATCTCCAAAAAACCTTAGTTTCCCTACATGTTAATCACATTATGCCATGCAATCTGAAAAAATCCCTTTAGTCTTCTTACCAAGCATATTATGGCTAAAAAATGTGAATTAATGTGAGAAAAGTAGAGTTTTAAGGGCTAGAGGATAGCATGATGAACCTAAAAATGTACCTACTGATGGGTCCCATCACTTGATTCAGAAGCACGTGATCAACTTTCACTGCCTGTGGTTAACTGATGAAATTTGAGGTCAACTGACGAAATTTGTAGTCAATTGTAAAATTAAGACCCTAGGTCCCAACTGCATGCAGAGAGTGATTTGTGTGTGGATGAAACTCTCCAACTGTAGGCATGAGCCTTCATGCTTGTGGTGGTGACCAAAAAATGTATGTGTCATGCATGCAGATAGAAACCAAAACCCTAAGCACATGCGTGAGCTTCAGACTCTGCAATCTCAGACCTGTATGAACCAATCTATGCAACTTGGACTCATACACATGCAAGCCAAACCTAATGAAATAAGAATGATAATGTTGGTTTCCAAATGAGATCGACGTCAATTGAATTTATAGGCTTCCAAGTGATCTGAAATCACTCATGAATGATCTCAGTTAATCAATGAAGGTATTACAAACTTATGTGTCAGGGGATGTCTATGTTATATGCAACAGATCGATAAGATTACGAAATACACAGACACTGAAACAGTAAGAGAACACAGTAACCAAACACATAAACACAGAAAATTTAATAAGGAGTTCACCCAATCCTCCTCGGCTACGTCTCCTAGTCCAGCCTTCAATGGTGGCCTTTCTATTGTGTCTTAAAGCAGAGTTTTTTACAATAGTGAGCTCAAATTGAGTCTCATGGAATAGATGATGATCAGTAGGATTGTACTTGGATTCCCCAAGTCTTTAAAGTGCACAGACTCCCCTTACTGAATCTTGACCTCAACTGGTCTCAGTGGTATGAGTCCAATTTGGTACTCAATACCTGACAGGTATACACAGAAGAGTTGCTTGAACCTCTCCAGCCTTCTCTAGAGTTCACAGACTCTCAGAATTTCTCTGTCTCTGTCTGCTCGATGTTGCCTTTGTCTACAGGTTAGCTCGGCTTCTCTGTTCTCTATAATTTACTTCTTTCTTGCCTCTCAGCTTTCTGCTTCTCTTTCTCTGCCTCCTTCTTTAGTCTTTGTATGTTCATTGCTTAAAGACAATCTTCTCCCTAACTGTTCGTTTCTGCTTCCCAGCTCTCTAGATCTCGTACCTCTGCCCACTGGAATTCCCCTGCTCTGCATCATCATCACTATGTAACACTTCACAGAGAGGTGGCCACTTGTTTTCCTCAGGAACTGAGTGTCAGTTCTCTTTGAAAGATCGTTATTTTTGTTGCTCCAAGATTGCCCACGAAATTGATTCCTCTGCCAACTCATCGATCATGTCGGATCTCAAATCTTATCCGCCTCAACCTATTTCCCTATGGAATCCGGTCACCCATAAGACTGTTTCTCTAGCGTTGATCTGGGGCCTCTAGATCCTACAGTCTCTGTTCGTATACCGTGGGTAAGTAGCATGACCTTTACCTGTGTGATGAGAGCAGTTTTCTCTCTCGTCCGCTAGACACGTGTCACTCATTATATGGAATTGGGCGAGACTTGGTCGAACACGCTTACCGCTTGAGGGCCTTCCAATATCCTATCAGTTTTAGTGTAGGGTTCGCCTTTTGACGGAATCAGTGATTTCCATTCGGTTTTATGCTTTTCGCTGTGACCAAGCACTCAGGGCTTTCCTTCACCGAGGAGGATGTCGTGCGATACACGATTAGTGCTTTGGCGGTGCTAATCACATATCAGAAACTACCTCTGTTTTTGGATCTGACTTCCCATTTGTCAATTTGTGTCAGTGCGCGGTCACCATGGGCCAATGGTTTGCGCGCTTTGACCGAGGGTCCTCGTTGTTACGTGCTGACCATAAATTGCCATTGTTTAGAGGTTATTTCTGATAAGCTCGATATCCATAAGATTTTGAAGCTTGACATAATTTGAAATAATCATGAAAACTTAGAGAATGTTTAAGGATCCAATTCGAATCACGGCCTTCCCACTGAAAAAGATTTTGGACCACCAAAAGTTGGTTTTCAAGCATCGACTAAGTGAGGGTATAGTTGTCTCACTTGTCCAATCTCTATCCATTTTTCACTGCTTGGCTTTGAACCCTTGAGTCCAATCCTGAGGTACTCAACATCTCCACCGCATGTCGTCCTCACCTTCCTGTCCAGAACTGTATCTTCCTGCAATTCATTGAGATATTCAGGTAACAGACCATCAATAGAAGGCAATTGACTCTGCTCTTCGGGATCTTCAATTAATGAAGGTTCAAATAGTCTCAAGCTGTCTGCATTAATGACTAAGTATATGTGCATGTAAGTTGGTAAATCAAGGCAAAAATAATTCTAACCAATTTTATCAAGGATCTTGAAAGGTCCATACCTTATTGGCTTTAGCTTTTTACCTTCACCTTGCATTCTGTCTTTGCTGATATACAGCCAAACATGATCACCAACATGGAAACTATGCTCCATCTGATGCTTGTCATGCCTTGCCTTGTATTTGGCTTGGCTCTTTTCCAGCTGTTCTTGTACTGCCTGGTGAATCTCTTAAATTTGTTCAAAGAACTTGGTTGCCTTGTCCACATCACTGTGTCCATCAACTGCTATGTCTCTACCAAAGACAAAATCGAAGGGAGACCTTGGCGTGAAACCAAAGAAGGTCTCAAAAGGAGATCTCTATGTAGAAGAATGTTTTGCTCAGTTGTAAGCATGCTGCACATAACACAAATGCTCATCCCAATGTTTGGGATGCTTGCTGCAATAACCTCTAAGCAACTGGATCACTGTCCTGTTGACTACTTCTGTCTGTCCATCTGTTTGTGGATGAAAGACTGTGCTTTTCTTTAGTTTGGTGTCCATCAGTTCCCTCAGACTCGACCAAAACTTCCCAACAAATAGGGTGTCTCAATCAGATACAATGGAAGTGGGTAATCCAAAATGAACCCATACATACTGAAAGAACAACTTTGCAGTTTATTTAGCTGTAATCTATTTATTACAAGGTATCAAAAAACACATTTTGCTGAACCTATCGACAACAACATACAAATAGTCATGACCTTTCCTAGATCTAGGCAGTCCTCCAACAAAGTCCATGGAAACACTTTCCCAAGGATGAGAAGGAACTAGCAGTGGAGTGTACAAGCCTAGTTTTCTATTGCTAGGCTTTCTTTTAGCACACATGGTACACCCTCTTACATATCTAGAAATTGTCTCATTCATTTTTGGTCAATAACAAAATCTTTACAGTTGTGCAACCGTTTTACTTACACCAAAGTGACCTGATATTAGAGAAGTGTGTGCTTCCTGAATTATCTTTACTCTTTCAGTTTTTGGAATGCATAGCTTCCGACAATGATACAAGAGTTGGTCCTTAATATGATAATCCAATTCTTCTACTCGTTTGCCTTGAGTTGAAGTTGCATATACATCTTTAAAATCTATATCTTGAGCATATTGTTTAATGTAGCTCTCATGCAATACTAAATTATGCTTAAGTATAGTAGATTCATTTATAATTGGTCTAGATAACATATCTGCAACTTTATTGTGTATTCCCTTTTTATATCTAATGACTAAATGAAACTGTTGTAGAAAACCCATCCATCTATAATGTCTTGATTGCTGCAACTTAGTTTGGGAATGTAGATATTGAAGTGGTTGATGAACAGTATGTATAACTGTCCCTTTGCCCATTAAGTAATGTTTCCACTTTTTCACACTTTGCACTAATGCATACAATTCTTTATCATATGTGAGATAGTTAACTACTACAGAATTAAATGTCTCAGAATGATAACATATGGGTTTACTGTGCTGTAGCAACACTGCTCCCATGGCATAGTCACTGGCATCCGTTTGGATCTCAAATGGTCTTTGAAGATTGGGCAGTGCTAGTAATGGTGCTGTACTAATCTTTTCTGTCAAGGTGTCGAAGGCCTTTTGCTGTTTGCCTCCCCACTGAAACACCTTGTTCAATCCTGTTAAAGCATGTAAGGGAGTTGCAATTAAGGAAAAGTTAGAAATGAACTTTCTCCAATATTGTGCTACTCCTAAGAAGCTTCTAACTTCTGTAGCAGATTTGGGTTTAGGCCAGTTTACAATGGCTGCCACCTTACAGGGATCTATCTTCAATTCACCACCCCCAACTATATCTCCCAAATAATTCAAAGATGTTTTGCCAAATTCACATTTCGTGAGTTTAACATAAAGTTTTTCTCTTTTCAAAACATCTAGTGTCTGCTTAACATGCTTTAAATTTTCTTCCCATGTTTTGATAAATATAAGAATGTCATCCAGATATACAATAACAAAATCAGCGAGAAAAGGTCTGAGTACATCATTCATTATTCTCATAAAATTAGTAGGAGCATTAGTTAAGCCAAAAGGAATAAATAGCCACTCATACAATCCCTGCTTTGTTTTGAAAGAAGTCTTCCATGCATCTTGTTCTGCAACTCTAGCCTGATGATATCCACTATGCAAGTCTAACTTGGAAAAATAAACAACTTCTTTCAATTGATCTAATAGGTCATCTATGCGAGGAAGGGGATAATGATTTTTGATTGTTATCTTATTCAGTGCTCAATAATCAATGCACATTCTCCATGAGCCATCTTTCCTCTTCACCAAAACGATTGGAGACCCACATGGTGATGTGCTAGGTCTGATGAACCCCTTCTCGAGCAACTCCTGCACCTGCTTCTTGATTTCTACATTCTCTAAAGCAAACAACCTATACATTCTGATGTTAGGCAATGGAGCATCTTGCTGCAAATTAATATCATGCACTATTTCCTTTTTGGGTGCCAGACCTTTAGGTTCTTGAAACAAGATATCATATGATGAAACAACTTTTTCTAAATCAGCTTGTTGTTTAGCATCACAGCCCTCAAATACATTGGTTTTATCAGGTTTCTTTTCCTTTACAACCATCAGTAAAAATTGTTTGCATGAATTTACAATTCGTTTCATCTGCCTTGAGTTTATGAGAGTGTAATTTTTCTTGAGCTTATGAGCCCTTACAAAGTATTCGATTCCATCTTTAACGAGTAGATCCTTGTTCTCAGCTCTATAGAAAATAGCTTTTCTATCATACAAGTAAAGACTTCCTAAAATAATTCCACATATATCCAAAGGAACTATATCTAACTCAACCTCATCTACAAATGTTGACCCAAAAGAAAACTTAAGTTTACATTGTCTAGTCACTTGTAGTTGTGCTTTATCACTTAACCAACCTAATGGGTATGGTTTCTTGTGAGGTGTAGTTAGTAATTCCAACTTCTTTACAATTGCTTCAGAAATTGAATTTACTTGTGAGCCACTATCAAACAAAGTATCAATCTTTTGATGTTTGGAAATGACTCGAATATGAAAAATCTCATGTCTTTTTCTCTCATTTTCTTCATCATTAATAGATTGTGCATAATTACTAGTAGATGCTTCAGAATTTTTACCTTTTATACCTATGGCTGCAATGGTTGATTCATCTCCTGAGTTTGACCCCAATTCTTTTTGAATAGCTGCAATAGTCTTCTTCTTCTTTCCCTTGAACTTCTTAGGTCTCAGCTCTGGATGTGGAATCCAACAGTGCTCATCATCATGCCCATCCTTCTTCTAGATGTGTAGCTTGAATAGATACCTCATCTATACTAGTGGGATTAAACATGAGGATAGTGTGCCTCATGTAGCTGTGTAGACCACCTATGTACTTCAACAGAGTCTCAGGTGAGCCTAATGAAATTCCTAGAATCAAAGCCCCTTTCCTAAATTCTTGGGTGTAACCTTGTACACTTTTCCCTTTCAATTGGCGAAGAGTCTGCCAACTCATCATGGCTTGCTGCATGTAAGCTAGTGGATAGAACTGATTTTTGATTGCAGAAACAAATTCACTCCAGAAAGAAAGAATCTTACCATGTTTCTTCATGTCAGCTTGTATCCTGCCTTCCCACCATACCAAGGCAGTGCCTCCAAGGCATAGGTTGGCCAGCTGAATCTTACTCTTGTTTGAGTCGATACTCTGCACTCTGTAGTAATCATCAATTTGTCTGATCTAATTATCCAGCTTCTCTGCATTCAACTTTCCATCATATATTGGTAAATCAAATTTAACATCTAATTTAATCAAAGATGTCTTCTTCTTATGTTCAGAGCTATTAGGAGGTGTGAGAAAGTTTTCTTCTCTCCCTTTGCCTTTCGAGTGGTCCTGGAGGAGATTCTTCTTCTCCTTTTTCTTTGGAGTGTGATGAATCTTCATCTTTACCTTTCTTAAACTCCCTGTACATTTCCTCTACCATGGACCTCATGACCAGGAAACTATCTATGAATTGGGAGTCTGGTCCCAAGGGACTTTCTTCTGACATTTTCTTCTTAGGACAAACTCTTCCAATTTCTGGGTTAGTTTCGACCAACTCTCCTTCTCCTAATTTAAGCTTTGATCTGGTTAGCATTCAACAACAAAATCCAGCACGAGCTTGTCTAACCTTAACAACCTAGGAGCTCTGATACCACTTAATCTGAAATCAATCATGAGTGATCTCAGTTAATTCATGAAGGTATTACAGACTTATGTGCTAGGGGATGTCTATGTTATTTTATGCAACGGATTGATAAGATTGCGAAATACACAGACACTGAAACAATAAGAGAACACAGTAAGAAAACACATAAACACAACAAATTTAATAAGGAGTTCACCCAATCCACCTGGGCTACGTCTCCTGGTCCAACCTTCAGTGGTGGCCTTTCTATTGTGTCTTAAAGTAGAGTTTTTTACAATAGTGAGCTCAAATTGAGTCTCACAGAATAGATGATGATCAGTAGGATTGTACTTGGATTCCCCTAGTCTCTAGAGTGCACAGACTCCCCTTACTGAATCTCGACCTCAACTGGTCTCAATGGTATGAGTCCAATTTGGTACCCAATACCTGACAGGTATACACAAAAGAGTTTCTTGAACCTCTCAAGCCTTCTCTAGAGTTCACAGACTCTCAGACTCCCTCTGTTTCTATCTGCTCGATGTTGCCTTTGTCTGCAGGTCAACTCGGCTTCTCTATTCTCTGCAATTTACTTCTTTCTTGCCTCTCGAATTTCTGCTTCTCTTTCTCTGCCTCCTTCTTTACTCTTTGTATGTTCATGGCTTAAAGCCAATCTGCTCCCTGATTGTTCGTTTCGACTTCCTGGCTCTATGGATCTCCTGCCTCTGCCCACTGGAATTCCCCTGCTCTGCATCATCATCACTGTGTAATGCTTCACATAGAGGTGGCCACTTGTTTCCTCACGAACTGAGTTTTAGTTCTCTTTGAATGGTCACTATTTCCGTTGCTCCAAGAATGCTTGTGAAACTGATTCCTCCGCCAACTCATCGGTCATGCTGGATCTCAAATCTTATCCACCTCAACCTATCTCCCTGTTGAATCTGGTCACCCATCGGATTGTTTCTCTGCCATTGATCTGGGGCCTCCAGATCCTACGGTCTCCATCCATATCGCACGGGTAAGTAGCATGACCTTTACCCACACGATGAGAGTGGTTTTCTCTCTCATCGCCTAGACGTGTGTCACCTATTGTATGGAATCGGGCAGGACTCGGTCAAACCCACTTACCGCTTGAGGGCCTTCCAATATCCTGTTGGTTTTAGCATGGGGCCCGCCTTCTGACAGAATCGGTGATTTCCATTCGGTTTTATGCTTTTCCCTATGACCAAGCACTCGGGGACTTTCCTTCACTGAGGGGGATGCTCTGTTTTTGGATCTGACTTCACATTTGTCAATTTGTGCCAGTGTGTGATCACCATGGGCCAATGGTCTGCGTGCTTTGACCGAGGGTCCTTGTTGTTCCGTGCTGACCACAAATTGCCATTGTTTAGAGGTTATCCATAATATTTTGAAGCTTGACATAATTTGAAACAGTCATGAAAACTTAGAGAATGTTTAAGGATCCAATTCAGATCACCAAGGGTGTCCAATTTCATGTTAGGGTCGACTTGTCCTTTTGTGCACCTCTAGGCTTTAATTCAAAAAAAAAATTTCCCTTGTCCAAATTGAGTGCTTCAATAGTCAAAATTGGCCCTCTTGACAGGAGGAATCTCATCCCATGGTCAGAATTTTCCATTGAGCTTCCAAACTAACAAAAGGGATTAACAAAATAATGGTATAACACAACATAAACCAAGCCCATCATGAACAATAAGGGGAATCTTCCTCGATGGAGTAAAAACCTTTAAGAGCTTGAAGGATGAGCAGAAAAGCTGCAAGGAAGAAAATAAAAGGTTCATTAGAAAGAAAAAGGAGAAGGAAAGGATAAGTACAATGTTGTTACAAAACCTTTCATACACACAAGGCATTTTACAATATGCATCAACCTCTTCAGATATAGGAAAATGTCTCATTGGAAAGTAAAAAAGGGGACATTGTAAGGATGAAGAGAAAAAAAAACCAATTTCATTTTGGTATTGTGGAGGGGAACAATGAGAAGATATTGTCCCAACATACAAAAAAAATGAAGAACAATTCATGTGAACTCTAGGCACATGAACCAAGAACCAGAAACATTGAAGGAAGTGATTCAAATAGGAAGAAAAATGAGGGAGCATTCCTTTGAGATCTATGAAATGTTAAAAAGTCCCTTATTGAACTATATATAGAGACATTGAAATTTTGAGATTGTTATAAACTTTGGGAAAGACTTCACCTAAATTTTTGTGCATATGTTGGTGATGAACACTCTAAACTCCATAACTTAATGGATTGAGCTTGCTGCTGACTAATGGATGATGTGAAAAGGGAATTCATTGAATGCGTTTATTTTTATAGTTGACCACAAATTTTCTTGTTCTTTTTTTTCACTAACTTTGAGCATGAAGATGCTTCTTTCTATTGTTTTCATGTGTTGCTATTATGGTGTTCTTATATTTTCATTTCTTTCTTCTTTCCCTTTTGTGGTTTGGTATTGGTTAGTTATTGGGTGTGGGAAAGAAGATAAAAATTTCTCATGGATAAGAGCTAAATAAAATACATCTGGAAGTGAAAGACCCTGATTAAACCATGTACATCAAAAGAGTGATAGTGGAAGGTAGAAGAAGGTAATAGAGCAGCTAGGTGTACTTGGCTGGGCTCACATGAAAAAAATAGAGAGTGATGTGACAACTATGAAAATAAAATATGAAGTTAGTTTTCCTAGCCTTAATATTCTCTGACATATGCATGTGCTATATTTTTATGAATATGTCAATGATGATATGAATGTATATTATTGCATTCCATTACTGAGAATCATCGAAGTGGAAATATGATTGATTATTGTACTTTTAAAAAATGATGATATATGAATGGCATGTTTAGGACAGCAGGATGAGTTAATTCAATAATATTCATTTTCATGTAAGGGATCCACTAAGCAAGTGTGACCTCTTATTGTTCATATTATTATGTTCATGTTTTTATGAAATTTATGTTCCATGTTTATATTATGTTTATGACAAGGAAATGTTGAATTTTGTATCAATAAGTATACTAGTAACTAACTGGATTCATTAGTCAAATCATGAGGCACATATGCCATTGAGTACTAGATTAGGGCTGATAAACCACTTAGTGCATATAGTTTGGCTATTACCACCACCAAAATACTAGCTAGCCACTTATATACTTGTTGAACAAATACAACTACCTTAATAGAGGTGTGATGATACTGGAGTTGTGATGATATTAGACGTGTGCTAGTAAATACTATTCCTATCAACATAAGTGTACTTGAATGGTAGTGCCCACACTCATTGGGAGGCGGGTAAGAGGAGGGGATTTATTTAGACCTGTAAGAAAATACTGCAATGTAGTATATCGTCCACTAAGTACATCTTCATTCCCCTAGTGGTGAAACTACTCAATGAAGTTGGACTTAAAGATGGAATTGAATTGTATGAAAATATTGCATGGAGTAGTATATCCATCACTGGGTGATTTCCATTGTAGCAAAACTACTCAGTGAGATAGATTTAAAAATGAGGTTTTCTAAAGAATATGTGGAGAATATACAACACTGATTGTTTTCTTTGGCTAATAAACCAATCAATGCAGGAGCAAGTAGGAAGCCACAAAGATAAGTGCCAATTATTAGTTTAAATAAATTTTTGTTTAAGTTGTGATTTAATGTGTTTTAAATATTTTATTTTAATGTATCTTAAATATTTTATGATTGGTCTCATAAGGATCATGTGTTTAGTTGTAAGTGAACTAATGAACTTTCCAACATAAATATCTAATGTTGACTATCAAGTAAGTAGTATCAAGATGACAATATTATAACACACAACAATTGCATAATGGAGTTGAAGACTTCAAAAACTAGGCGATTGTGGTGACATTGGAACCCTATGATATGCATTGATTACCATGAGTTATTATATGAAGAAAGTGTTGTGTTAGTAAAGAAAGGTAGATATTTTCCTTGGATACGAGGACTCTTCTTGTGTGAGGAAGCCTAGCCAAGGGATGGATTTCCTGACGAATTAGGAAGCAGAGAAGGGGATGCCTAATCTGGGAAGGTGAGTGAATAGATGAAAGTAAAATCAAATTTCCTAAGCGATTGATGAAGCTGAGAAGGGGATTTTAGGATTTGGAAAGTGAGCTAGTTTCAAAAATTTCATGCACAAACTTAGTGGGATCAGGCATACATTGCATGTGTCCCAGGAAGTAATGATTTAAATTCATTCCTTAAATATAGTGAACAAAATAGTTGGACATGATCATTCAAAACATTGGAAATGTTGTTGATATAAAGAGTTGTAATGATAAAGCTTGATTTTTGTGATATCCTTTGTTTTTCAAAATAGTAAGGACAATGTTCTTTTAAGAGGCTGGGGTTTGTAGTGTCCTTGTGTTCTACCCCTTCTTATTGTAATGTTTATTTTAATTATAATTGGAATGTGGAATGACATGACTGGTTGGACCTATGATTAAAAATATTATTATTATTGTTATTATTATTTTTATTTTTATTTAAAGAAACTAAAAGTTAGAAAACCTAACAAATACTTAGTCCGAGGGAAGCTTGATGCTAGTCTTCTTTGTGTGAATCCATGACCCCTACTAGTTGAATTAAAAGACACAGTTATTGGTGGTGTGATGATAGATTACACTTGTTTCATGGTTAATGGGTACCTACTGCATGTTTTGAATAGGCCCATACACACCCAAGGAGGGAGAAAGTGGCAATCCGCCATGTGACACTTGGGAAAGGTGGGATTGGATAGAGGAAATCATGGATGTTTCATGTCAGGACATGAATGAAATGGAAGGGACACACTCGTAGGCAGGCATGAATGAACTTAGGGAAAAAGGCAAGGAGATAGTGTTGGATGGAGAGAAGATAGAGATTTCGGGTGGAGAAAAGAGAGAGGTTCTTGGGGATATAATTTTCAAACTCATTATGATTCTTAGCTCACTAGATCATATTGGTTCTATTATGTAATAGAAGGAATTCGAGGTTGGTGTTGATTAGTAAGAGTAGTGGTGGAGCATGGTACAATTGATTGGGGCAAAGCTACAACTAATTATCAAGTTGTGACTTAGAGTTAGTGCTTGGAGACCTTGAGCATGTTCTTTGTGACTCTGGGTACCAATTCCTCTAGTTATGTTTGACACCCTATCGTACAAGCCTATTTGGATGGTGTAAAGCTAAATAAGTGATCGAACCACTGGTGCGAACTTCCCTAATGCAAGAAATTCCTCAGACCTTGTATTTGGCTCAAGGGTGGTCAACTGTATGAAATGTTGTAGTGTCATTGGACTGAGGTTGGTAGAGAGTGAAAAACCCTCATTCAATTTCTGACTATATCTGACCATAAAGATAAGTGTTCTTTGATTATCCATGATAATATAGAGATTGTAATATGGATTATTGGAATTTATGAGCAATGATTAATCTTGTCCCATTTATATAAGGATGCATGATTCACTATTTAATCACGATGGCCAGCTAACTTGTTTATTTTTGGTGATGGTGAGTTTCTTGAGTTATGTGAGTGCAATCTTTCTATTCTTTTTTGTAGCTTATATGATATTATCTTGATTGGTCATTTTATATCACTCAAGACTAACCTATGACCTGAGTTTCTATTATTTATATATATTATAAGTTTGGGGAAGCTCACTGACATAATCATAATAATGGGATACGTCATTAAGAGTGAAATTTTATGTTGAGTGCTTGGAATAACTTTGTCTCATGAAGTTGATGATGACATATACATGATATTGGTGTATATGTTGCTTTATATGCTTACATGGTGATGGTTTAACTTATGAATCTATGTGCCTATTAATATTCTCATGATTTATAGGGTTACTATAATAAATTATGCATGGTGACTTGATATGCTTCAGTTAACTTGTTATGCACTATCAATGAAAGAATGTCATGTTTTTATTTTGTATAATGAGATGATATTTCTATGTTTCCTTAATTGAGAGGGGTATGGAAGGCCTATGTGGTTGTTAATGGTTTATAGGGTTACATGGCTATTGACACACTTTGAATGAATGCTTGATTTTCATGGTTAATTGTTACATTGTGATGATTCATTATTTGGCATGGTCATGAATTCTTAACTCATTAAGACCATGTAAGATCTTTGTGTTGTAATATATGTGTTACTAGTATATATAAAATGGAGCCAGTTTGTGACCCATTATGTGATTAATTTGATACTCCTATGTTTGAAGTTACTAAGAAATATCATCTACTATATGGCTCATTTGATGCCTGATATTAGGCTTGTTAATGGATTTATTCATTGCGTCTCGATATTGGATAATTATTTGGAGTGTTGGATCTTAAATCAATATTTCATTCCTATGGAATCAATGTTCTGGGAAACACTATATGTTGATGGATTTTTCGGCTAACTCCCTCGAAATATCATAAAATTTATACGTTTGAAGAATAATAGAGAATTCGGTCATATCTCGTTTAGGATAAGTTATCAGAGAAAATTTGCATCGAGTTTAGATATAGTGTTGACCTAGCAGATGTATACAAAACTTAAGACACCTGGGCCAGGTACAATGTTGGATTCGTAAATGTATATGTAAATTCCAGACATTTGGGTTGATATCGATTTGCAATTTGATAGAGAATGCAGATTCAATTTGACCTAGATATGTACATGGATCAGGCATCTATTAGAATATGAGTTGGGGCCCATTTTGGGTGCATGTTATGGTGCTTACAGACATAATTACCTTGTATATTGGTGGATGCATTCGGGAGTCTAGGAAATCTAGTGCTGAGTGTAGTGATTCCAGGCCAAGAGGCATGGATGTGGGTCTAGGCTTGAAGTGCATTATAGATCCACACAGATCTTGAGGTATCTAGGGGTCTCTAGGTTTTAGAGGTTTGCTAAGCATAAATTTCTTGCAGACCTGGATATCCCTTAAGGACATATATACAAATAAAATAATGAATTTGTGTAAAGTGGAATGGACCCTTTGGGAAACACAAAGGAGATGAGGTGGCAAGTGCTGCATATGTCAATTAATTCTACATGGACAGCACGTGGATGGTGATGTAAAAATATTTTTAATGTGTCGCCTCTTTCTTGTGACACATGGAAAGTAGAATTCATCCCTATTGGATGGTCAAAGCGTCCATTTTTTCATGACATGTGGCACTATTAAAGGATTCCATATGGTAGGATGACATCAACCTAACGTGAGTATGACGTCAATAAGATGCGATGGGAGTAGGTGATGTGGAAGTTAGGCTAGTGTGGGATGTATAAGATATGTGCTAGTACTTTTGTGGAACCACTTGGCTTGTACTGGGTGACACGTCGTCATGGACTATGGACACCCAATGATGTTGCAATGTTTATTATAATGGGAGTCGTAGAAGGACATAATGTGCACAACGGGGATCATCCCTATCACTTGATATAATTATTGATGTCATGCCATGGAGGTTCTGAAATAAACCCACCTAGAAATGAAGCACAATGGCACATGGAGTTCTGGCACATTGACATGGTGGGAGATAGACTAGCCATGGGGGAATATGGCAAGGTCACATAGGCACCATTCTTCCATGTGGTAATTCTTACTAATGTGTTAAGATTTAAAAGAGCATAACTTTAAATGGGCATAATTTCCAATCTAGGATTCAGATTGAGGAAAAAATTATTCTAGAAACATATGGAAGAGCATGATCTAATGGTGGTATCTAAGTTTGATTCTAGGAACTTTTGAGATTGAGGATTTTTATAACCCCATAATTATAATGAGACCATAAGTTCAGGTTAGTTTTAAAGTATCACCCCTAATTAGCCGAGAATAACCCAAGGGTATGGGAGGGAGTGTTACATAAGAGAAATTTATTAAGAAGGTCATACATATCAAACTATAAGTAAAGGAGACATTGAAGAGATCATAGGAAAGGTACAAGTTCACGCATGACTAACATAGAACAAAAAATTCATTCAAGGTGGGAGACAAAGCATGATTATAGTTGAATAGAGAACGATTATAGGATCCTAGTAAGAAAAGCAAGGCTTCACAATATGGTCCCTTTGAGATAGTAGAAAATGTGGGAGAGGATATGTATAGACTTAAGATACCCCCATACATGCACATTCACTTAGTTAAGAATGTGGAGAATGTGGAGAATATGTTGAGAATTTGAAACTCTATGAGCCTTCCATATTATACCAAGAAAAGGAATAGGTCTTACCTTCTATAAGGGATTTGGCACCAAATACTTAGGAAAAGCTGATATAGGATACATTTTTTAGAAGATACCTAAAACTATAAGAAAGGGTAGCATGACACTTGGCATATTGGCTGGAAAGGACAAATTCCAGGCAAGGCTAAATGGTGCACCCATGAGAACATAAATGAAAAGTTTTCTCACCTCAATCAATAGAGATTTTTGGGGAACAAATTCTTCCCAAGATAGGAAGGTAAAATCTAGATTGGGTTATTATATTATCATCTTGATGCTTTCAAAGTAAAGAAAGTGTGGGAATTGGCTCTCAAGAAAATTTTCGTCGGTGGGTCCCAGTTTGGTAAATTGGTGTTTGAAACCTTCCAAAAGTAGTTTGAGTCATTAAATGACATTCTTATGGGTAAAAGATTTCTAATTAACAACCCACTAGTGCTATTAAACACTCATATACCTTTCCAATCATGTAATAAATACCTCAAACAAAGTTCGTATGCAAAATTTATGCCACCTGGAAGTTGACCATCTTGCTTCGACAACCATGATTGAAAAACATGTCATGTTAGCCTCATTACTCATGGAAAAGGGGCTAGTCATGTGACCATGTTGAACATGACTATAGAAGGTTCATATTGTAACTCCATTTAAGAGTTGATGGAATCAGACATAACTAGTTTTGGGTTAATGGACTATGTTATAATCGAGCCACTAGGAGGAAAGGGGTTCCATTTTATTCAAATGCATTATGTTCCATAAATGAGTAGAGTAGATAAGAGTGGATGTACAAAGATAAAACAAATAGGATTTGTGCATTATAGTATTCCATGGGCCACAACTCTCACTTTTTTGTACTTGCATCGATTTCCATTTAGAGAAAGAGAGAACGAAGCCACTTAACCTTCCATGAGGGTTTTCTCTCAAAATGGTCTCCCATGTCACATCTTTCCTTCTTATAGTTGTGAGTGATTTTATTTGTCTATACTCTATTTTCCACATTTTCTATATAGCATACATAAAAGAATAATTATGAATCTAGAAATATAAGGAAAAATTAACTCTCATAGTATACATTTCATATCTACAAATATATTTTAGTAGATCCATTGTGATAAACTATCTGGTGGATTATCCATGGAATTTTATGTATCAATGTCATAGTCTAACTCCAAAAATAAGATGAAATCTAGGGGAAAATATCTACTTTAATACTTAGGAGAAAAATGATCTAGATTTTGTGGTGAATTAAAAGACATATCTATGCCCCTAGGAAGTTGAATACACCTAGTTGGCATTAAGCTTGATTATTCACATTTGTTTTTAGAAAGAAGCTTATGTAGGGCCCTAAATCATTAATTATTGTAATTAAATATATGATAGGGCCTCTAGGGGTAATCTAAGCATGGAAAACATAGGAGGAATCATCTAAGATGAAAAAATATATTTAGTAGTTATGTTTGTGGTAAATAAACAACTAGATACTAATAGTTCAACCAAATTACCGGTTGTAGAAAAAGATATGTACATTTCTAAGTAGCAATGAATGTGAACAATGATAGGAGAGGGTAAATTGCGAGACATAGTTCAAATTTAAAGGATGATATCCATAATAGGAAGAGATCCACATCAGGATATCCATTGGAGACTCAAACCAACTTTGATGTTGATTGGTATAATGATGCCTAATTTTCCACACATAAGTTTACATAATATTGTAGCGGTGGAAGTAAGGAAACTAATCATATGGATAATATTAAGTGGATATCACTATAGATTGGGTAGACTTTGTATCCTCTTGGACTATATTTGCCATTGATCCAAAGAGACAATGAATGTAGGGTATATCTTTAATTACTTTAAAGGCTAGGATCAAATCATTAACAATGTATTCTTTGACTTATTATCGAATATGGACAGCAATGCATCAAGCTTATTAGAGTGGGACATATAACTAGGAAAGAGATTTGGCACCTCAATATTTCAATCTAGTAAAGTAAAATCAACATAAAACCCTATAAGTTACACATTAGTTAAACCCTATGAGTTACACGTTAGTTGTCAAAAACTTTCTCAACCATTCAAATATAAATCACAAAAACTTAAATTCAAAAACTCTAAAATCACAAAATTACCAAAAATCAGCAAAAACCATATAACTACCCTAACAAACTTTAACACCAGATAAGATCTCAAAAATTTCATTTTCATAATAGTAACGCTTTACTAGCTAACAATTGTATTTTGACTTTATACAAACTTAACCAATGAAACATGAAGTTTTGGTAAAATTTACAAACTTAACCAATGAAACATGAAGTTTTGGTAAAATTTATTATTTTTATAATTAAAATTATTTTCCTAAATTTCTTTAATAATTCCATCGATTTATCCATTTTAATTGTTTTCATAGTTAAATACAATATAACTTTTGATTGTACTTCCAACCAGAAAAGTGCCAACCTTATCCAAAAAAGATGGTTAGTACCCTTTAAAACCTAATGTCTTAAAAAAAGGTTAAACATGAAAGCTACTTTGAGAAAAGGACGTGCACAATCTCTTCCCAACTTTTGTTCATTTCAGCTTTCTTGAATACCTTGATTTGATGTTTTGGCGTTTTGTCTTCCATGGAAAACATGCAGTCTCTCACCAAGGAAGGAAACCAATGCTTTTGACTTTGTTTTATTTTGTTTTATATTTTTTCAAAGGTAGAGTTTTGACAATTTTATTGTTTTATAATTTTCACGAACGTGCACAATTTGGATGATATCCTTTTCGAATATGAAAGTTTTTGTATTCATGAGATTGGAGATTTGTTAGTTTTTTTTATATTTTTTTACGATGATGTGTGTATGTTTTATTATCAGTATAGATTTATTTTAATTAGAAATTTAGAAAGTGTGAAGAAAAATAAAATCTAATTGAAATTTGTAATATTTAAAAAAAATATTTGCACATTAACAAATAATTTTTTGTCAAATTTTTTTAGATTTATGGTGTGTGTATATATATAAAAGCACACATATCGTGTGTAAGTTTTTATTGTTTAAAGTGTATTTTGAATGCATGAATAGATTTAACACCCTAAACATTTTATGGGACACCTAAATTATCAAAAATAAACAATTAAATTTTGCAATTCCAATAGATATTTGTTTGATTCTAGACAAAATTAACTAATAGTAAGACTCAAAATGTTTTCGCCATACTTTTTTTTTCCAATTATTTTATGTATATCAAAATGCATGAATAGATTTAACACCTTAAACATCCCTTTGGGCACATAAATTGTAAAGAACACATAATTAAATTTTACAATTTCAATAAATATTTGTTTGATTTAAATTATAAACAATACACAGTTAAATTTTACAATTCCAATAAATATTTGTTCGATTTTAGACAAAATTAATTCATATATGTTTTAGCCATTTTTTTTCAATTATTTTATATAATATATACATATTTTGTTTTAAAACTATTATATATATATATATATATATATATATATATATATAGATATTAAACCATTTATAATATATTCACTATTGACATTGAAATTTTTTACTTGACATGAGTATTGAAATATTTTATTTATGAACTATATTCTTCACATTAAATAATTTTTTTATTATTGATATATTTTTAAATACATGTTGATATTACTTAACTTTGTAGACTAAAATTATCTTGTTTATGATGCACATTGAATTTTTGTATTATAGGGGGACATTAGGATGCGACTGTAAAACACTGCTTATGAGGGAGATGAGAATGAGTTCTAGGGTTTAACTAAGCGACTAAAAGAGGGCAATAGGTACCCATGGAGGCACAAGGAGGAGGGAGCTCCACTCCCACCTACAATAATATGGTAGAAAACAGAGGAAGAGGAGGGAAAATGAACAAACCTCCACAACCCTTGGAGGTCAAGACAAAAAACACTGAAACTCAGAAGGCGAAAGGTAGCAAAACCCATGTAGATCAAGGGGCCCACGAAGAAGATCGTCAGGAGGACAAAGAGGAAGACAAAGGTCAGGGAACAGAGAACAGAACCAAGATGGGGCCCTGCAAACCCAAGACCATAACTAAACCTTGGGTTATTCTGAATGATCTAGCTCTGTAAGCGCACAGGGATCACATGGCAAACTATGCCATCATATGCAAATTTATGGAAATATGGCCATCAGAGAAAGTGTTGTACACCTAGATAAAATACAATTGGAAACCAAAGGGGGAGTTAAATATACATCTTGGATCCAAAGGTTTTTTTACTGTGGTATTTACGAACATGGAAGACAGAGACAGGAGTTTTGAAGGAGGACCATACTTCTTTTCAGCTACTGGTCTCTATATGTGGCCATGGATGATGAACTCCATGCCAGAATGAGAAACCTTCACTTCGGTACCGGTCTGGATTAGACTATACTCCTTACCTTTAGATTACTGGATGCCAAAGTCTTTAAAAGCTATAGGCAATAAATTAGGTCATTTTTTAAAACTTTCAGAGGCAACTCTACGAGGAGAATATACATCCTATGCCCGTATATGTGTGGAGATGGACCTATCAAGAGCCCTTCCAGATGAGGTCATTGTAGAAGTCTATGATGAGGAATGGGTTAAAATAGTTTACTATGAACATATCCCGTTTAGATGTCACAAATGTCATGAGCATGGGCACCTATCTAGAGACTGTCCTCTTAATAGAAGGGAGGAAAACCTAAATATCAGCAAAGGGAAAGATCAGACAGGTTTCACCAAAGTAGGAGGAAAAGGAAAAGGAGGGGGGAGGAAGACACAAAAGAACCCTATTGAGAATGATAACAAAACAACAAGTTACAACATTTTTGAGTTCTTAGGAGAAAAAGAAGTAGATGGAGGGGATCAAGAGAGTATAGAGAAACAAATAGCAAGGGGGAAGGAAAAGAGGCCAGCATGGAGTTCACTCAGGAACATAATGAACACATGACAGACCCTCTAAGTACCATGGAAATAGAAAAAGACTAGGAAATGACTCAAAGTGAAAGTGGTACAGAGGATCAAGACTTACAGGAGATCTTGGAAAGGGAGAACCTAGAGCTGGAAAAGTTTCTAGAACAAGGAAGAAATCTGGGAATAAACTCCATCCCTTAGGAGGATGTGGACAAGGTCCAATAGATATTCCTTAATAAGTCACATCAAACAGTTGCAAGATTCAAAAGAGGACATGACAACCAAGAAAATAAAGGGACTTCCTTAATAGGCTTAATAATAGGAAAACTAACCAGGAATCCAAGCAAGAGGAGGGGAAGAAAAAGATAGAAAGAACTACTACTGGAATGTGGCAAACTCAAGATTGACTTAGGAAGGATGAAAGACCTTTCCACTTACTCCTTTAAAACCCCACCTCAATGAAAATCACAACCTAGAACATTAGAGGACTAGGGAGCATAAGAAAACAAAGGAATCTAGGTAAAAGGATCAGGGAGGAAAGACCTGACATAGTATTCATACAGGAAACAAAATGCTCAGTGGAGAGGATTCATGAAAAACACAGCAAATGGTTAAATAGATATGAATACCCTGAGGTTAAGGCAAATAAATATGTTGGTGGCATTCTCACTCTTTGGGATCCACAGAAATTTGGTGTGATTGATGCGAAGGCATCCAAACATCACCTTTCTCTGATTTTCCAGCTGGTGGGTGATAGACAATGTTACATGATCACCAATGTCTATGGTTCGTAGTCAATGGAGGACAAACTTTGACTCCTCACAACACTGGAGGATATGAAGAAGAGATACCTAGCTCTACCCTGGATTTTTGGAGGTGATTTTAACATAACAAAATCACTCATGGAGAAGAAAGGAGGAACTAGAACACTTGATAGAGACTCAGTTGCCTTCCAAAACTTCATCACCAATATGAAATTGGTTGATATGGAAACAAGCAATGAAATCTTTACTTGGAATAACAAAAGAGGGGGCCCTACCTAAGTAGCCTCAAAATTGGACAAATTTATTGTTTTAGAGGAACTTCTCCTCAAGGGAAGCAACATTACTGCACTCATACTACCTTTTGGGGGTTCAGATCACTGGCCTATCCAATTGGAAGCTTCTCTTTTTAGTAAACCAAGGAACACCCCCTTCAGGTTTGAAAACGCTTTTCTCACACACTCAGATTTCCTCACAAACATTGAAAAATGGTGGAAGGAAGAGCTTCACCTTCAAGGTACAAAGATGTTCCTTCTACACTGTAGGCTCAAACACATTAAAGGCATACTCAAAGAGTGTAATAAGAAGGATTTTGGTAACATCTTCAAAGCTAAAGGAGATGTGGAAAAGAAACTAACGGAAATAAACCAGATTCTTATCACAGAAGGCTATACAGATGAAAGGAAAGAGATGGCAGAATCACTCCAATAGGAGTGGGAAAACAGATGTCTTCAAGAGGAAACATTCTAGAGATAGAAATCCAGAGTACAATGGATTAAATAAGGGGAGAGAAACACCAAATTCTTTCACAGATCTACCATAGCTCATAGAAACAACAATAGAATTGTGAAACTTACATATCAGCATGGAATAGAGAGAAACACTCATGAAGAGATGGAGAAGGTTCTACTCCAGCATTTTCAGAAAATTGCTAAGGAAACCTTGGAAGACAAATACCAGTTTACAAAAGGATTTACTTAGTACATTCCTAAATTGGTTACTAGAGAAGATAATTACAATCTCAACAGACCAGCAATAGAGGAAGAAGTTGAGGAAGCTGTGAAAGAGATGCAAAATTGGAAAGCACCAGGCCCGGATGGCTTTAATGTGGAATTTTTCAAAGCTTGTTGGAGGATAGTGAAATAGGACATCCCGGAGGTAGTGGAAGACTCTCGAAGATTTAAGACAATCTTAAAGGCACTCAATGAATCTTTCATAGCCTTAATCCCAAAACATGAAACAACCACCTCTCCAGACATATTTAGACCTATAACATTATGCAATGTTATATAAAAAATTATATCTAAAGTCATTGCCAGCCGTCTCAAACCACTCCTCCCAACCCTTGTGTCAGAGGAGCAAACGGGCTATGTGGAAGGAAGACAAATTCTAGATAATATAATTCAAGCACATGAAATGGTTCATTCACTCATTACCACCAAACACGCAGGAATGATAATGTAGCTGGACATGGCTAAGGCCTATGACAAACTTAGCTGGTTGTACATAAGAGCAATATTAAAAGCCTACGACTTTGATTACAATTGGATTAAATGGGTTATGGCACTAGTTACAACCACTAGCTGTTCAATTCTTCTCAATGGTTCTCCTTCCAAAACCTTCAAGCCCTCTAGAGGTCTCAGGCAAGGAGATCCTCTTTCTCCTTTCGTTTTCATTCTAATGATGGAAGGGTTAGGGAGATCAATCAGAGTTGCTAAGGAGGAAGGGAGAATTCAGGGTCTGAGACTCACTCAAGGTGGGGACATGGTGACACATCAAAAATTTGTGGATGATACAATGCTTCAAGGCACACCCATTGTCAAGGAAGTCAAAGCATTCAAACAGATTCTGAGTGAGTTTGCTAGGGCAACAGGCATAGAGGCAAGCCTTACTAAATCAAAGATTTTCTTTTTCAATATTGATATTTCAATACAAAGAAATCTTTCCAGAATCTTGGGCTTTCAAAGGGAGGCACTGCCTGCAAAGTACCTGGGAGTTCCTCTCACTGACAAACTGCTACGCAAGGATATCTGGGAGCCTATTCTTAATAACCTAAAAGATAATATTAGAAAATGGACAAATAGGGCACTAAATGTAGCAGGGAGACTGATTCTCACTAAGGCTATCCTCCAAAGTATCCCTATCTATATGCTATATGCCATTCCAGCAACAACTAGTGTAATTACCAATATAAGAAACATTTAGAGAGACTTTCTCTGGGGTAAAGGTGAAGAAAAGAAGAAATGGGCCCTTGTGGCATGGGATAGAGTATTCAAACCTAAGTCCTATGGTGGCTTGGGTCTTCATGACCCAGGAATTCTTAACAGTGTTCTTGGTGCCAAAATCTGGTGGAGATGGCTAAAAGAAATACAAGCCCCCTGGGCAAAACTTTGGAAGAAAAAATACACTAGATAATGGCACGAGAAGAATCTAATCAGAATGACAGGACAAGTAAAAGGTTTTGCAATTTGGAATAGGGCATGGGAGACCAAGGCCCTAGTCCAGAATCACAGTTTCTAAGAGATCATAAATGGAAACCTGGCTTGGTTCTAGGAGGATAAATGGCGATAGGAGGACAATCTCCGAAGTGAAGAATTAGCAGACATTCACACCGATACCATCAACAAAGGATTAAGGTGGGTCATTGACTATTGGGACAAATGAAGGAACAATGGGAAATGGAGAACATCGAAACTTCCATATTTCAGTGGAATGAGCATGGTGCATACTCAAGCTATAGCCCTTAAAGGTCTTTTAGACAAGAGACAAATCTTAAACTCCAACTTGAACGATCAACTAAGATGGGGAAAGAACAAGGCAGGTCTCTTCAACCTTAAGGAATCCAAAAGGATAGATTCAGGGCTTAAGCTTCCAAACACTAATAAGATGTGGAAAGAAATCTGGGAGGATCCTCATTGGATGAAAGTCAAACTGTTCAAGTGGCTGGTTCAATAGGGCAAGATTTTGACAAGGGATAACCTAAGAAAAAGAGGCTTTATTGGCCCCTCAAGATGTCACTTATGTAGACAACAGGAAGAAACTACAAATCATCTCCTGAATAGATGCACTTTCACTGCTGTACTTTGGAATTGGGTTGGAGAAGTCTTCGAGCAGACAGATAGAAATGTAAATGACATCATTACTACTTTAAAGAATTGGCAGAAACTTTTTTCGGAGAATGAGATCATTAACTCTGCCTGGATGCTGACCCCAGGATTCATAATCTAGAATGTCTGGAAGGAGCGCAACAACAGGATTTTCAAGGGGAAAGTGAGTCCAGTGAGCAGCATCCTTAAGCTAATCCTTAAACAACTCAAAGAGACTATTCATATCCTGGGAGGTGTAGCTACTGGCAAACCCATCGGACAAAGAGAGGCCAGAATATTGGAGAAGTTAGAGCTCAAGGTTCATCCCCCTCAGGGTTCTATGTAGATCAACAAAAATACCTCAGCTGAAAAGTCTTCTTGGTGACCCCTTTCACATGGCTTTTTAAAATTTAACATAGATGGGGCCTCAAAAGGGAATCCAAGAGAAGTAGGATATGGAGGGGTCTTGAGGGATGAGGAAGGAAACATACAAGTCATCTTCCATAGTTATCTAGGAAAGGCAACCAACAATATGGCTGAGCTCATGGCGATGAAATCATGCCTGGAAATACTGCTCAAGTACAACATTCACAATGTCATCATTGAGGCTGAATTGGAATTAGTCATTATCTCAGTGAAGAGGATAAATGTTGGCGCTGCTCTAGAGAAAATCTCAGAACACTGGTGGCTTCTGCAAGTCTAGCAAAGAATCCAAGCACACTTAGGAATGTTGATAACTCTAAGGTTGGTGCATGTTCACAGGGAAGCCAACAAAGTTGTGGATTGGCTTGCCAATGAGGGGGTACAAAACAAGCATATTGACTTGTGTTGCTAGTGGGAGGAGATAATGGATGACAGGTTGAAAGAGGGATGCTCATCCAGGGCCCTCAGCGATTGACAACAGTATCAGGAAAAATCAAGAGATAGAATTTTACTCCAGGGAAATGATGGATAAGTTCACTTCAGACGGCCTATTAGCGGAGATGCATAGTAGGTTATCGAGACAGAAGATAACTGTTTACAGGACGAATGTTCCATGAAAGATGAAGACGTCAATGGAAGAAATAACTCGGGTCAAAACTACCTGGAACCTCTGACCCGGGAGAAGTTTTCTCGGAAGACAAGCGATACCATTCAGAAGGTGACGCATGGAGATGGTTGGACAGTGATTATTGCCTTCATTGTTGGGTTTTCCATGAGTAGTTGTGGGGTCTGTTTTGGTCTATGGCCGTCAGATCTGGAGAGGGTAGATCAACGACCACCTTTTGGTGTGCAGGTTGGTGGGGCTGACAGAATAAAACCACTAATGGTTTACCACCTTCATCAGGAGCCTTCAAAACCAAAGACGATTTTAAAGAAAAGCCAGCGATTCCACTCAGGAATCAACATGTGGCAGAGGACTGATAAAGCAAATCGCCTTCATTGCGCAGTATTCAATAGGCTTTTTAAGCCACGTGATATGGAATCCAGCCATTGGATCAAAAGGAATAGATCAACGGTCAGCGTTGATCGTGCAACTTTAAATTTTTTAGTGTGCAGGTGTGTGGTCCGATTTGATCTATGGCCACTGGATCTGGAGAGGGAGAATCAATGGCCACCTTTCGAGGTGCATGTTGGTGGGGCCGAAAAGATAAAACCACTAATGGTTTCCCACCTTCATCGGGCGCCTTCTAAACCAAAGATGCCTTTAAGGAAAAGCCAGCGATTCCATTCAGGAAGCAACACATGGCAGAGGATCAAAAAAGCAAACTGCCTTCATCGCGAGGTATTCAATGAGTTTTTTAGGCAGCACGATATGGACTCCAGCCGTCAGATCAGGAAAAGAAGATCAACGGTCAGCGTTGATCGGGAAAATTTAGGGTTTCTTGGTGACTTCGCCCCTGCGTGGGTTGTTTCTTGATTGTTGGTTTGTTTGAAGACTGTTCTTTGGTTGGTTTTGGGGAGCGGACCTCAGTTCCACTAGCCCGTTCTTGGTTCCAAGGCAAGTCTAGGCCCTGTCTCTGTCTGATTTTTAGAAGATTTTGTTGGGCATATTGGGTTTTTTTCACTCCCCTTTGTCAGAGTTTTTGACTCTGGGCATTTGCTGTAACATGTGTAAAATATTTTTTACGTAAGTTAATAGAAGGACCATCTCTTGCTTAAGAGAAAAAAGAATTTTTGTATTATAACAAATATTTTTTTAATTGCTACATATCAATTTTAGATTAGTAATTGAATGAGTTACATATCTCTTTATTAGGGAGTAATTATGTTTTTTTCTTTCTTCTTCATAACTTCTTTTATGTGGACATTGAAATATTTTACTATGGTCCTTGTCCTTATTATTGTTATTATTATTTACCTTCTCTTGATATATACATATATATGAAGTTGATATTTAAAAATATCAGTTAATATGGATATTCTAATAGTTAGTTATGTTCTATATTGAAATATTTTTAAAAAGTATAGGAAATATATATTTTTCTCACTTGAAAGTGAAAATATAAGCTTATCTTTTTATATACTTTTAATTACTTTATCTCTCCTTATAGTTGATATAAAATTATGTTCCTTAACATGGACATCCAAATATTTTATTTATGACTAAGAGTGAGACTGAAATATTTTCACCACATCTCCTCTATTGTGTTGTAATATACACAACAAAAAGAGTGCAATGCAAATGGGATTATTTATGTTTTATAATGTTTTTAATTAAAATACCCAAACATATATATTCATTTTTGTTTTATATTATAGCTAAAATTGTTTTCTAGTTAGAGAATATTTTACTTTTACTTTTAAGAGGACACACCACAACTAGAGGTTGAGCATGGAAGGAATTACACATCCCCTTGTGCTAGGTTGTACAACGTGTCTCTAGATGCAATAATTTTTAAATTGTTTTAACCATTTAGAGAAAAAAACATCTAATTGAATTTTGATTGAAAACCTTATCCACAAAAATTTGCATACCTATGTGAGAGTTAATATAGTCGTGGATATCACTAATCAGGGATATTGTTGCACATCCTCATTCCTTACCCCATATACGTTGACAATAGTATATGTTATTGCAATATTTAATCTATTTTTTTAATGAAAATATATAGACGCAGATATTGCTACAACATTTGCTATGTTTTGTAATGATAATAGCCGTTAGTTGTAATTGTTTTTCTTGATCATCCTAATTCAAGTTACAACTGAGGTTCACCATCAAGAAACAAAAGTATGTGGAAAAATAATTTAACCTTGGTATGATAAATTGGAAATGTATTTTAGGGTTTAAATGAAAAACTTGGCCGACATTGAAATGATTAAGAAACGTTTTATTAAGAGTATTGTGAAAATGAGAGATATGTTAAAATTAATAAAATTGTCAATAATAGAAACATAATGTATTTGCATTATATAATAAATATGTTTTTATATAAAATTTATTAATTGAAGAAATTAATTTTATATTCATGAATAGACAATGTATATATTAATATTAATAAATAAAATATTTATGAGGAATTTGGAATATTTTTGAGAGAAATGTTGAGGATGAAATTCATAAGATGATGAGATATATTTTATTAAAAGTTAACAATTTTATTTTTTTCTTCATGAATAGTTAATGAATTTGAAATGTAATATATATATATATATATATATATATATATATATGGGGGATTAGAGTAAAAAAGAGCAGATAAAAATAATTAAAGAGATAATGATGGAAAGAAAAATAAGTTAGGGTGTTAAAAAGTTTTGGATTTGGAATTCAATGTAGGGATCCAATTTTTTCTTATGCTCCATCCCTCATCCCTCTTTAGGTTTCTAGGATGTTTATTGATTTTAATGACTTCTCTAAATTTTTTGTGGAAATAATGGTAAATCTTGGCAAAGATACGAGCATCTTCAATCTATGTTCTTGAGAATATTTGAAATCTTCAAAAGGGATTGAGCTAGACTAAAATATTTCTCATTCCTACAATTTCAATTTCCTATCAATTTTCTCCATTTTCAAATTAGATAAACCTAAACTCATAAAATTATAGTGAATTAACTAAATAATGAATGATTAGTATAAACTAACTCTCATATCTATATCTATATCTATATATTTGTTGTGTAGCAGAAACCCCACGCAACGGTCATGGGGCACAAAGCCCGAAATTTTGGGTAAAAATGGGGTAAAGACTCCGCGGGATGCGCGAAGCATGATAGATAATAAGTTGAGTCAAAGGGTAGTCTGCCCAAAAATAATGTAAAGAAATACAAGTTGAGTCGGCCCGCCCATGGATCGCGGTCCATGGAAAGGTATTAATAGAGCAGGGCTCTATGGGTAGAGGCAGCTTAGTTTTTGGGAGGTAACCTTGGATTTGAGAAGGAATGTTTTAAAGCATCTATAAGTCCGATTCAAGGGTTTGGGTAGTGGATAAAGGCTCTGTAGTTGTGTGCACAGAGGCCTGGAAAAGTCTGCAGCTATGTGCATAGACCCCTACAGCTGAGTGCGCAGGGCAGATCTGGATGTATTGGTGATAAAGTGGCAATAAAGATAAGTTGCTTCTGTAATTCTTTCTTAAATCTGAATTATCGCAGATCTGGCTTTTTGTATGGTTAATATAACTATTTCATCTATACACATATGCTTATGTTATGAATGTATGTGAATCTGAGTTTATTCTAAGTACGTGAACTGGTTAAATCTAATAAATGTTTTCTTAAAGACCCTGCTAAGTAGATCTGATTCATACAAGTAATTAATATTACGAATTAACTCGAATCTGGATCTATGCATAAGCAGAGCAATGTGAGGCTGTAGAACGGCACGCGAACCCTTCAGACCACATCCAGACATCCCAAGGGTGTGGAAGCCTAGTTCTAGCACCCTCCCCCGCTACCTTGGGTGAGACCTCAGTTCGCACTCCGCGGGTTGTTGCCGAAAGGGCCTGTAGCTGCGGGATTTGTTTGGCTAAATAATTTTTCTGAACCTGGGTCAGGGCAATATAAGCCAACAATATATATATAATTAAAATTTATCGTTTCATTTTTAAAATAAAAAATTATATATATATATATATATATATATATATATATATATATATATATATATATATTTTAAAATAATTTCTATAATTAAAATTTAATAATCAATGAGTAAAGCTTCATTCACCCCATTTATATGGAAGCAATATAGCAACTTGAGATATCTCAAGGATTAAGTCTGGCTATGATGTTTCTTTCGCAAAGACTCAATCTCCTACCATTTTCTTCTTAGTCAAATTAATCAAGCATAAACTTCTCATTCTTATAGAAAAATCTTAAATCAAATACAATGCTACCCATACTTTATGGACTAAACAAACCCATAACAAAGGTAATCCGATTCCTAATGTGTCTTTTAGGATGAACATAAAGAAGATGTTGAGATTTTTCTCATTTTAGGATGGGAACATATGATTTTTCTATGACATTGCATGGAACTCAAAACATTTCTCAGTACTTTAGCCAATATTTTCGCTTGAATTTATATAAAATGTTTTATATTTACCAATCCTATGAATTATTATGAATTAATCTTGTTATTATCAATTTCCATATTATCAATTTCAAGTTCGTAGCTCCAACTCTTTGAATTATTATGAATTAATCTGGTTATTAAGTATTTTTTTTGTTATGCAAGTGCAAGAATTGAAACAAAATGCTAGAGATAATAAAAGGAAAAAATGAAAGTTTACCTAGCAAACATTGGAATTTCTTGGAATTTCTCTTGCATTTAGAACAATGAAAACATTACAAATGAAAACATTACAAACTAAAGAAGATATTTTTCAATTGGTTAAGTTGTTGTTTGAGGTATGTCAATATACTTAAATTTTGCAAAGAAAGCATGTTCTAGTATCTATGAATCAAGTATGTTAAATAGTGTGTAAGATTAAATAGAAGGGAAGGTAGTTAGAAAATGCTAGTTTCTTTTATCTTTGTGCGTGCACGTGCGTGCATGAAACACTTGAAGTGAAATACAAGTAAAAATGTTATTTCGTGGGTGAAAAGACATGTAGTATAACTCTAGACATTGAGGACATAATCTCTAATAAAAGATATTAGGATAAGACCATTGTGGAAGTTAAATTTTTGTAAAAATTAATTAATTCCTATGGAAAGGACTAAAGGAAAACAAAGACATGGTGGAGCTTAATTAATAATAGTGAGTACATGCATTAGATAGCTTGAACTACACCATAATTACAAATTATAAGATTCAGAAAAATCATTCTTGAAGATGGCCTCGTGAAAGAAAATAAGCTATGATTTTACTATACATGTAATGTATAAAAGGGCTGAAAATACCTGAGAAAACTTAGTATTAAAAAAGAATTAATAACAACCATACCAATTTCTTCTTATGAAAAGATAGTTGAAATATATAGATTCATTAAACATTTCACATCATTAGTATAAGAACCTCACAAAATAGGGTCAGAAGTATAAAAACATTTAAAGAAACAAACCCAGCCATCAAATTGAAGAGGTCAACATATAATTCTTTTATCGACAAATGATAAACTACTAAGATTCTAGTGTTAGTCAAGAATGACCATAACAATAGTAAATAAATTAAAATTGATAAATGTTTTGGGTTAAAAGTGCCCTTAATAAAAATACACACTAGGCATAGAATCTTGTGGATTATAAACTTCCTAATAGAAGTTAACATTGAGACATCAATATATGAACTAGATATAAAAGATAGAAAGCTATGGCATCTTGTCGTCTAACACATGGTTATGTTAAAGTCGAGAAGTAACCAAGGGTTTCAGGGACACCCAACCTGAAAAAAGGAAGCTAAGCATCCTGTGCTTAAGGAAACAGTTCTAGAATGAAACTTTCAAAGGAAAAGCTTCCAAAATACCTCTGTGAATCTATATATTACCTACATGTAACCAAACAATAAAGGTCTTGGTTAGGGTTCATGGAAAAACCCTAACTGAAATTTATAGAATATATCAAACAAAATAATAAGCAGAGGTATGAGTAATTATATTCACCTGGAGGATTAAACATTGCAGGATGCTATATTTTAACCCTACAAAGTAAAAAGTTATGTAATAGTAGGATTCGATTCCATAGTTCTAGTTAAATTTAGAATAATATGGAATGAATAACTATAAATTCATTAGGGTTTATAACCCTGTCAAAACCCTGTGTATCAAAAGGGGAAGTGTGAACAAAATTGGTGTGAAAATAAATATAAAAATGTTCCTATAGGGTTAAAACCCCAAGTAGTGTTTAAGAAAAAAAATCCATATATTAGAACTAGCAAACACTTTCTCTTTTGCCAAGCTATTATAATTGTTTTAATGACCATGGTGATAGTTTTAGAGAAAAACCATTATCAATTATGCTAATAAACCATGTATGGTTATGGTTTTCAATTATGAAAACCTAAACATGGTGCTAACATATTAAAGTTAAGAAGATAACATTTTAAAGGAATAACATTCACCTACACAAGAAAGCGAATTATTAGGCATTGGAATTGTGTTAGGTAAATTCTCCAGGAGAGAAAGTTTTAAACACCAAACAATATACTAGAAATGAACCCTTGTGGCCCTGCGACTAATGGTCAGAAAACATTCTTAGTAAACTAATTATGAAAAGGGAAATGAAACCCATACAAAAATAAATCAGGGTAGGATTTGATTCATAACCTGATAAAGTTCAAATATTGAACAAGTGTAGTGCTCCTACCAAATTCCTGAAATGTTTAAATATTGGAAAGATGGTCTAAAGATAATCATGTCTAGAAAGGAGCTCCAAGCTAAGATGAGGAGCCATTCATAAAACCTACGAGTGAAAGAACATAAAAATTGTTAGTTTCATGAATGTAACAAAGAACGAAATTACATGTAAAGGTAGGAGATAATGATAATGAACTTAAACAAAAACCTTGTAAAATTAAAAAGAAAAAAATATACCCTTAGTTGAACCACTAGAGCATTGAGGGCGAACATCTTTCCAACATATTGAATGACTCAAAGACGTCAATAATAACATAAACTCCTTTGGTTATCAAAATGAGGTTTAATGGCATAGGTTTAAAGTAAAAATAGTTGTAGAGCTTGCAAGTATCTGTCAAAAAACAAAAGGAATCAAATGAATGGTTGAGTCAATGAATTTGTAGTCATTACAAACAATGAATAACCCTAAATGACATAAAACTTCATTCACGCAAAATAAAATCTTAGCCATCGAAATTAGGGTTCACGTGTTTCAATGTGAGTTCATGTGGAGGGAAAGTGGTATCATCGTCATGGACTTTGGCTAGAGCTCCATGTTTGCAAGTGGAACTATAAATGTTTAAACACATGTCCTTAACTTAATAACAATGATCTATGAAAAATGCATATATACATATATATGGTGTTTGTGAAAGCTAATGTTTAATCCTATGCAAATAGCGTATTAACCAATAATCAAAGTTATATGATTTTTATACTTACTGTTATAGTCCATTTTGTCACATCTCATCAATAGGCCTGCTAACTAGATCCATGGACATCCATGAACACCTTTTCATCATCCCTACATGAATCCCTAAGAATGGCTCTCTTAGGTCCCTAATTTTCTCACCTTTATTGCTTCATTTCAGTGCTTTTAAGGCCCAACACACTTTGGCCCTTTAGGGACCTACCTTTAGTGGTACGTTGCTCAGTTCTACACTTGCTTTGATTAGAGCATGTTTTCACTTGTTAGGGGTGTGATGATGAAGAAAATTAAGTAAACATAAAAAGAATATCGAAGCTTCCTCTTCAATAAGCTTCTAGGAGTTGTTAAAACTTGGATAGGAACTTCGAATCCTATCTCCCCTACCTTAGAGTTTTCACCTTGTTATCTCTTGAATTCATCCTCCCATCAAGAGTGGGTCTCAAACCTAGATTTGTAATGGATAATAATTCCTAAACTACCATCCTCTCCTATATATTTAATTCCATCCACAAGCTAAGCATGGTATTTTGGAGATTAATCATACCCTTATATTGTTTCTTTGATCATACGAGAGAAATCATTCCCATGCATTAGGGTGGCTTTGAGGTGTACATTGTGACAAGGAAGGAAAATTCAGCTTGGGAGGTTCTATACAACATCAACTTCAACTGTTGGTTATATACTCTCTCCCTTCCATTTTAATACAAAGAGTATATCATTTTACTACATGTGTTATGTTATGTTTATGTACATGTGTTTCAATTCTATGTTGATCCATTGAATAGAATGATTGTATAATGATACATATATGTCATAGATATTTGGCTTGTATTGTTTGTTTATGTAGGTTCTAATTATAGAATTTGGAGCTACAGTTGGAGTTGAAAATCCAAGAGGATAGAAGAGTGTGTGAAGGATCACAAGTAAGCATATTTCCATTCTCCAATTATTTTAAGGAAAACGTCTTTGATTTTAGTTGTTCTAGACCATGCCACTAGGTCTAAGAAAGATACTTCTGTCTCCAGTCATAGATTCCGTATAATAAATTGGTGACTCTGCTAGGGGAAAATTTCTTTTCCTTAGTAGTTTCCTTCACTTTTCATTTGTTACACCTCTTCATAAGACCTCCAATGTCTCACTCCACTTTAACTAACCCTTCATTGAGTTGCATTTGAATTGTTATGTTCGAAAACCCCTTTTCCCTAATCAGCACACCGCTTGGTCTACTAACATAGTGTTGTAGAGGGCCCTCGCCTTCTCTTTACCTGCATTGCAGAGCGCTAGTAGCCTCTTTGCACCTACACTAACCCTTGTTTCATGAAAAAAATTCCTTTTGATGTTTTTCTCTCTAATTAACATGATTCTAGTTGGTCCTCCTTGTGTCCCTAAGTGTGTTTAGCCCTCCTGGAAGCCTTCATCTGGTTTGCTTTTGGTTTTGAGTGACTTTGATAAGAATTCTTTTGGGTTTTACTTTCTTCTTGTCACTAGGTGATTAACAAATTGATTGCTTGATCATTGGATTACTTGAAAGAATTGGTGTTTCAACCATCATTTTTAAAAGTGTTTTTTATCAGTGATTGGGAAAATATCTTAGTTTTCATTTGAAAAATAAGTGTAATTGAAAAGAAAAATCTTATGAATTATGCATTGCATCTAGGGTTTTGCAAGTGAAAACTATAATTAGAAACAGTTGCACTAAGGGAATCGTTTGATGAATTTTTTTTGTTGCATCTTGTATGTTGCATATTTTTTTTTCCTCAATCTATCTACTTCTATTATTATACAAAAAGGAACAAAAAGTTACAGCAAGGCCTTGGCCTTGAAAATCTTGCCAAGAAGTTGGCAATTTACACAAGTGTTCATATTATCAGTTCTCAGTAGACTGCCATCTGTGATTTGGCCTCTTATAAGACCTGAAACATTGCTGAACATAGACAATATAGCACCCGAAACATTGCTTAGCATAGAAAATATAACACGATGCATAATCGACACACATACATGCAGAGACTTGACACTAGCATAATTCGAGATACAAAACAGAGTAGTGTTCCTACTTCTGAAGCTGCCGAGAGCGGAAAACCGGACAAGGTCAATCATCATCGGTGGTATAGGGTTCCTCAACAACCCTGCATCCAAAATGTAATGAGTCATCCGAGTTGGAGCGAAGAGCCACCGAGCCTGTTGGTTCTCTCTGGGCTGGCTCGCTTGGACCTGCAGAGACAGCCTGGTTCGCCATAGAGGAGCTTCCTGTTACTGGACGCTGACTGTCAATTGGAGTCGCCCTCCTCTGGTCTGCCAGAATTTCAGGAAGTGCTTCTCCCTGGCCTCTGGGATCTTCACATTTTTCAATCGTGACGGAGACGATAAAGGTGGAATTAGCAAGAGTACAGGGGATGCGATAGCGAACCGTGGGGTGGGCCGCATGCTCGCAATCATCCCTCCTACCACGCCCACTACCTCTGCCTCGACCAGTTCTGGTTACAGGGGGACTGCTTCGCCCAGGTTCCAACACATCCGTGAAAGAGTGTGTCGGAGGGGCTGACCGCTGAGAGATGGCACGTCCCCTGGAGCCTCCATGCCTGCTTAGCATCCTGAGCCATTCTTGCGGCATTGCAAGGTGCCGAGGTATAACGAAAGAGCAGAAACACAGAGGGTAGTGACCCAATTCAGAATGAAACCGAACTCCCACTAAGTCGCAGGCCCCTGGAACCCGGGCTCGGCGATTGTATAATGCTCTTGAACCTGGAAAGGGATCAGACTCAGACACGCTAATGGAGTGGCGCAGAATGACACAGACTACAGTGATCCATGGAGCAGGAGAAATGAGCAAAGGAGCCACGGGAATGGAGCGCTTATGGTGCGCCATTGCACAGTTCACCATGAGGCGGGTGGAGGAGTTAAGAGCCCGCATTAATAACCCTGTGCGAGACCAGCTCGCTTGTCCTGCGCAGTACCCCGTGGCATGCTTGGGCGGACACCTGCCCATGTGACACACCACCTGCCTGCCCTTTATGCCTTCAAACACCCGCATCCGGGAGTGAGATATCCTTTTGCACCAGAGAAGTGCATTCCTGTTTGAGTTGTTCATCATCTGCGATTTCGAGGGGTCCTGAGAAGTAAGGAAGTTGCTGGGTTACTCCCTGATTGGCTAATCTGTCTGCAACTTTGTTGGCCATTCTTCTAACATGCTTGAAGGTAATGCTTTGGGGTTTCCTCAGCCTTTCCTCCAGGGATTCCAATCTACTGAGCAATCTCCAGCTGGATGCTATCTTGACTGCTGAGGCGCCTGCTTGGATTCTATTTGCTGCTCCTATAAGGATAAGAGAATCTCCTTCAACCTCTAGCGGGAAGAAGTTTTTTTGATCCGTAATGCAGACCCCTTTCCATAGTCCTTCCCGCTCAGCTGCATTATTTGTGTCATTGCCAATCGATCCATAATAGATGTGCAGTATGGCCCCTGTATGGCTCCTGAAGATTCCTCCGTACCCCGCTGGCCCTGGATTACCCTTAGCAGCCCCATCAAAATTCAGTTTGAAATAATTGATTGCCGGAGGAGACCATGTTAGGGGAGAGACCGAGCAGGTTGGAGGACGGGCTTTGACCTGGGCTAAGAAGGTTAAGTCCAGGTTCCAAGCTTTCAGAATGGTACATTCCTGAGGAGAGTCTGGCAGATCCGTGTCATGCCAGATTCTAATGGCAAGAGTTTCTTGAAGATTTTGCTTCAGGAGGAGCCACAGAGCATCAGTTGGCCTGCTGGTGTTGTTGAAAATTCTGCTATTTCTTTCCTTCCAAAGAATCCAATAGAGAAAGCCTGGTATTAAAATCCATAGGTAGTTTAAAAGCTGGCTTTTGAAGGGGTTCTTTGGCCATTTTCTAATGGTTTCTGTGATATCTTCCATCCGATCTTCCGATCTCCTATTGCATTTTTCAATTCTCTCCCATAGTTGAGTTGCGAGCGGACAAGTCTCCATTAAATGTCTGATGGTTTCAGAATGGAGATTACAGTTGGGGCATCTTGATGGGCCAATGAATCCTCATTTTTGCAGGTTGTCCCATGTGAGTATGCGCCTCTTACTTAAAAGCCATAGAAAAGTGGAGACCTTGGGCCATATTCCTGGTTGCCAGACCTTTTCCCATATCTGATCCTTGTCTGTCTGGGGGGCTGAGTAGCGAAGCTGATGAGCTTCCTTAGTAGTGAAAGTTCCTTTTGGCGTGTGTCCCCATCGCAGTTTGTCCTGCTGATTTGAGTATTTAATTCTTCTGTAGTTTAATTCCCGATCTATTTCATTGTATGTTTCCCCTTGCCAATCCGCCTGCCAGGAGCTAGCAGGTTTCCAAATTTGGAAGTCTTGGTGCATGTGCTGCTGCCAGAATTGATGTACATGTGTGAGATTTTCCTGTTGCATGGAAGCTTGCCATATTGGCTTTTGGAATAGGGTCGCCAATTTCGGGAGTTGTTGCCATGAGTCCTCCCAGAACCTTGCAGTGGTACCTGAGTGAATTTCCCAAAAACTGTGCTCTTGAACGAAGGTGCTGTGAAGCTTTGCTGCATTCCATATCGGAGAACCTTGGGTTGTAGTGCTGATTCTGATGAGGTCATTCCAATGACTGCCCGGGGCATATTTTGCTTGCCATAGCCTCGCCCATGGTGAATTTGGTTTGGAGATCTAGTTCCACCAGATACGTGCGCCCATTGTATTGTTGCTTTGGAGAGGATCCCTTAAGCCTAGCCCACCATTTGATTTTGTTTGGCAAACTTCTTTCCAATTGACGAGAGCCCATTTCCTGTTTAGACCAGAGGAGCCCCATAGAAAATTTCTCTGAAGATTGCGAATTGCTTTGAGGACCCATTTTGGCGCTGCTAGGATGGAAAAAAGATACAGCGGCATGGCCTGGAGAACCGATTTGATCAAGACGAGTCTGCTAGCCATGTTTAGAGAGCGAAAAGTCCAAGACGAAAGCTTTGATGTTAGTTTGTCGAGGAGAGTTCTCCATGAAGCGTGTTTGATGGCGGAGTCTGCCAGAGGAGCCCCCAGGTATTTAGAAGGAAGCTTGGCAATGGAGAACCCCAAAATTCATGCAATATTCCTTTGAGTGGAGGCGGGAATGTTGAAAAAGAAGAGCTGTGATTTTGAAGCATTGATGGTAGTGCCAGAGGCGTCAGAGAAGAGAGAAAATAGGGATTTGAAAACTTTGGCTTCTTGAGATGAAGGATGACCAAATAACATGGTATCGTCTACAAACTGCTGATGGGATTGGGGATGAAGACCATGGAGAGAGATGCCTTTTAGAGCATGGGTGGAGATGGCGGATTTGAGCAGTCGACTGAGCCCTTCTGCCATTAGGACAAAGAGGAATGGTGATAGGGGGTCCCCCTGCCTGATACCACGAGAGGGGCGGAAAGGCGATGACGGGGAACCATTGAGCAGGACAGAGATGCTGGGAGATGAAATGAGATTCATGATCCATCTAGTCCATGTGGAGTTGAAGCCAAAAGCCAATAACATCTGATGAATATAATTCCAGCTAAGTTTATCAAACGCTTTGGAGAGGTCCAACTTTAGAATCATACCTGGTTTTTTTAGAAGCTTTAGAGAGTGGATTACCTCATTCGATAGGATGATACCGTCCATGATCTGCCGCCCTTCTACATAGCCCGTCTGCTCCGGAGAGATGAGAAGAGGAAGGAGAGGTTTGAGCCGGTTCGCTAGTACTTTGGAGATAAGCTTGTAAATGACATTGCACAGTGCAATCGGTCTGTATTTATCAGGCTTATTGGGTTCTTCACCTTTAGGTACTAGCGCTAGGAAAGTTGCATTGAGGGAGGGAAGAATCCAGTGCATAATTCTTGATTCCTCCACTAGTTCCCATACCTCTGTCTTGATGAGCTCCCAAAACTCATGAAAAAAATTGGCTGTAAAACCGTCAGGCCCAGGTGCCTTGCCATCCTTGAGTTGGGCCATTGCTTCTTCTACCTCTTTGAGTGAAATGGATTGGAGTAGTTTGTTGTTGTGATCCTCCGTTATGATTTTGGGAATATGCTGCGTGATGGTTCTGATTGCATGGTCTCTATTTCCTGGAGGTTCTCTGAGAATTTCCTGAAAGTGATCTTTAAATTCCTTCTCCATGTCTTCATGTGCTTCTAGTCTTTCCCCGTGTTGATTGTTTATGAATGCTATGTTGTTGTGCATTCTTCTTTGGATGGCAGTTCTGTGGAAGAATTTGGAATTCTTCTCCCCCTCCCTGAGCCACCTAATTCTGGACTTTTGTCGCCAAAGAATTTCCTCTTGTTGCCTGTGGGCTTCAATTCGATTCCAGAGATTTTGTTCCTGTTGCGCCTGCTCATCTGTTCTGCCTTCCAAAATGAGAGTCTGTTGCAGCGCATTCATTTGCTGCTCCAGCCTTTTGCGGTCCTCGAAAATGTTGCCAAACTGAGTACGATTCCATACTTTGAGGACTTGTTTTAATTTTTTTAATTTCTGTTGGAATTTGAACATTTTGGCACCTTCCGGCGGGATGAAAGATTGCCATGCTTCACTAACCACTGTCTTGAAGTTGGGATTTGTGAGCCAGAAGGCTTCAAATCTGAAAGGTCTATTGCTCCGAGTGCCTGGCCGAGACCATTGTAACATTATTGGCCAATGATCGGAACCGCCTTGGGGCATTATGGAGGCGTGAAAGTCCCCTCCCAGATGTATAGCATTATTCGAGATTAGGAACCTATCGAGCCTGGAAGCGATGTGTTGAGTGCCCCTGCGCTTGTTGGTCCAAGTGAAGACTTCGTTGGAGGTTTGAATGTCCATTAATTGATTGTTTTGAATGAAATCCTTGAGACCGATGCTGTCATTTTCTAACCTGATTCTACCTCCTTTTTTCTCCTCCATTGTCTTGATAATGTTGAAATCCCCACCACCAATCCAAAGAGGGTACTGCCTGTTTGCATTGAGAATAGTGAGAGTGTCCAGAAGTTCTAATTTTTGCTGAAGAGTCTGCGGGAAATACACATTTGAGAGGTGCCCATGGATGTTTGTGCCGATGAGATGGAAGGACGCTTGAATGAGGTGATGGGTGGCATGAAAGTCATATAGAGTGAGAACCTGTGGATTCCATAAGATGGTTAAACCTCCTGAAGCTCCAGAGGCATCAACTGAAACTGAGCAGCTGCCTGACCAGATCTTGTTGCAAATTCTTTCTATAGCAGTATTAGTGCTTTTTGTTTCTTGAAGAAAAACTAGTGATGGCTTTTCTTGCTGAATCAAGTTTTTTTACCATTCTGTGTTTTGAGGGGCTATTGAGCCCTCTCACATTCCATGAGATAAGCTTCATGATGGATAGTGGGGTTTGGGTTTGTAAAACTTTGTCAACTTAGGGAACCGTCCAGATTCCATAAGTATTTCTCCTACTATGATTGTCCTTTGTAGGTCTGTCTTGCGCCCTCTTTTCTTTGTTTCTTTGAGAATTTTTTTCCCATCCCAAGGACTACCAGCTTGTATACCAAGACTTTTGTTGCGCTGTGCTTTGATTAGGACTCCTTCAAGTCTGTCGATTTGCCAAGGGGGTATTGAGTTGTATTCTTTCTGTTTGCATGCCGTTTCTAGTTTGAGGATGTCAAGACCATCCAGACTGACATGCACCGGATCTTCTTCCATGATAGAAGGGGAACTCTGATCTTCCACATCTGCAAGGTCCTGTAGACTGAGGGCAAGAGCTGCATCTAACTCCATTGCCAAGGGCTGCTGAGTGTGCTCTGTAGCAAATTTCCCCGGGGAAGGGGGGAGAGAGCCAGTATCAGAAACAGGTTTTTTATCTGAAGGGGGACTGGTTAAGAGGCTTTGAGGAACGGGAATGGAAGACTGCCTGGGGGCGATGGGAGCTTGGGAGGAAGAGGGCATGGAGGGGTTCTCCTGAGGTTCTGAACTTGGTTTTTCCTGAGGATCAGGAGATGAGAGCAAAATAAATCTATTCTGAGAGTCAGATTTGATGGAGCTGTCTGAGACTACATGGTTTTTCTTGGCATGCCTACGGCGATTCGAAACTTTTATGAATCCTTCAGAATCTTTATTGGCTTCATTTGCTGTAGGTTTGGACTGCGTGTTCAAAGGGCAATCTCGAAAGAGTTGGCCATGTTCATGGAATTTATGACGATGAAAAGGGATGTGCTCGTAATCTAAGGGTTGATTCCATTCAAAATCATCATGAAAGAGACTTATCGAGTCGGCGAGAGCTTTGGTCAAGTGCATCTGGACACAGATTCGGGCATAGGAGGTGTATCTGCGGGTTTTGGTTTCCTCAGCAACTTTGATGAAAACCCCCAGTTTGTTGCTGATGTCTGCTAGCGTTTCTTCTTTCCAGTATTCCATAGGGATGGAATACATGCGTATCCAGACTGGAGCCCAACTGAAGTCTTCTTTATCAGGGTTGAACCTAGGTTTCCAGTCCCGGAGGTATAGACCTGATGAGTTGAAAAAATACGGGCCTCCTTCAAATATTCGAGATTTGTCCTCCACACAATGGAAAATGGCCGTGAAGAAGCCTTTGGGTCCAAGCTGCAGAGTGACTTGGCCTTTAGGCTTCCATTTTGAAGCTATCCATCCCTGCAGTGCCTTTTTAGTTGGCCAGAATCCAAGAAACTTGCCTATGAGCGCATGGTCCTGCATGAACTGGATCTCGCTGTTAATGCGATGACTGGGGAGATCGACTTTGATTCGTTCTGTAGCTTTCGGAATGCAGGTAGCCGAGGTTACCTTTGGCTGTGACGAGGAAGCTTTTTGGTGCACGTCTTTCTCTTTGTCTTCCGTCTCACATGGTACTGAGGGATCCGCTTCACCATTTGTCAGTTTTGCTTCCTGATCATTTTCAGAGAGACTGCCAGTAGGGGTCAGAGGATTTGCAGACTATTCCTTGTTAGAGGCTGGAGCTGAGTGAGGAGGGGGGGAGAATCCCACCCCTCCTGCGGGTGCATCCATGGAAGGAGGTCAGAAGGAGCCCGGCGACGCGAGCTCAGAGGGTCAGGGGAGTACAGAGATTAGGGTATTTGCGTTGATAGCAGGCGAGGTGTTCATCGGGCGCGTTCCAATCTTTGTTGGTTTGTATGTTGCATATTATTTGTTCTCTTCCCTATCATATATAAATTTTCATTGAAATGAAAAGTTTATTTTTATCATGCTAGTTTAAATTTTAGAATATTCAAGTGAAATTTATGGTGAGCCCTGAAAATCGAAACTTAAATTAAGTTAAACTTTCAAAATTATTGAATCAATCTAAGAAGCATTTTTAATATTAACACAAACATCTAGATGTATGGGATAGAGACATATTATGACATATTTAAACATAGGAGCTATCATTTTTTCTAGCATTTCATTCTACAGGTGATATCACATTCCACATACGTAAGTGTATCATTCTCCACGTACCTCTGAGTACATTGGATGTTGCTCCATGAATGAAAAGTATATGGGAATGCTCACATTATATGGTTATGCATTAGACAACACTAACATAGACTACACTTCCATGTACCATCGAGTATATTTTGGAAGTCCACCATAGGTTGCTACCCTCACCATAGCTAACTTAGTCAGTTGCCTTGTACACTATGATACACTAAATACAACATTCGGGGAGATTTCCTTCCCATACATAAATCCTTGGTTTTCCAAGGTTTTATATTGCAGATCACAATTGCTTGGTAAACCTTTATGCCTAATTTACCATATTTGATTTATTTTGCACTAATTTTTAAAATTTATTAATCCATCGTGGAAGAACAAGACCCTTTACCTCATCATTCACGTAGAATGAAAAATAAGGTTCCTCTTCCACAAGAGGAAACTCCTGGACATCGTTATAAGCATAAGAAAACACAAATTGTTGAATCTGGTACTTCAGGGGTTATTACTTTTGGTTCTCCATATGAGATAAATCCACTAGAATCATATTTTCCTATGAGTATGGAGCCTAAGACTATCTCTCCATTGGCTAGTGACTCTGACAGAATTGATATCAAAGCACCTAAAATCTATTTACTTGAGGTTATGGAACCTGAATTTCCAGAGTTGGAGACAAATCAACCCAAGGTTATACAACTTGAGGTACCTCAACCATAATTACATATCACTTAATGACCTTTCCATTCTCGTCCATTATCTCAGACACAACCCAAAAATATATATCTTAGACCTAATGATGAACCCCTTCCAACTGGTCTTATGAGTATTAAAGAGAATCCACAGGAAAAGCCTCAACCCTCCTCTTCCTTTGAAGAAGGGACTCATTTTTATCAGGCCCATCCTTTTCCATCTCCTCATACTCCATTTTAGCCTCCTTTATCTAATTATTTTCCTTTCAACTCACATTTGAGTTTCTCTTGGAAATCATCGTTGGGGTTAACCATGACTGAGTCTACTTTGGTTTCCAAGCCAGTATCTTCTACCATGGCTGAGAAAACTCAAGTTGAAATCTCATCCATGTTTGTAACCACAACAAAGGAAAATTTATATGGTGGTCCATCCATACCACTTGGTTACTAATCCTTGTATGGTACCTTCTCTAGTGCAACAACTAGTCCATGGACCTCTCCCATAACATCTACATCTGGAGTTCTGTATGGAACTCCATTAATGAGCACTACATAGTCTTGTCATGTTCTTCCATCTAGACATATGGTTAAGCAACATATTGGCCCTTATGTTAGTGGACATGGTTATTTACAACAACACAATCCACCTCCTATTGGGAACCCTCCACTTAGGGGGTAGTTACCTCTATATTACCCTCCTCTATCGGTAGGGGGGGAACATGTGGTAGGTTCATTCCCATCTCCCCAAATTAGTTCTCAACCTCAAATAAGTCCTCCTGATTCAGGAATGACTGCTAGTATTTGGAAACCTACCTTTCCTATTCAACCTAGTTTAGTTGTGGCTTCATGTTTAGCTTCTCAACTTGATCCATATACCCCTCATATATTTGTTCAACAATCCATGTTTCAACCTTTCCAAGCTCAAATGAATGTGAGCCAACCTTTATAGGATGTACCTTTAACTCAACCCATTCAACTGGTATCTGGCACATCTCAACCCATGTATACCCAGCCTCTTTAAGGTAACTTACAATCACAACAGTTAGGGAAGGCCATTACTCAAGCTTAGATGGGTAAAAATATGTATGGTATGGTACAAGAACAAACACAACCAAATCTGCATTTTTTGGGATGATGCAAAATCCCATGGGGAAACCATATCCACCATATCAAGGCACCCCTCAGATTCCTTATAGTCAACAAGTCCATACTCAGTCGTTCCAACCTTTGCAAGGTCATCCTAGAATTGGACAATAGGATTATGTGTATACTAGCTATCATCCTCCCTATCCCAGGACACAGATGCCTGTTGCTTAGGATATTCCTTCTTATCAAGGATATCCTCCACCAGACCTTAACAAGTAGTTGTGATTCACGGAAACTCTTGAATTGTTGGATTTGACCAGGCTCACCAAAGATCCCATTGCTCATTCTCCTTGGTGGCCAGTTGATCCTACCAAGTTTCCTTCTGATATTCCTAAATTCAATGGAAATCATGGAGAAGACCCTTCCACGAATATAATGACATATCATTTGTTGTGTTATTTGAACTCCCTTAATGATGATTATGTTTGTTTACATCTTTTCCAGCATACACTCACTCATACAACAACTAAATGTTACATAGAATTGCCTTGAGCTTCATTTGATAAATTTAGTGCCTTAGCTACTGCATTCCTAACACATTTCTAGTTACCCATTAGATACGATATTGGAATAGAACTCTTAACCAATTTCAAAGAGATTAAGGCCACTCACATTTATGATCATTTTCATGAGTGGCAACATCGTCATCATTTGGTTAAGAATTTCATTCCTAATCAATTGTTAGTTGAATGGTTCATAAATTTTCTATTGCCATACATTATAGAAGATGTAGCCAAAGGTAGAGTCATGAATGAAGAACATGTAATCGTTCGTGCCTAGTACTTGGATCTCATTTATACCCAATTTGGCACATTGTATGATAAGACACATGATGCTCTGTGACCTATCAATACTGTTTCTCAAACTCCTAGTAAAGAATCACATACTGTTGATGGCAATATTGGTTCTACCAGCCAGAAGTCAATGAGTAAACCATCTAGTTGAAATCTTGTTGTTGCCGCTCAAAACGCTCCTTCCACTCCTGCGAATTCTACTTTCGAGATCAATGTTATTTAGTCACCTAAAGGAAAATCTCTGCAACCAAGAAGTAATAAGAAATGAAAAGGAAAGAAGAATAAAGACAATGCTCCACGGGATAAATAAAACAAGAATTCTCTTGAAGAGAAGAGGAAACCTCGTTACCCATGTCTAATTTGTAATGAGGAGAATTTCACTCATGATTTTCCACACCGGGAAGAGGTGAATCAGTGCCATAAATCCTCTGCTACACCTACTCTATGGATAGACCCATTCCCAAATAAAGAGACCAATATGGTTGCCCAAAACCCTACTTCCTCTAATTGAGTTCTAATCCTTTCATATACTAACCCTAAAAATGATATTTTGCTGGAAACCTAAAGCAAGGACTATGATAATGTGAATCCTTCAAACTATTAGGCTATTGACTAGCCTACCAGTTTGACCACATCTCCACCGGACTCTACTCAAAATGTCGTACCAACCAAATTAATTATTAAGCCTCCCAAGCGTGTTATTCATAAATAAAATTTTAACCCTCATGTAAGAGTTTCTTAAAATTATAACATAGTTGAGGACCTGGCTCAAGTCCCATCGACTATTCCACTCTTGAGGTGTTGTAAACTTTCCCTGCACAAAAGAACGATTTTCTCTTGGAAATTGGATGTATTGATCCTTCAGATTCCAACCTAGTAGTATTTAACCATGAGAACTTATTGATGGTGTTGGACTCACAAACCTTGAGGGGATCTCACCGGTATGAAGTTCCAACTAGACCTCACATTGTTTGGTGTAGGACTCCCATCTGGTACAATAGCCCGGTTGCCATTATCTTAGAGATTTTCCTTAGTTCTTGTTGTTCAACACATGAGAGTGTTATGCTTGTATCTTCAAAAAGTGAGGTGAGTATGCATGAGTGTGTAATGTAACTTGTGTCTGGGTTCTCTTACTATAAAGGGTGAGAGTAAAGTGAGCCTCTAGATGAGAGGTAATAGTACCACCCACAGAGAAACACATGTGAACCAACAAGGGTTTGTCCAAGATCCAACGGAGTAGTCCATAGTGGATGCGATAGTCGCTAAAACCAAAGTGTGAGGGAAAACACATACACCATCCAGTAGAGTAGTCGACACAGAGGTGACAATTATTATAACCAATAAATAATAATGGTCTATCTAATGTCATGTGGAGCAGTCCACACTGACGAGACATCAGTGATAAATAATACAACACATCTTCAACAATGTAAGTACTAAAATAACCAAAGTAGTTCAACTATCTTAGTAGAGGTTAAGAGAAATGAATTACAAATGTTTAAAGAATAGGCTTACAAACATCTACAAAACATGTGTGAAAACGTGTTGGCCCTAACAAGCTTCTGAATTAAGCAAAAGTCCCAAGACACATTTGCACACCATACATCACTAGTCCTAGTAGTGGGACATTGGAGCCACTCCTCACTCCCCAAAGAACATACTACAGACTCTCAAGGCTATGTCGGAGGAGCCATGGTGAAAAGTACCTGCTCATACAATGGGAGGTGTATATATAGCCAAGTGTGATGCTTGACCCTTGTGACTCTTGTACTACCCTCGTGACTATTCAACTTCCCATGACTTTTCAGCTGACATGACTCATCGATTTCATGTGTTCATCCATTGGACTTCAATTTACATTACATTTAGTTACAACAGATATGGCCCATAGTGGTGATGTGGCTAAGACAACTCACGACAAAAATTGACATGACACTGTTGACATCTACTGGTTGACTATGGTGTCCATGTCAAGTTGTTGCACCGCTGAGTGATGGATGTACTCTTGGTGTTCCTTGTCATATCCTCCGCATGACATTGTTCTACGAGGTCTTTGATGGTCTTGGCCTTTCTTGATGGTTAAATTAATGTGTTCCTTTCGCTTGTTGCATGATAATATTGGTACGTCCATTCAGCTACAAACAACTCTTCTCGCATGTGCACTCCTTCTTCATCCCATTCGTCGTCTCGTCATCATCTATCAGTGTACTTGTTCTTGCAATTCACTCATGATGGGATGACATCAAATCAAAAACCTCTTAGTTTAACATGATGCATTTTTCTTGTGTTTTGTGTGAGAGGGAGGGAGGACAACGCATTGAGATAATGTAGAGCGCAGCTTATGCTAGAATGGGGATCTTCAGGAGGACAACCTAAATCGTTGGGAAAAAATTTGCAGTGACCATTGGGGGGCAGAATTACGCGGTGAAGATCTCCAGTGTCAGCTACATGGTAGGACCCTAAGGTAGGTGCTTCTGTGCTTTTCATGGAGGGAAGATAAGACAGGGCTGTAGGGGACCTGCTGGATAGTTTTGTGCAATTTCTGAGAGTAGTGTAGGACAGGCAGCAAAGGGTTAGTTGAGCATGTCTATGTAATTTTGGAGAATAGTGAAAAGAAAGGAAGCAGAGGACCTACTAGAAAGGACTATGAATTTTTCAAGAGCAAGGCATAATAGGACTGCAAGGGACCTAATGGGCATGACTGCACAATATTGGAGAAGAGTGTAGGAAGAGTAGGAGAGGGTCAGTTGGGCATGTCTACGCAATTTCTGAAGGTAGTGCAGAGTAAGGCAGAAGAGGCCCAGTTGGGCATGTCTGTGTCTTTTCTGAAGACAATGTAGAGCAATGCAATAGAGGGCCAATTGGGAATGTCTGCCTAGTTTTGGAGGACAGTGCAGACCTAGGTCTCAGAGCAGTGTAGGCTTTTGGTAGATAAGAAGGAGGCTTGATGAATGTTCTTGAGAAATGTGTAGTTTAGTTTGTACATGGAGGTAGTCTTCCCCGCAATTTTGGGAGGCAGACAGGCTACTCACCTCCAGGATTGCGCAATGTAGCTGACCAAGAGGACAACCTCAAGCATTGCATTGTTCCAGGTAGCAGAGTAGTGTCTCTGAGGGCTGAGATTGCGTCGTGTAGCTTAGTTGGGGTTTGGTGGAAGAGGGTTGTCCGGTTGGACAGATTTTTAGGAAAATGGCTAAGTGTTGAAAGAAAGTAAACTTGTGTAGACTTGACATTGTGATCACACAATTAGCAAAATTTGATGACGTGAAAACATAAACCGAGAGGACAACAAGACAAAACATGCCCTCAATGAGACTGTCTTAGAGCTAAGAGTGACAAGCGTGACACTTGAGATAGACCATCGAACAACCGTGATGACATTTGCATGACAATGCTTACAACTTTATGTCTGAGTACGAAGGATGTGTGCATAGCGAAGACAACCCAAACACACAAAGAAAAACCTTCAAAATCAACAGAACAAGATCGCAATATTGACAAAGCAATAATTATGTCAAAAGACAATTGTCAGTCAAACAAGAAAAAGGGGTGAAAAGACTTCACAAGCTCTCATGGGGTGAGCTCGAGTGTTTGCGACCATCAAAGGAAAAACAAAGGAAGGCTCCTAAATTTGGATGCAAGCCAAAATTTTAGAGGGTGTTGCAATTGCTACAACACTTGGCAACACACTGGTTGAATACAACTTCTTTGTTTTGGTTCATTTTCAACAAAGGGCCTTGTCCTTTCGGGGAGTATTGATTCATTGTGCAGATCACTTCAGCTTCCCAACTTCCATCATGGATAGACACAATTCACCTTCTACCAAATTAGTTAAACACAACAAAAAATTCAGCCAGATCACAGTGTTTAAAATCAAGAAGGGTAATTTGGCCCGTGAGCTTAAGATTTTCATAGTATAGTTTTTCATCTCTGGTGTTGATCCGCTTCCAACAAGCTTGGATAGTACCTTGAAAAAGTCACACAAGAATAAAAACATTCTCCACTACCAGTGATCTTGGATAGTACCCTTGTGGAGTTTCTTGCTTCACCTCTCTGCGCAGGAAGCCTTTCTCTTCTTTCGCCTTTGTTATTTTTGAAAGATGACTGTGCATAGGCACTTATTTATTTTTGGGGCGGAAGAGGGATCTCAACTTATTGAGAGTAGGAGAGGTTGTTCCTTCAGAGAAGTATGTAAAGACCTCTGATTCAGGTTTGCTAGTATAGATTTTCCCCTTCTTTGTTTCTACCAGTTGGATAAGCTTGAACACACAAATCTGAAAAATGAGTATAGGCATGAGGTTTCCTAGACTGGACATAGGTTCATGGTTTGACGAACACTTTCCTTACAGACGGATCTTATTTTCTATTAAGACTTCTGTTAGTTCCTTGATTTACCTTAGGCTGAAAAGGTAGGATCCAGGGCCAACATCAAACCACGCTCAGCCTGGTAGCTAGCCCTACCAGGTCAGGAGAGGGCTCTCTCCAGGTCAATCTTAGCAAATTATGATCTATGGGGGCTTGAGATGACTGAAATTTCTTCTAATCTTAGGCTAGTTATATGTGCAAGGGAGTTTGATTTGATAAAAAGATGATTTGTTGGCTCGGAGGGAAAGGCACATTTTGGGGTTGCAGGGATTGAGGCTCAGTTCTGCAGAGATCTCAATGGGGCAAGGTAGGCAATCATTTTGGCACTTAAATTTGAGTGAGATGGAAGGAGTAGATAGGTGAGGTGTTGAAGAGGGCAAGAGAAATCATGGATCCTCCCCAAACAGCTGAAAACATCAAATAACTAAAGCAAATTTCTAGTGGAGCACTACACTTTCAATGAATTCTACTTACACTCTTGTTTGTTTAGTTCAGAAGAAATAAGATAGATAATGGCATGAAATCACATAAAAAAATTCACAATTACAAAGAGAAGCACTGTACCAAGACAAATTTCCACATGAATCCCAAAGAGTGCTGCAAATCCTGGTCTCAATTCCTTAGCCAAAATGAAAATATGAGTGTACAATGAAGCTCAATGCTTTCTCAAGAGTCCAACCATGCTAATGACTAAAAAACAACATAATATAGACAAACATAGCTCATCCTTGCCTCTAGGGGTCGAGCTGACATGTTTAGGAGCTGATTCAGCTGATTCTAAATTCAGAACTAGAAACTAGGCAACATAACAGCATGCCTCTAGAAACAAGGGAACTGATTCATTCAGTTTCAAACAACCTTTAAACTGATGAATCTACCTCTACAAGTGAAAATCTAACATATTTACATCATGATCCATCAATATACATCAAATTACATCACAGATTTGTCAATAGGAAAGTAAAAAAGTCAAACTAGGGAAAGCTGGGCGAAAAACAGAGCAAAACTTGGTCAAACTGGCAATTTTTCCTCTATGCGCCGTGCCTAATTCTCTATGCATCACGCCTGTTTGGACCCACTTTTGGAGGCCTTCCCAATGTCTAAATGAGCTCCAAGTGTGCTTTCTAGAAAGGTTTGTCTGTCTACTTTCCAACCCAAGTGGATTTTTTCAATTTGGCCTCGATTTGCCCCTCCAAAAGTCCATTCTCCCAACACTACTTCCTGTGTGTCAAAATAGGGGCAATGAGGTCATTTTTTGAGTGTTTTTGACCTTTTTGAGGGCTCAAAACCTGCCCAAATTTCTTGGCCATAGGTAGGAAAGTGTAATTTTGCATGAAAAATCCAAAAATGCTGAGTTTTTGTGATTTGGAGGCCCCTAGGAAAAGCGACCACCACGTGGCACGACGCATAGGGCAGAAAAACCTATTTTTTGTGCCAAAAATTTGCAAAATGAAACAATTGCTACAAATTTCTTGAAATTTGGGCTGAGTCTTCTCTATCAAGCATGATGTTGGACTAAGGAAGCCTCAACCAATATCTAAAGTCCTTCATCCTCTTTTTGCCTCCTTGACGCTCTCTTCAACTTTGCTTTCAAACTCCTGATTCTTGCTTGGCACACCAAGTTACGGGACAAGTAATGATAGGACAGGTTTCTAAGCATATTCTTTTCATTGATGGCCTTCTCCAGCTTCCTCTCCAAGTGGATATTGACTCTGTCAAGCCATGACTCCCTGTCGGCATTGATCTCTTGCTCCAATGAAGTGAACTCCACCCGCCTCCTTTGGGTAGCTTGGCGATTCTCCTGAAGGTTTTGCAACTCCATAATCACTTGCTGGTCCTCAAGCTACTTGTTCCTCTACTCCATGTATTGTATAGTCCATTGGGCTCCATCCAAGCTGGTAGATAAGGCATCAATGTCCTCCTGCTGCTCCTTAATGATTTCTCGAAGATTTGTGCCCATATCGGTATCATCACCCTCAATAAGGATGAAATCAGTCTCCCGCTCACCTAATGGCCCTTCCTCCTGTAGTGGCCTCTTGCCTCGGTCCTGAACCTGCTGTGCTGATGATGGACGTGAGGCCCCTTCCACCCCAGGTGGAGATAACACTCGCTTTGCTGCTACAAACAACCATCTAGTGCCCTTCTGATAGGTGATGAACATTGGCACACTAGCGGTCTGTGTCTCGTGGCCCTCATGCTGATAGGAAGGTCCACCTATCTCATACCCAACCTCTGAAGCTCCCTGTGAAGCTCTAAAAAGCTCACGAGAGATGAAGTCATCCCAAGTGATGCCCTATAAACCAAGCTGGTGAATGACCAAAATTTTGATGAGAGCAAAATGGTAAATACTGTTAAACTATTGCTGAGGAGTCTTGTGCTGCACAAGGGTGGTCATCTTCTCTATGTTTCGACACATGAAGTAAGAGATGTTCATCATCCATACCCAAGTAAAATGCATCATCAACCTGATATGATAAGCATATAAGCGGGAGAACCGGCCCTCACAGCTGAAATACTTCATGATGAGTTTCATTAGAGGAGCATATTCATCTTTGAGGTACCGAAAAGGAAATACTCTCTTGAGCTGTCTCAAAAAGTCGGGCTTGATATATGGTTCATAATGCTGCCAGTCAATTTTCTACCTCTTGTTCCATGGCTCTCCAATGTTAGGTATGCCAGTTGCTAATGAAATGGATTCTGGTGTTAATGTGAAAGTGACACCAGCAAGAGTGGCTTGATCACCATGTAAATGCAACACAAATAAGCGAGCCAACTCATGATGAAACTGAATATTAGCAACCTTCTCACAAAATTCATAACGTGACTGATGCTGGAAACAAAAGATGGCAAGAGCGCAAGCTTGTAATTCAGCAAGAGTGGTTGGTTCTTCTCTGATATGTTTGCCATCTCTATGAGGCCTCCTGGGTGCATGTCCCTCTGTGGGTGAGTCACTTTGGGTCTCCTCTTCATAATCATATGTAGGATCAGATGCCATGTCTACTAGTAGGTAAACTGCCTTAGAGAAGTAGGTGCTAATATGTCAAATTGTCTTGAACTGTTTTTGGTGATGTGCTTGACCTCTACCACCAAGGGAAAATAGTGAAATGAGGGACTGTAAGGGGAGGGAAAAATAGCAGGGAATTTAGGGACTATTGGGATAGATTCTAGTTAGGGAAATATGGGATGTTTTGGGAGTTTTTGTATAGGATTAGGGTTTGGGGATTTACAATTGGGATTTTGGGAAAGGGAACTTGGGATAGGGGATTATTGAATTTAGGGGGTAGGGGAACTTAGGGAATAATGAAATCAAGGAACAAATGGGATAAGGGAGTGATGGAGGAATGCTAGACTTGGTAGAAAAATAGTTAATCAAACCCTAGGCAGCAAGTTTCTTAGAATTTCAAATGGTAGGGTTTGATTTTTTTAAACAATTACCATTCATCAACCACCATGATATAAGCACCAAACTTGGATAAAAAACAATGATGGAGGCTCTACCTACTTGTCACAAGGCAAATCCGTGTGATTTTTGGCGATTTGGAGCAAGCTCTATTAGTTTCGGGCTCTCTGGCTGTGTGTGCTACGCATCCAGCCCAATGCGCCGCGCCCCGCGTATGCGTTGTGCCCATGCTTTTTTACACTATAAAATGATGCCCAATGCGCCGCGCCCCGCGTATGCGTTGTGCCCATGCTTTTTTACACTATAAAATGATGCCCAATGCATCGCGCCCGATGAGTGCTTCACGCCTCCTACCCAGTGCGTTGCGCTGGTAACTTGCAACAATTTTCACCCAAACTTCCCTCTTACTCATCAAAATCACTTTGCCTTTCTTCTCTTTGCTCTTGGAGTGCAAATGAGTTTCAAACATTTGGAGAAATGATTTATACATGGAGATTTTCAAAATTTAATTTTTCCAAACCCACTTTCATAATGTTTTACAAATGACTTTATTTCAAACTCTGTTTTTTGGACTTTTTCACTTCTTTTGAGTTTAATGATGAACTAAATGATCTGAGCTTTGCTTGTTTTGCAGGTGTTAGAGCTTCTAGGGCTAAGGAAAGAAACTAGGGTGCAGATGAAGGAATTTACAATGAGGAAAACAAAATTTTCATGATTTTTGTATAATAAAAGCTAAAAACTCTGTTTCTTCCTCAAAACAAAGTTTTGAGGAAAAACACATTTTCGAACACTTGGCGATGAAATTTATTGATATTGAAACATCCTCATGGCCTGCTGGTAATTATTGGACACTCTGAAACATTTTTTGACGAAACCCTAAAGACAACCTTTGTAATTTTAAGAGAAAATAAGACTATATATGTTTTTTTTAATGAGCAAACATGAGCCAGTAGGTAGATAACATGAGGGAAACTATAGGAATGCCACTACCGTCAGATGATCCATGCGCCTAATGGAATGCAGATGACTGGGTGGGACACCTAATATGAAATGCAACAAGAGGATTTGATCTCTAACGGAGGGATGAAAATAATAACTGTAACATTGGCTACAATGGGGATGGTAGCTCCTTGGAGGCGCCAAGAACTATAGATCTTTGGGAAAGTAGGCAGTGCCTTAGTCCATTGGGCTATGGAGTCAATAACTTCGACAAAACAAAAGTGAACTCTTTGACTTAAAGACTCAATTTCAGGACTGAACGTGACTCAAATGGACTTATTTTCAAGACTGAAATTGACCGCAAGACCTGACTCTAACAAACTAAACCAAAACTGAAATCAAACCTCAGCTTTATAGCCTTCACCTTGGGCCCCAAACTGAAGAATGAAAACAACACACTCTTGCAATGGAATTTAAACAAACCGATATATACAATGATGAATAAGACAGCAGAAAGCAGTTCACACAATATACCGTTTGAGGAGCCGACCATTAACTGGCCCACCAGGATAGTCTTCACCATTTAGCTCTTGCAAAAGGAAAGCATTCTGGCCCCAATGTGTAGCAATCTTGTATGGTATTTTCCAAAGATTTTCAAATTTGTCATGCTTACCATTTTCTTCATTCCTTGCATCCCATTTCAATACTATGTCTCTGATTTCAAACCTGCCCACCTTTGCTTTCCTGTCATATATCCTCTTAATTCTTTCCTGTAGCTTGGAAGTGTTCTGAAATACCTCCTTTCTAGTTTACTGCAAATGTATCATTTGATTGATCCTCTGCTGCAAACTATCGTCCTCGCTGCCAGCTTCTTGCAACAATTTTACCATCGACACTGCCAAAGAGGCCAGGAAGATTTTGTCCACACTGTACACAAGCTCAAAGGGAGACATGCCGATAGATTTCTTTTGACTTACCCTGTCTGCCCAAAGTGCATTGACTAGCTTTTTGTGCCAACTCTTCTTGTTAGTTTCCAGCAGCTTTTTGATGATGTTGAGAATAGATTTGTTTGAGGATTCTACCAATCCATTTCCTTGTGGGTAATAGGCAGTTGAATGTCCCAAAGTGATTTGATACTTATGACAAAAGTCAATCATTCTTTTCAATTTAAAGGATGTTGCATTGTCAGTGATCAACTTATTTGGACATCCAAAATGAGACAAAATGTTGTTTTCAAGAAATGAGATAATTACCGAATCAGTGGCCTGCCTTGTAGGAATTGCCTCAATCCATTTGGTGAAATAATCCGTTGCTGTGAGGATCCATTTATGCTACGCTGAAGAAGAAGGATGAATCACACCATTAAAATCCAAGCCCCACTGCTGAAATGGAGCGCTTACTTCAATGGGCTTGAGTGGTAAAGGTTGCAACTTCTGCTTACCTTGAAAAATTTGACATTCGTGATCGCTGGCCACTATTTTGTACACATCAGGAAATAGAATTGGCCAATAATACCCCACTCTCAAGGTTTTATTGGCTGTTGTCTTCCAGAAAAGATGGCCTCAACAATCTCCCTTATGAAAATCTTCCATCACTTGTTTTGCCTCTTCTTCCACTAAACAATTCAGTAGAACACCACCGAGATCTTTCCAATAAAGTGCACCATTCATGATACAGAATTTTGCAGCTTTCAATTTTAGTGTCCTACTTTTGTTCTTAGCCATTCCAGGAGGTGCTGACAGATTTTGGAGTACATAAACAATGTCTAAATACCAAGGAGAAAGGAGGAAAATTTCTAATACCTGAGTGGGCAGATTTTATTCATCTTCCTCAGACATAGCAGCAATTAGATTCATGTCCAAGGCATGCAGATTTTACTCAGCCATTAGTTTTTCCAGCCCCTGTCCTTTAATGAGCTTCATCGGTTTGATTTCCACATCATATTCCAGCAATGCAGCAATCCATTTGCCTCTCCTTCCCTCCGGATCTGTTTGCACTAGGACATCTTTGACAACAACATTAGGAACATAAGCAAGGATGTGAGAATGCAAAATATAAACCTGAAAATCTTTCAATGCTTTTACCAATGCAAGGGCCTATTTTTCAATAATATTATACTTCAATTCTGCATCCCTTATAATTCTGCTGAAGAATGCAATTGGTTTCTCGAGCTGATCTCTTTTCTACATCAAGACCGCTGCCATAGTATGATCCGAGGCAAAGGAAAACAAAATAAAATCCCGAGTATAATTTGGGCTGATCAAAACCAGAGCTGAAGAAAGAGCTCATTTCACCAAATTAAAATACTTAACTGCTTCCTCAGTCCACCTTACTGCACTATCCTTTTTCAGCATGTTTGTGATTTCTCGTAAGTATTCTGCAAGATTGGGCACAAAGTGACGTAAGAAATTGATCTTACCATTGAAGGATTGGATTTCTTTCTTACTTCGTGGGAAATAAATCTTTTGAATGCCCTCCACCCAAGCCGGATCGATGCGTATGCCCTCCTTTGAGATAATATGCCCGAGAAGCTTGCCTTCATCCATGGCAAACAATCTTTTCTTTGGATTGAGCGAGATGACATACTTCCTACACCGCTGAAAAACAATCTTCAAATGATAGAGGTGCTCTTCATCTGTATTAGATAAAACTGTTAAGTCATCAAGATAAACAACTAGAAAAACATCTTTTTCATTTGCAAATGCTATATCCATCACCCGCTGAAAGGTTGCACCAACATTTTTCAATCCAAACGGCATCTTTGCATAATGAAAAGTTCCCCATGGAGTGGTGAATGCTGTTTTGTCACGATCATCCTCATGGACCAGAATTTGGTTATAACCATAATAACCATTGAGTAGTGACATTCGAGATGCTCTGACTACTCTATGAAGTATGTGACCCATCTTGGGCAATGGATAATTGTCTTTCAAGGAAACTTTGTTCAGATTTCTAAAATCAATGCATAACCGGATCTCACCTGTTTTCTTGCGGATGGGCACCAAGTTTGAAATCCAATCTGAAAATATTATGGGGACTATGATACCAGCTTTATACAACCTATTCACTTCCTTTTCGATTGAGGGCATCAACTTTGGATTTATTCTTCTTAGATTTTGACGAAAAGGCTTTTGATTTGGCTTGATCGGGACCACATGCTGGATTATGCTTGTGTCATAAGCCTTCAAATCTGAATAATCCCAAGCGAATACATCAGTAAAAGAGGACAACAAACTGATATGCTTTACTTTTACCTGTGTGGGCAGTGCCTTAGATAATTTCACCATCTTGGGATTTTTAGCTGATCCAATGTTCACATCTTCAACTCCCTTTTCGGTTGGCAGCAAGGTCGGTTTCTTAGCCACATCGTCCTAATGGAAGAGCTCCTCTAAAGGTATTAGGCCCTTAGGAATGATGTTGTCTTTGAGCTACCAAACTTCCATCTGATTGACTTCTACATCCTCATGACCATCATCATACTCCATATCGATAGAAATGTCCTTGAATTTACCTTTATTTTGCAGAAATTCACCGATCTCATCATCATCGTGGAACACTTGCCAATACCTTTGATTGTCGGAGACAGTTGGGCGATGCTTCATGTGAATCTCAAACTTGTTGTTTGAGTTCATAGGAATCTTCAAATTGCTTGCTACTATTGCAAGTGAATTTGCAATGACATTCTGAGCACGGGGTACACAAGTTATAGTGTAATCAGAAAATACTTTCAAGATATCCAACGCCGCATTGCGGTAGGCCCGCATTCGAGGATGATTAGCTTGGTACTTGCCTTTCACCTGCTTGATAACTAACTTGGAGTCACCATACACTGAAATCCTCTTAGCATTTAATTTTCTAAGAACTTTCAAACTAGCAATCAAAGCTTCACATTCAGCCTCATTGTTTGAACAGTCAAAGGCTAGTTTATAAGAGCAGACCCTTACATTGCTTGGCACTTTGTTTGGAGTGAAAACAGGGTTGTGTATCCAAATACCAATTCCAGCACCTTCCCTTCCTACCGCGCCGTCAAATTCCATGCTCCATAGGCCTGTTTCATCCTCTTCCAAATCCTGAAATTCTTTTTCTTTTCCTTGTTATCCATCAATATGTTGCTGCTGTCGGACAGCTGATTGCTCAGTGGTACCATCAAGTCTTTGTCGTTCTTGTCTTAAGACTTCTCTGAAATTTTCAGTAATCTCGGGAATGTCTTCTACTTCCACTAGTTGACTATTTACATCATTAAAACTATCTGAATACAAAACAAATGACTCTAGATCAGTATGTACATAGTTGATTGGATGATTTACTGGTTTCTCCTTGCTAGTGATCATGTACTTCATTTTCTGTTCTCGGTATAGTTTCCTCATCTGACCAAACACGGGAATTGTAGCATAGGAGAAATCAAGTTGCATTGTCCCTTTAATCTTTTCTCCCCAAGATCTGGAAAGAAGCATGCCAAATCTAGGAGGTATATTTGCCGCTACCACATCCATCAAAACATTTTTAGCCGGAATCTGATCCAAACTGACCACCAAAGCTTTGATAAGACCAATGCACCTTACTCTACCGGAATCGAAAGAGTAAAGGTCATGATATTTTCTAGTGATATCCAATCCCAATTTTTCCATGCTGGCTTTCGGCATGAGATTATGAGAGGCTCCGGAATCAAACATAGCATTATGTAATACAAAATCATGCACCTTGAGACAGATATAGAAAGGAGCAACATCACTATCTTGGGACTGACCTTCCAACGCTGGCCCAAAGATCAGCTCAAGACTGTCATCCTCCACATTTACCATGTCTGATGATGGATCTAAACTCAAAGTTTTAGACACCTGACTTTTATAATTGTTGTTCTTCGTCAACTCGGTCAAAGGAATGGATATTCTCAACTTAGCAATTTCATTTTCTAAGTTAAAGACTGAAACTTTTTCTACCTCTTTTGCTGGAACATCCTTCCTTTCCGTTTTCTCCTTTGACACATTTGGCTGATTTGGTCTTTCACTTGCTGATGTCATTTTGCTGGTGCTAGGATCAGCTGTCTCTTTTCCCTTTTTCTACACATAAGGAGGATCATTCTTTGACGCTGCTACCTCCTTTTTCTGAATTGGATTTACAGGCACATCTCTATTTCGAAGTGAATATTGTTGCTGATGAGCTGATAAAGCATTCATATATCCTCTTTGGTAATCATCAGACTCTTCCTCAAGTACTGTCTCATTTGCAAAAATAAAATTTTCATCCCCTCATTCAGTTGGATTCTTGGAGTACTCCTCATCTTCAGTGATGTAAATTGGCATGTCATTGGGCGTAAAGAAATGATTTTCTTCTCCAATCACATTCTCCTCCTCTTCTGATTCCAGACCAGGTACAACATTCTGTTGTAGAGGTGTCTGCACTTGCTGCTGCGCTGCTTGATCTTGGGCTCGCTGCTCTCTTTGTTTGATTCTATATTGGGGTTGCTAGCCACAGAAGTTAGGATTTCTGATTTGTGGTTCAGATTTTTCAAGCTTCATCCTATCAAGCATCTGCTCCACCTTTTGAAGCACTTGATTTGATGAGGAAGATTCTTCTTTTATTGTGACTTTCTTTTCAGCGCTTGCTCTAGCACTATTGGGCAACAGATTTGCTTCAACGCTGACCGCAATCTTCTGCATGTCTTCCAAAGTTTCCAGATCTCTCTCTCAATTGATAAGCCATATCAGTATCAAAACCGTTCGAAAACTTGATCAAGGCTAGCCCCATGGGTGGCTTTATATGATCTGGGATTTCATTGTAAACTGAATTGAATCTAATACAGTAATCTTGATAATTTATCTAATAATAATTTCTCTAAGATTTGTGCCCATATCGGTATCATCACCCTCAATAAGGATGAAATCAGTCTCCCGCTCACCTAATGGCCCTTCCTCCTGTAGTGGCCTCTTGCCTCAGTCTTGAACCTGTTGTGCTGATGATGGAAGTGAGGCCCCTTCCACCCCGGGTGGAGATAACACTTGCTTTGCTACTGCAAACAACCGTCTAGTGCCCTTCTGATAGGTGATGAACACTGGCACACTAGTGGTCTGTGTCTCATGGCCCTCATGCTCATAGGAAGGTCCACCTATCTCATGCCTAGCCTCTAAAGGTCCCTATGAAGCTCTAAAAAACTCATGAGAGATGAAGTCATCCCAAGTGATGCCCTGTAAACCAAGCTGGTGAATGACCAAAATTTTGATGAGAGCAAAATGGTAAATACTATTAAACTGCTGTTGAGGAGTCTTGTGTTGCACAAGGGTGGTCATCTTCTCTATGTTTCAGCACATGAAGTAAGGGATGTTCATCATCCATACCCGGGTAAAATGCATCAGCAGCCTGATATGATAAGCATATAAGCGAGAGAACCGGCCCTCACAGCTGAAATACTTCATGATGAGTTTCCTTAGAGAAGCATATTCATCTTTGAGGTACCGAAAAGGAAATACTCTCTTGAGCTGTCTCAAAAAACCGGGCTTGATATATGTTTCATAATACTGTCGGTCAATTTTCTGCCTCTTGTTCCATGGCTCTCCAATGTTAGGTATGCCGGTTGCTAATGAAATGGATTTTGGTGTTAATGTGAAAGTGACACCAGCAAGAGTGGCTTGATCACCATGTAAATGCAACACAAACAAGCAAGCAAACTCATGATGAAACTAAATATTAGCAACCTTCTCACAAAATTCATAACATGACTGATGCTGGAAACAAAAGATGGCAAGAGGGCGGGCCTGTAATTTAGCAAGGGTGGTTGGTTCTTCTCTGATATGTTTGCCACCTCTATGAGGCCTCCTGGGTGTATGTCCCTCTGTGGGTGAGTCACTTTGGGTCTCCTCTTCATAATCATATGAAGGATCAGATGCCATGTCTGCTGGTAGGTAAATTGCCTTGGAGAAGTAGGTGCTGATATGTCAAATTGTCTTGAACTGTTTTTGGTGATGTTTGACCTCTACCACCAAGGGAAAACAATGAAATGAGGGACTGTAAGGGGAGGGAAAAATAGTGGAGAATTTAGGGACTGTTGGGATAGATTCTAGTTAGGGAAATATGGGATGTTTTGGGAGTTTTTGTATAGGATTAGGGTTTGGGGATTTACAATTGGGATTTTGGGAAAGGGAACTTGGGATAGGGGATTAGTGAATTTAGGGGGTAGGGGAACTTAGGGAATAATGAAATCAAGGGACAAATGGGATAAGGGAGTGATGGAGGAATGATAGACTTGGTAGCAAAATAGTTAATCAAACCCTAGGCAGCAAGTTTCTTGGAATTTCAAATGGTAGGGTTTGATTTTTTTAAACAATTACCATTCATCAACCACCATGATATAAGCACCAAACTTGGATAAAAAAAAATGATGGAGGCTCTACCTACTTGTCACAAGGCAAATCCGTGTGATTTTTGGCGATTTGGAGCAAGTTCTAGCAGTTTCGGGCTCTCTGGCTGTGTGCGCCATGCATCCAGCCCAATGCGCCGCACCCCACGTATGCGCTGCGCCCGTGCTTTTTTACACTGTAAAATGAGGCCCAATGCGCCGCGCCCGGTGAGTGCGCCACGTCGGTAACTTGCAACAATTTTCACCCAAACTTCCCTCTTACTCACCAAAATCACTTTGCCTTGCTTGTCTTTGCTCTTGGAGTGCAAATGAGTTTCAAACATTTGGAGAAATGATTTATACATGGAGCTTTTCAAATTTAATTTTGCCAAACCCACTTTCATAATGTTTTACAGATGACTTTATTTCAAACTTTGTTTTTTGGACTTTTTCATTTCTTTTGAGTTTAATGATGAACTAAATGACCTGAGCTTTGCTTGTTTTGCAGGTGTTAGAGCTTCTGGGGCTAAGGAAAGAAACCAGGGTGCAGATGAAGGAATTTACAATGAGGAAAACAAAATTTTCATGATTTTTGTACAATAAAAGCTAAAAACTATGTTTTTTCCTCAAAACAGAGTTTTGAGGAAAAACACAATTTCGAACACTTGGCGATGGAATTTATTGATATTGAAACATCCTCATGGCCTGCTGGTAATTATTGGACACTCTGAAACATTTTTTGACGAAACCCTAATGAAACCCTAGACCTAATTGACAATGAAACCCTAAAGACAACCTTTGCAATTTTAAGAGAAAAGAAGACTGTATATGTTTTTTTTTAATGAACAAACATGAGCCAGCAGGTAGATAACATGAGGGAAACTATAGGAATGCCACTACCGTTAGATGATCCATGTGACTAATGGAATGCAGATGACTGGGTAGGACACCTAATATGAAATGCAACAAGAGGATTTGATCTCTGACGGAGGGATGAAAATAATGACTCTAACAACTTCATCGGCCAAAAGTTACAACCAAGCACAAAGAAGATAAACATATGACTGGCCAAGCACTGCAGTGTCATAAGACTCTTTGAACTTTATCCACATACACATTCAGAAGCTAGAACGTGGTGTGGGACAACACTTATTAGGAAACAAAATAGCAAAGGATAGAAAAACAACAAAGTAAAGAACATAACAATAATGCATTGCAAAATAACAAAGCAAAGAAGAAAACAAGCAATGAAAGGACTATGTACATAGTGTGGGCCACAACCCCAGATCATTAGAAACAATATTTTAAGTCTTCACCATTGATAGGGAGAGTGTCAATATTCACATCAACTGATTGGAGACGATACATGTGTTGGCTAAGCTTCTCATGAACGGTGAATGGGCCAATCCATAGGGACTAAAACTTTGTGTTTTCCTTTGTCTTCATGGGGTTTATCCCACTTCAAGAGTAAGTCACCCACAGTGAAGCTAGTACTCCCTATAGACTTTCTATCAAACCCTCTCTTGATACAGTTCTGGTGAAGTGTAAAATTTTCTTTTTCTTTCACACTTTCTTCATGTAGCTTGTGTAACATGTCCATCCTACGCTAAAATAATAGACATGACTTTCCTTGGGATTCTTGGGACAACTAGAGAGTAGGAAAGTAGATGTTCAACAGGAGGATGGATTTTTTCCATATGCCAGGAAGTAGGGGGAGGTATTCAGAGAGGGATTAGGTGTGACTCGGTTAGGCCATAGATCATTCACTAGAGTGGAGTGTCTATTTCATTGTTTAGAGTAAATGGTGTTTTTCTATCATGTGGATATGGTTTTTGTTTGTGGACTCAACAAGACCATTTCCCTGTGGGTAGTAGTTAGCAAAATGCTTTAACACAATACCATTTTTCAATGCAAAGTCATAAATATTTAACAAATAAAATTATGTTGCATTGTAAAAAACAAGTGATATAGGAATGCAAAAACTGGAAATGATGTTCTCCCTTAGGAAGCTGATGGCTTCCTGGTCATTCCCTTGTTTCAGCAGAACTTCTTCTATCCAACGCGTAAAGTAATATGTAGTAGTTAAGATGTAGAGGTGCTACTTTACGAATGTGGGAAAATCTCCCCAGTGATGTCCAAACCCCACTATTGGAATGGTTTGTCCACTGCAACAGGATGTAGTGGGACTGTTGACCTTCATTTTCTGCTAGCACATCTCTGAGAGACCTGACACTTATGAGCATAGGCATGTGCATCTTTCAATAATATATGCCAATAGAAACCGACCCACATGACCTTATGCGTTGTTGCGTTACCCGCAATGTGACCTCCGGCTAGTCCTTCATGGAGATCATGTAACACCCTCTCCAAATCTTGTGCATCTAGGCACCTGAGAAAAATTTCATTATGATGCTTTTTGTAAAGCACTCCAAGCATCAACTCATAATATAGAGCTTTGAGTCAGAGCAACCTCTTCCACTGCATAGAGAACTAAGATGGCATGGTGCCATGCTCAAGGTACTGGTTCACGTCTACGTACCAAGAGTTTCCATGCGAAGTGGGGGGCACTCGCTTGACATTATACATTTCAATTTCTTGCTCCCAGCCGGCGAGCTCTTATTCTTCCTCTTGCACATTTACTGCTTCTGTTGTTGGTCTTCAAAGACCATGACCCTTGATGGTGTGAGCTTTCTTGATGTAAAGGTCATATTCTCCTAGTTTTGTCATCCAGTTCACCCTTCTCTCACCCAGCTCTTGCTGAACAAGCAGTGATCTGACTGGTGAGTGCAGCACAAAGACAATGCAATGATTTTTCAAGAGGTAGGGTTTGAAGTGTATAACTGGCTTGTATACTATGTATGCTTGTTTTTCCATAGAGGGATAGTTCAGTTCAGGTCCTTTCAAGATCATGGTCATGAAAGAGATGGGTCATTCATTGTTTAGGTCATCTTTCTGAGTGAGCATAATAGCGAGTGAAGTGTCGAAAGAAAGCATGTAGAGCAAGAAATCCTTGTTGAAGTTTGGGTTGTAGGGTGCAGGCACCTCTGCTATAGCTTCCTTAATCTAGGCGAATGCTTCATTTTCCTTTTCCCCCAACTGCACACTATGCCCTTCTTGGTCATCTCCTAAATGGATTTGACAATATACGCATAATCATAGATGAACTTTATGAGGAAGTTGATCTTTCGCAGGAAGGACTGCATAACTTTCTTGTTCATGGGGCAAGGAATCTGCATGATGGTCTGAACTCTATCTGGATCTACCTTGATCCCACTCTTGGAAATGATGTGCCCAAGGAGGTTACCCTCATACATTGCTAAGATGATATTCTTGGGATTCAAGGATATCTCGTACTTACGGCATCACTCGAAAAATTTCTTAAGATGGCACAGGTGGTCTGACTGTTGTCTAGAGAATATTGTCACATTGTTAAGGTAGAACACTATGCTCTGTCTGATGAGCCCATGGAAAGTGATGTACATTGCACACTGAAATGTAGCTCCTACATTTACCAACCCAAATGGCTTTCTACAGTAAGAGAATGTACCCCACTTGGTATGGAATGTTGTATTAAGTTTCTTAGGCTCTGCTACCAGACCCTGATTTTATCCGTAGAAACTATCTAGCAAGGAGACATCTCAGCTCCAGATATTGTCTACAATATGTTTTCCATTAACAACACTGGGTAGTTTTCTTTGTCTGAGGTATAGTTAAGATTTTGGAAATCAACACATAGGTAGATCTCCCTAGACTTCTTTCTAACAGTGAATAGATTTGAAACCCATGTGGAATTGTGAAACTTTTAGACGATCCAAGCATCCAACAACTTAGTCAATTCTTTCTATATGAGGGGCTAAAGTGATGGATGCATTTTCCTTAGATTTTTTTGAAAAGGCTTGGCCTCTTCCTTGATTGGAATAATGTGTTGTATTATTTGCACATCATGTTTTTGAAGTCATCGCAAATCCACACAAACACATCATAGTACTATCTTAATAGGTGGACCAAAGATTTCCACTCTTAAAGTGTGTAACATGTACCGAGTTTCACAAACTTCAGATCTTTGTATATTCCTAGATTGATCTGTTCGTACAACATTGTGGAACTGTGGTTTTTGTCATTGATGGGCCCCGGAAAGTGGTTCTGCAGGTCATAAAGCTTCTAGAGTGATACCACACCCTTGGGGATGAGGATTCCTTTACTGTCATAAGCTGCATCCTATAGAGACTGCTCATGATTGTCTTCATCTATCACTGCAGTTTTGAAGATGTCAGCGATAGCCATGAAATGCAATATCTGTTGATCATAATAAAAAATGCGTAAATTATTGATGTTATCAGGGACATATGGTTTATATAAAATTTCAAGTGAAAATCTATCCCTCAACTGTGTCATCCTAGCAGCTACATTCACTAGAGCATCTCAGTTGTGTTACACATTCTTGGTAAAGAAATAATATTGAAAGCTTGGAAGTTAGAGATAAGTCTCCATACCTCTAGTTAATAACTCTTAAGATGGGGTGACACATAGTGTATATTGTTATGTACCTAATGCACCACAATCTCTGAATCATTAGAACAACAACGTTGAGGCTGATGTCTTTCTGTAAGCCCAATACAAGTGCTTCATACTCGACAGTGTTGGTCATGCAATTGAATTCCAAGTGGCTAGAGACCAAGTGTTTCCTCTGCAACAGGTCTATTAAGACAAAACCAACTCTATAACCCTCCTATATCTTGGATTCGTCAAAGTATAAGGTCCACATATTATCTGTACCAGGACCGCTTGCCACACTAGTACTACTGTCTATACTACTACTACTATTACAATCTACTATATAGGTTTCATTTTTGCCAATTGAGCAAGGAAGGATACCCAATTGTGTGTCTACTGGGGTGGGGGCTGACTATGTAAGATAACACCCTAGCTGTGTTTCCAGAAAACAATTGTTGAACATGAATTCTACGAAAGCCAATGGTTCATTTTCACCATTCAAGGGAGCAATGTTGTGTTTCACGTATCTTTCCAACCACATCCAGATCTGGTTGTTTCTTCCCTTGTGTGGAAGCCATATGTGTGACCAGTCCATATAAAAGTATCCTTGCATCTTGCTAGACCAGCCTCTACTGAGAAGTACGCCGTATTCTTTTGAGATGTCCACAATCACAATGTTATTGCACTGATGAGCTCATATGTTAAACGATAATTGGATGATCACATCCTGGAGTTCTCCAATGGCTAGCACACATGTTCTGTCACATTGGATGATCTACACAACTATGCTACTCCATTGATCATTGATCCTCTTAGCAATGGAGAGTGGCATGACATTGACCAATGCGCTAGAGTCAGCCAAACAATTGTGAAATTTGAAGTTGAATATTTTGAATTACAATAAAAATGGTGGGTAGAGTGATTTTACTTCCTCCATATGGAGTGCATTGAGAATAGATGCGAGTGAGTCGGGAGACTTACTTTGTCCCTTTCTATAAGAGGTAACACTTTCTGTGGCGGTTTGCCTAGTGCACAAAAAGGAATATCCCGCTGACCCGTGATATTGCTTAACTTATACAAAGATATGTTCGCATGGGTCTTTTTCATGTCTTCAACAATGTTTTGATCTAGAGAGGGAAGACTCAATGAGATGTCTAGGGTTAGACTTGTTTTCATGTTGTTTGATGGGATGCTCTTGTTTTTGCTACTCACAGATGTACCTTTTGATGTAGTTGTCTTCCCAAAACTGCTTTGAGTTTTTTGTGTTGATTTGACTAGTAGATCAACTGCTCTAAACAAATGTTGTATACCTTTTCTTTTAGTAGTTCAAACACATTGGGCCACCTTGAACTTGTCCAGTTGTATTGATTATTTTTCTTTAGGGTCAGATGATCACTCAGAGGCTCCTTCTCGGTGGTCATCTTATGGGTAGTGCGAACACATTGATACATCTTAATTACAAGCCCAACACTTGGAGCTTCATCAGATGTAGCAGATTCCTCTTTGTCTTCATCCTCAGGCTGAGCCTACTAACTAGCCACAAATTGGTCGGTCAACTGTGTAGCTAGGGCACTCATTCGTTGGTTCCACCTTGGGCAAGTCTTCTTTGAATGTCATTCATCATGGAACTTGCAGTAATGATCTGTCACAATCTGATCCAAGTTGAGCACAAGGTTAGAGCTTTGTGTAGATTTGGTCAAGTGGCTATTGCTACTACCTGAAGTCATATTCTTCCTCTACGCGAACTTGGAAGGCCTATTGCTCATGGTTTTCTCGCTCATCCATTTTTTGAGTTTGGAAACTTCGGTTGTGAAGGATTTGATGAGACAAGTAAGGTTCTCAATTTCACTTTCTCCCTTTTCATTTTCCTTACTCATAGTAGTTTGAGACCTCATGCCGATGTATTTGGAGTCCTTATCTGATTCGTCATCCACAATGAATCCAATAGCATGTAAGTCTTTCTCCTCAGCAATTGCCTCTTAGCAAATGTCCAATAGTGTTGGTTTCACAACTCGCTTGATGACTGCGCAATTTTGGTCAGCAGTGTAGGCGTGTAGTAATCAATAGTGATGGAGTCATGAGGTTTTGTGTCTACTATGAACTTGTTTGTGATACGGTTAAATCTCTAGTTGAAATATTTAACTTTTTCTTTGTTCTCCATCTTGAGACTACCCAACTCTTTGAGCAACATGGCGAGGGTTTTGTCTTCAGCAAAATTCTCAAGGAAAATTCTCTTAAACATCCCCCAGTTCTGAATTGAGTTCATAGGAAGGTTGTGGTACCATACAATTGCTCTTCCATCCAATGTACATGGAAACAGTCTACCTACAATGTCATCATACCATACCTCGAGTGTCTGCAGACGTAGGTAGAATGTGTATAACTGATATTCCACCTTCACTATCTTGTCAGGGTCGTACTTCATTAACAACTTCTCTGTGTGTCTTGGCATCTTGTGCAAGACACTCGAGAATTCCAATGGGCCCTGGGTCATCCATTCCAGATTTTGGTCAGCCATGTTGTCCTCTTCTTCATCCTCCTCCTCTTCTTTTGAATCTAACAGTTCTACCTCTGAATCTATTGGTTCATCTCCACCTCCTCCTCCACCTTCCCCTCCACCTCCTGTGACGAAACCTGAGACGAAGAGTAAGAGGTTGTCTTCTTCTCCCTCTTAAAATACTCGAGGTTCCTCTTTGTTTTCAACATCTTCGGTTAGCTCTTCGAGACTGGCAAAGATTTCTTCTTCCACATAGGAGACTACCACTCCTATGGGAGTAGTCTTTTTCCTCTTCAACGAATAGGGAAGAGAATTCACTCCTGGAATCATTATAACAACTTTAGCAAATTGTTGGGGGATGGGATGGACAATGCGGATGTGCTGATACAAGATTTCTTATTCAGGTCTGGGAAGTGAGGAATAAAAAACTTCAGATTTGCACATAGGGGAGAGATAGTCTGTGTTACTACATAGATCGGATGATAGATGAGTGTGGTTGATAGGACATTAAGACAGAAAATGTTGACGACCCTCCATCTAGCACCAGAAATGTTGATAGTGTTGGACCCACCAAAATTCAAGGGATCTCCCTTTTATAAACTCCCAACTATACCTCACATTGTTTGGTGTGGGAGTCCCATTCGGTACGATGGCCTGGTTGCCATTATCTTATAGATTTTGCTTAGCTCTCGTTGTTCAACATATGAGAGTGTTATGCTTGTATATTCAAAAATCGAAGTGAGTATGCCTAGAGAGTACGTAATGTAACTTGTGTCCAAGTTCTCTTATTGTAAAGGGACAGAGTAAAGTGGGCCTCTAGATGAGAGGTAATATTACCACCCAGGGAGAGACACATGCGAACCAACAAGGTTTTGTCCAGCATCCAGCGGAGTAGACCATAGCGGATGTGACAGTCATTAAAAGCAAAGTGCATGGGAAAATACGTATAGCATCTAGAAGAGTAGTCGACATGGAGGTGATAGTCATTATAACCAATAAATAAGAATGGTTTGTCTAATGTCCAGCGGAGTAGTCCACAAGGACGAGACAACAGTGATAAAAGATACAACAAATATTCAACAATGTAAGTACTAAAATAACCAAAGTAGTTTAACTATCTTAGTACAGGTTAATAAAACATGCATTATAAATGTTTAAAGAGTAGTCTTACAAACATCTACAATACATGCGTGAAAACATGTTGGCGTTAACAGGCTTCTAAATTAAGAAAATGTCCCAAGACATATTTGTACACCATACATCACTAGTGCTAGTAGTGGGACATTGGAGCCACTCCTCGCTCCCAAAAGAACAGACTATATACTCTCAAGTATATGTGGGAGGGGCCAATGTTAAAAGTACCTACTCATACAATGGGAGGGATATATATAGACAAAGGTGATGCTTGTCCCTTTTGAATCTTGGACTACCCTCATGACTGTTCAACTTCCCATGATTTTTTAGCTGACATGACTCTTCGACTTATTGTGTTCATCCATGGGACTTCACATTACATTATATTTATTTACAACAGATATGGCCCATAGTGGTGATGAGGCCAAGACAACTCATGACACAAATCGATATGATACTGTTGACATGTACTCACTGACTATGGTGTCCATGTCAAGTTGCTGCACTATTGAGTGATGGATGTACTCTTAGTGTGTTGTGTCTTCTCCTCCACATGGCATACTGTTAGGAGGTCTTCGATGGTCTTGGTATTTCTTGATGATTCAATGCATGTGTACCTTTGACTTGTTACTTGATATTCTTGGTATGTCCATCCAACTGTAAGCAAGTCTTCTAGCATTTTTTCTTCTTCTTCATCCCATTCGTATTCTCTCCATGATATATTAGTGAACCTATTCTTGCAATTCAATCATGATGGGACTACACCAAATTGAAAACCTCCTAGTCTAGCATGCTGCATTTTTATCATGTTTTGGGTGATAGGGAGGGAGGATAACTGAATGAGACAACGAGAGCGTAGTTCAGGATGGAATGAGGAACTCCGAGAGGACAACTTGAAATGTTGGGAAAAACTACGTAGAGACCACTGGGAGGCAGAATTGCACAGTGAAGGTGATCAATGTCATCTACAAGGTGATACCCTAAGGGGGGAACTTATGCGTAATTCCTCTATGGAAGACAAAACAGGGTTGTAGGGGACTTGCTGGGTAGTTATGTGCAATTTTTGAGAGAAGCGCATGATGGACAATAGAGGGACAGTTGCACATGTCTGCATAGTTTTGGAGAACAATGCAGAGAAAGGGAGCAGAGACTTGCTAGACATGATTGTGTAGTTTTCAAGAGAAAGGCATGATAGGGCTGCAAGGGACCTATTGGGCATCACTATGCAATTTTGTGGAGCAGTGCAAGAAAGGCAATAGAGGGTCAGCTGGGAATGTTTGTGTAGTTTTTGAAGGCAATGCAGAGCAAGGCAACAAAGTGCTAGTTGGGAATGTTTGCGCAATTTCTGAAGGCAATGTAGAATATGGTTGGAGAGGGCTAGCTAGTCATGTCTATGCAGTTTTGCAGGATAGTTTAGACCTGGGTCTCAGAGTAGTGTAAGCTTCCGACAGATAAGAAGGAGGCTTGATGACTATGCTTGAGAAATACACAATTTAGTTTGGATATGGAGGTAGTATTATGCACAGTTTTGAGAGGCAGACAGGCTTCTCACCTTTCTGAATTGCACAGTGAAGTTGACCTGGAGGAAAAACTCAAGAACTGCACATTTTCGGGTAGCAAAGTAGGGTCACCAAGGGTTGAGACTGCACCGTGCAGCTTAGTCGAGGTCCACTAGAAGAGGGTTTTCCAGTTGGATAGATTTTTAGGAAAATGGCTAAGTGTTGAAAGGAAGTGAACTTGTGCAGACTTGAAATTGTGATCACACGCTTAGCAAACTTTGACGATGAGACAACATAGAATACCAAGACAACAAGACAAAACATTCCCTTAGTGAGACTATCTTAGAGATGAGAGTGACAAGTGTGACACTTGAGATAGACCTTCAGATGACCATGATGACACTTGTGCGACAATTCTTACAACTTTGTGTGTGAGTACGACATATGTTTACATAGTGAAGACAACCCAAACACTCAAAGACAAACCTTCAAAATCACCAGAACAAGATCACAAGCTTGAAAAATCAATCGATGTGGCAAAAGATGACCGATGGACAAATAGGAAAAATGGGTGAAAATAATTCATAAGAGCTCATGGGCTGAGCTCGAGTGTTTACAACCATCAAAGGAAATTCCAAGGAAGGCTCTGAAATTTGGATGCAAGCCAAAACTTTGGAGGGTGTTGCAACTGCTACAACAAAACCATACAACTCGACTTCCAACTAAACTAGCCTTCATGATCTAGGATGTTATTCGTGGTAAAAATATTAATCATTCCATTGTGGACGAAGGTGCCTCAACCTGTATTATGCCCTTGTCTTGCTAGAAGGCTATTGACGAGAGAACCACTTTGAAATATTTTGATGGAAGAACTTATAAACCATGTGGGATTCTTAATTCTCTACAAGTATAATTAGGTGGCAAGACTGTATTAGTATAAGTTCAAGTTATAAATGGACCTCCAGATTATAATCATCTATTGGGTCACATGTGGGACCATGCCATGGATGCGGTTGTTTCCACATACTTCTCAATTAGTGCTTTTCCTCATAAAGCTAATATCATTGACATAAATCAACTTAATTTAGTTTCCACTGATTCTTTATTTACTGGAAGTGTCCCTCTTGTGGGGGAAACCTCTCATATATATCAACATGTTAGAGTTGTATTGCTTAAGTATTCCTCTCTCATTGGAACCTTTCTACTTCCTCCTCCTTGTTATACAAGAAAATTACCTCCTTACCAGCTCATATGAAAAAGACATGATGACTGAAGGACTAACCAAGTTCATAGGCCCAGTTGTGAAGCTAACATTATCTAGCCACTAGCAACCTTCTTTACAAAGCTTCCTAGCAAGGCTAAGGGTGCATTAGTGCCTAGGATAACTCTATCATTACCTCGGGAAGAGCAGTAATGAACCTTAATGAGTTTCTATGGGTCAAGGGAACAAGTTGACCGAGAAATATCCCAAGATTCTCTCCTATGTTAGCTCACAAAAGTAGGGAAACATCAGAACTCGACCTCTTTGGAGGAATTACTAATTCCTAATGGAGTATACAAACGGGAAAGAGAACAAAGGAATAGAAACATTGCTGCTTTTTCCTAATGGAACTCATGAAGGACTTGGCAACCCTATCCTCACATGATATATATGCAAGGCTAGGGCCATTGTGAAAGAGGTTGAACCATTTGAAAGGATTGCCTATTTGACTATCGAGTAGAGTCTCAGACTAAGGCATCAGAAGAGGTTAAGAAGGGAGAGAGAGAGAGGAGCTGGAGGGGTAAGGGAAGGTTGATAAAATTGATGGTTGTAATCACTCTTTCTACATCAATATAGAACTGCAATTGTGTTGTCCACTCCATGATGTTGGTAGTATAACTTGTTTATATGTTTATGCAATATCATTAACATGAGTGGCTTAGATATATGCAACTAGATATCTTTATATGTTCATGCATTTTTTATTAGGGTTTTATGCTATGATATTATGCTTGTCTTTTCTATGTACAGGTTTTGATCTGGAGCTAGCTGAAGGGTCTTCTGCCTAGCTACATTGTGCTCTCCAGCAACACCACACTAAGAATCGAGGTAATAAGTCATTCTCGCTTTGATATTCATTTGTTAAGCATAGATATGCCTGCATTTTTGTGACAAATGCAAATAATCATACAATTTGCAAAGGATCCTGGCAAGGTCCTTGAGGGTTTCTACATCATGAAACACCCATGCATTAATCCCTATAGCAGAATTGGCGACTCCTCTAAGACTACACTTAGTTCTCGGTTTTCCCAAAAAGTTCCTAGATATCTCTTTTTTCCAGGCCTTCCTCTACTTCTTCATTCCCTTTTCGACCACTCAGGACTATACAACACCCTTATCTTAGTGCTTCTCCCTAGATTTGATCCCCACAACCTATTTATTGAGCCTTTTTCCTCACTAACGTTGTCTGGTAGTGTAAACAGTGCTTTATAAAGAATTGTGGCCTCACAAATAGTGCGTTAGTGCTGCAAGTAACTCTCTGTAGCCTCTAGTACAAAGTGTTAACCAACCATTTCTTGATAAACAGACTACTTTGTGACCTAATGGGTTGGGAAATATGCTTGTAGACTAATGAGGGATATACAGTTGTGCTTGTTTGACTGATCTGTATTCTAAACAATTTGTTTTTTATGAAAATAAATTTACTTCTTAAAAGTTTTTGTTTTAATAAAAGAAAAAATACAAAATTTTTACAGTTTTACTACTTAGTTGGTTAGATCTCCACTTTTTGGTTTCAAAAATTGTTAGTGAACATTGTAGTTCTGTCGGTTATGCTAGTGTTTTATTTAACAAGATGCATGGAAGATATATTGATGTATGAATGACTCTCCCTTTGTAAAAGAATCGTATTCATCGAAAGTGAAAACAACCAAGCATTGTTTTTGCATGATTTGAGTCAGAGTCCCATATAACTTCATACATCAACACCCCTACTGAAGACTCTAACGAAGTACATTTAAAATATACATAATAAAATCAATCAGCAACTCTTTTTAGAGTAAGCACACATTAGTTTAGGATAGGATCTTGGGATAGGCAGTGTGAGTTAACTGCCCAAGATCATACACTAAAATTAGTGTCATTAAAGAGAGAAATCCTTCTAAACTCATACTATCTAGGACCACTCCAGTAAAAGTGGAGTTAAATACGAGATAACATCGGACTGTAAGCAAAGGTAGCCCTGTTGGGTTGTGATATATTCTTTCCATGACTAGCCCATGTAGTTAACTGTGGGGTTAGAAGGGGGGCAAAGCCCCCCTTTCGTTGCACCGAATGCATAGGAGGGGGATTCATAGGCAGTTTGACGGGTGTAGGTAACCCCACTCTATGGGGTCCAAGGTAGTGCCTTGGAAAATTTTGGTTTGGACCCTATATTAGGTTGGGTGGACCTACCTATGGTTTTGTGCATGTTTTTCGCACATGGTTTTGGATGCGATGGTTTTTGATCCATGGTTTTGGATGTGATGGTTTTCAGTCCATGGTATTGGATGCTTTGACATGTATAAATATGTTTTGTAACATTGAAAGGAACATAATGAAAAATCAAGCTGGTAGTCCCAATTTTGGGATCTAGGGGAAAATCTCTGTGTATATGTGTTTTATGTGTTATTTTCTTGCATTGTTTATTTTCTGTGTTTTAAAATTCGTAAGCAGGTAATCTCTGTATGGGGTTAAAACCTACATTTGGTATCAGAGTTGTTTTGGATCAAGGGGACACCTTTACTGCTGAGGGGTTTCACTTGGGACTGTGGTAGACCTTGTTCAGTGGGAGATTTGCAGGATCGATTCTGGTGGTGAAAGAAGATGGCAAGCAGTGGAAAGATAGAGATCGAGAAATTTAATAGTCAGAGTTTTGAGTTGTGGAAACTCAAGATGGAGGATATGTTGGTGGATAAATATCAGTGGATTTCATTATATTCAGGTACTAAACCAATAGGAGTTTCTGATGAAGAATGGAAGAAGTTGGATCGGAAGGAAAACAACACAATACGATTGTGTGTCTCAAATTTAGTATTGCTGAATGTATCAGGGGAAGCTACGGTGAAGGCTTCATGGGACAAGTTAGGGACTTTATACCAATCTATGTCTTTGGTGAATAAATTGCTCCTATGAAAAAATTTGTGTAACTTGAGGATGAATGATGGAGACTCGGTGACAGAGAATCTGAACGCATTTAATACTGTGGTAAGTCAGTTATCATCTATTGATATTAAAATTTGAGATGAAGATAAGTGCATCAGTTTGTTGTGTTCTCTACCAGATTTGTGGGATAGTCTAGTTATTGCAATAGGTAGCAATGTAACTACCTTGCAGTTTGATGAAATAGTCGCATCCTTGTTGATGGAGGAAATGAGATGGAAAAATATGGAGAGCCAGAATGGTGATGCCTTGTTTTTACAAGGACAGTCCCAGAATAGAAACAAAAATAAGTCATCAATTGGGAGGTCCAAATCTAGATGGAGATCTAAATCTCCAAGAAAACCTATAAAGGTGGTGTGTTGGAAATGCGGAAAGGAAGGGCACTACAAAAGGGACTGTAAATCTGAAGCTCCTAATAAAGGAAAGGCATCTGATGATGCTCCTTTTGCAGAGGTGAAAACCACCTCAGATGAAGGTGGGGATGTGTACTTGGCTTCTTCAAGTACATATGTAGATCATGAGGCATGGTTGATTGACTTAGGTGCATCCTTTCACCTCACTCCCCTAGAGAGTGGTTCTGCAAGTATGAGAAATATGATGGTGGTGATGTCTTCTTGGGGGATGAGAGGAAGGCTAGAATCATTGGTCATGGAAAAATAAAATTGAAGTTGCAAGGTGGAAGGGTTAGAACACTTCCGGGTGTTCTGCATATTCCTACATTAGCCAGAAATCTGATTTTTGTAAGCAAGCTGGATGATGCAATTGTAAAAAATAGTGTTCGAGAAGGATACCTGCAAGATGGTTTGGGGGGCACTGGTATTGATGCGGGGAGTTCAAATGGGAACTCTGTACAAGCTGAAAGGTAGTAGTGTTGTTGATGGGTGCAACAGTTTTGTGGTTCCTGAAAGTGGAGCAAAAAATCTAGTGGTCTCTGGAGAGAAGACCATGTTGTGGCATCAAAGGCTTGGACATATTGGAGAGAATGGCCTTCGAATACTTCATGGTAAAGGTATGGTAGAAGGTGTGACTAATAGCTCTTTGGATTTTTATTTCTGTGAAAATTGTGTATATGGGAAGCAGAATTGGGTGAGTTTCCCCTATAGTGGTAAGAGGGTGAAACAGATATTAGAACTTGTGCACAGTGATGTGTTTGGACCTGTGAAGGTTCCATCACTAGGTAAGTTTGTGTACTGTGTATCATTTATAGATGACTTCTCAAGGAATACATGGATATATTTTCTTAAGAAGAAATCTGAAGTCTTTGACAGGTTTAAAAAATTTAAGGCTCTAGTGGAAAACGATACAGAGAAGAAGATAAAGGTGTTGAGGGCAGATAATGGTGGAGAGTTTTGCAGTAAGGAATTTGAAGTAAGAAGTGTGGTATAGCACGACAGAAGACTACTCCATACACACATGAGAAAAATGGAGTTGTAGAAAGAATGAACAAGACATTGATAGAAAGGGCAAGAAGCATGCTCAATGGTGCCAGGTTAGGATAGGAATTCTAGGCAGAGGTGGTGGATACAGCGTGTTACCTGGTCAAAAGATCACCTTCATCAACGTTGGAGGATAAAACTCCACAAGAGGTATGGACTGGTAAGAAACCTCTCTTTCACATCTGAGGGTAGTTGGATGTGATGCATATGTACATGTTCCAAAGGAGAAATGAACCAAGTTGGATAGTAAATCTGAAAAGTGCATATTTATTGGGTATAAGGATGGTTTAAAGGGTTATAAGCTTTCAAACCCAGTAACAAGGAAGGTTGTGTATAGCCGAGATGTGGTGTTCAGAGAGGTAAAAGATGTTATTAAACATGAAGTCCAAGCAAAGGAACCAAAGAAGATAGAGTTTGAGCTGAAGGAAGAAGAATCAGACTCTACAACAGAGGAGGAATCAAAAAATGAAGAGCCACAAAATCCGGGTGTGAGAAGATCAGTTTGAGAAAAAGGCATTCAGAAAGGTATAGTCCATCTACTTTCTGTTCAAATTTTTCTTTATCTATTACTGACGATGATCCCCAAACTTTGAAGGAAGTAGTAGATTCAGAGGATGGAAAACTCTGGAAAGAGGCCATGGTTGATGAAATGGCATCTTTATACAAAAATGAGGTTTGGGATCTGGTGGAGTTGCCGACTGGAAGGAAACCCATTGGCAGCAAATGGGTGTTCAAGAAGAACACAAATGCAGAAGGAAAGGTGGAGAAATACAAAGCTCGGTTGGTAGCAAAAGGTTATTCCCAGGCACTGGGAATTGATTTTGGTGATACTTTTTCTCCTATTGCCAAGGAAACTTCTATTAGATTACTTTTATCTATTGCTACTGCTTTTTATTTTGAGGTAGAAAAGATGGATGTGAAGACAACATTTCTTCACGGGGATCTGGAAGAGGAAATCTATTAAATTGGCAACTAGGGCCAAACTTCATGTGGGTCATCTTATTCATGGCTGATAATATTTTCATTAGATTCCTCTCATCGACAGGTGTAGCATTGATCTAAAGATCATCCAATTCCGATAAGTATTCATGGAGATATGAATTTATTTTGATTATGGAATTATTATCAAGCCAACCTACAACTCATGTAGTCTCAGAAGCCAAACAGTCGCATCTATTCATACATCAACAATTGTGTATAAATATAGGAAGACTTTTCCTCATTTCCACTTACTCATCTCATCACATCTCTCTCTTTACTATGCAAAAAAGAGTGTCTTCTCTACTATGCAGAAAAGGGTCTCTCTCTCACACATGTGAAGCCGAAAGCTGCTGAAACTGAAGCTGCAACTGCAGATCCAAAGTTTTACTAGTGTGGACCATCAAACCTCCTCTTCTAATCTTCACTATAGGTTCATCTGAACCTCCTCTGAAGGCTGCAACTTTTGGTCATGGAATCAAGTCGATTCGACAGACGATTTGCGAGATATCGACTGCCTTAGTTTGAAGGAAGTTGCTAAAACTGAAGCTGCAACTGCAGAAGTGAAATTTGACCAGCGTTGACCATTAAACCTCCTCTTTTGAACTGCATTGTAGGTTCATTTGAACCTCCTCTAAAGGCTGAAAATTTTTATGGTGGAATCAAGTCGATCCGATGGATGGTTTGTGAGATATCTACTACCCTAGTTTGAAGGAAGCTGCTAAAACTGAAGCGGCAACTGCAGATCCAAAGTTTGACCAGCATGGACCATCAAATCTCCTCTTCTAATCTTCACTATAGGTTCATCTAAACCTCCCCTGAAGGCTACAACTTTTGGTGGTGGAATCAAGTCGATCAGACGGACAGTTTGCGAGATATCAACTGCCCTAGTTTGAAGGAAGTTGTTGAAACTGAAGCTGGAACTGCAGATCCAAAGTTTGACTAGCGTGGACCATCAAACCTCCACTTCTGATCTGTGTTGTAGGTTCATCTGAACCTCCTCTAAAGGCTGCAACTTTTGGTGGTGGAATCAATCCAATCCAACGGTCAGTTTGTGAGATATCGACTGCCCTAGTTTTGATAATGAAGCCACTAATGCTGATACTATTGATATAGGGTTTGCTACTGCTGATATAAATCAGATTTATTGTACTATTTCTCTCTGTTGAATTATTGAAGATAAAAGAAGATTTGATCAAAGGGTTTCCCCACATATTGTGGGTTTTGTCCCTAGCTAGCCGCCACATCTTGTGTCTCTTGTCTCGGCTTGTTTTCTGTTGATCATTTAATGTTCTATCTACACTTTACTTTATGTACATGTGATTGCTAATCTGTGGAATATGCTAAGAAAAAGAAGTAAACTATTATAAGCATAGAACATACCATAACTTAACATGGTATCAAAGTTGAGGTGAAGACAAAACCCGAGCAAGAGCAAGAGCAATCACTAAAGAGAAGATTGGCAAGGCTATCCTAAAAGAACTATGGGGTTCTCATCACTCTTTCTTGCCAATGACAAGCTCCACGAGAAAGATGAATATCATAGATAGAAGATGTTTATCGATCTAACCCTAGAATATCAAGGAGTGCTGGACCATGTAAGAGGAAATATTGTTGAGCCTCCATCAAATGCATCTGCTGCTGCCTGGAACAAATGGAATAATAGAGAAGTCAAAACAAAGAAGATCATCCGGGACTCTATCGACAAGAACTTGGTGGCCTACATCTCTGAACTGGACACCTCCAAGGAAATCTACGGTAGACTGGTGAGTATATTTAAAGTTAATGATGCAAATCAAGTTTTGTTTCTTAGAAATAAACTGAGGGAAATCAAGAAGGGTAAAGATGAGAGTATGCAAGTGTACTTCTTAAGAATCACTAAGATCAAGAACGATCTCCTATCTATTGGGGAGACTATTACTGACAGAGAAATGGCACTCACGACTCTTGGAGGATTACCATTTGAATGGTATGTGTTCTATACTACTCTTCTGAACAATAATGTAATTCCTGGTTTTGAGGAATTAATGGCTAGATGCATTCAAGAAGAAACAAGGGTAGAAGAGTAAGAAATTCCCTTGCCTAAAGGTCCTCCTGCTGCTTTTTCTTCTCATGCTAAGAAGAGAAATAATTTCGGGTCTAAATCAAAAAGAAAGGTTGCATTTAAGGGTGGAAGAAAAGGACGATGTTACATTTGCAATAAAGCAGGTCATTATGCAAGGGAGTGCCCTGATAGAAAGGATTCACACTGGGACAATGATCAAAATCGCTTTGATGGTAGTCAAAGGAATGGAAAATTCAATAGCAAAGGTAAGAGGAGAGCTGGGAATCAAGGAAGGGGACAACCACTCAAGAAGGCTAGAAATTCTAGGATGTATTATATGTACCTAATCTCAAAAAGAACCTGGTATCCATCTCGGAAATGGAAGAAAAAGGCTACAAGGTAACCTTCAACAATGGCAAGGTACGTATATGGAAAAATAATGTTAAAGATGCTTTCACTCTTGGGTTTCAAGTTGATTATTTATATCAGTTCGGTGGAAGTCCGCTAGCTGTCATGTCTTGTGACACAACTCTTTAGTTTGAACTTTGGCATCAGAGGTTTTCCCACCTTCATTACAAATCTCTACCTGATGTAAAACAGATGGTAATAGGGATGCCCGAATTCCAAGTAGAGAAAGAAGGTGTATGTGCTGAAGGAAAGCTCAACAGGGGACCATTCCCCTCAAGCCAAAGCAAGACCTCTGATATATTACAGTTGGTTCACTCAGGCATACCTGAGGTTGGCATTAAGAGGGAGACTACTACTCCACATACTCCTGAGAAGAATGGTGTGGCGAAAAGGAAGAACCATACGATTGTGAAAGCTGTCCAGGGACATCCGAAGTTTATATGGGTAGATGATGTAACAATGCCTGATGTGGAGGAAACCATATCCACCTAAGCCTTCCTCTTCTAGGAAGAGGCCTTCATGGCTTAGGGGGATACTTGATGATGCTGAAGGACATGCTGCACCACAAGGAACCTTCCGTGAAAGTAAGAAACCTAACAGGTATCAGGGATACCTGACCATCATGAGCACGATCATACAAAATGAGCCTTCATCATTCTCAGATGCCGTCAAGCATCAAATACGGAAGGATGTTATGACCGAAGAACATGAGTTTATTATGAAGAATGATTTCTGGGAAATAGTTCCCAGACCCTAGGAAAAGATAGTTGTCACTTCTAAATGGCTTTACAAGATAAATCTGTAGTAGATGGAAGTACGGAATAGTATAAGGCTCGTTTTGTTCTCGTGGTTTCTCCTAGAAGGAAGGTATAGACTATGATGTGATATTTGCACCTGTTACCAAATATACAACCATCCACTTGATCATAGCCCTTGCGGCTTCAAAAGGATGGAACCCACATTAGATGGATGTCAAGACCATGTTCTTGCATGGTTCAATAAAAGAAGAGGTCTATGTGGAGCAACCCAAAGGATTTGAGATTTATGATTGAAAATATCATGTATGCAAGTTGAAGAAGGGTCTCTATGGGCTGAAGCAAGCACCCCAAGCATGGTATGAGAGGATCGATAGCTACTTGATGAAGTTGGGATTCAATAGGAGTGAAGTCAATCCTAACCTTTACCTTAAGGTTGAAGATGACAAACCTCCCATACTGGTGTTGTATGTGGACGACCTCTTTCTAACAGGTGTAGACCCTCTCATTCACAAATGTAAGAGGGAGTTGGCTTCTGAATTTGAAATGAAGGACCTAGGACTGATGCACTATTTCCTAGGACTTGAAGTGTGGCAGAAGCCAGGGGCAATTTTCCTATCTCAAGGAAAATATGTGGTAAAGATATTGGAAAGATTCGGTATGGTGGATTGCAAGCCTGTGACTACCTCAGGGATCTTAAATTTTAGAAGTTATATGGTAGTGATGTCAGACCAGATTTTGGAAATGCCTCTGAGTTTCATAAACTCATTTGCATTGATGTTCTTGGTGAACCTCCGTCCGAACAGATGTTTTTAAGTTAGAAATGTGAGCTCATATTTGGTTGAGCCTCACTGGATTGATGCCAAGAATCTTTTGTGATATCTTCATGGCACAATTACGTATGGGTTAAGATACACTACCGGAGATTTGAGACTACTTGGATATACTGATGCTAATTGGGCAAGTAGTGTGGTGGACTGTAAGAGCACTTCCAAGTGATGTTTCACCTTGGGATCTGCTTCGATATCCTGGATGAGGAGGAAGTAGAAGTCGGTGGCTTTGAGCACCGCCAAAGGAAAGTATATTGCTGCTAGCATGGCCTCCTGTGAGGTCGTCTGGTTGCGAAAGCTCTTTACTGAGCTATTTGGATTTACATTGGATACCACCGTGATCCTTTGTGACAACCAGAGTGGGATTCATTTATCAGAGAATCCCATATTTCATGATCGTTCCAAGCATATTGATATCAGGTATCACTATATTTGAGATATGGTGTAGTGGGGAGCTATAAGTCTCCAACATATCGGTACAGACTAATAGGTCACTGACATTCTGACAAAGCCCCTAGGGAAAGTCAAATTCCTAACTTTCTGAGAACAACTAGGTGTTGTTCAAAGACCCTCCGATGAGGGTGCTGTATGATGCATTGAGCTCTGGGAGCTCCGGGGGGTGCGGGGTACTTCTTGGAGTGACATATGACCATAGGGTGATTCGCCATCCCCTGGTGGTGTACATGTACACCCTGTGGCGACTATGTAGTAGGATTGATGTGTTCTCCTGTGAGGCCTGGATTGATGTGTTCTCCATGTCGATTGTAGCAGGGTTGATGTGTTCTCCTATGAGGCCTAGATTGATGTGTTCTCCATGGTGATTGTAGTAGGATTGATGTGTTCTCCTATGAGGACATGATTGATTAGTTCTCCTGTCGAGGCATCCTACCCATGTGGTCTGGGACTCATGGGAAGTACTTCTTATCTGATCAATGAGTGGGGAAATGAAGTTAGGGACCATAGTAGTACCAATGGATGCATCATTGTATCTACCATACTCCCTACGCTAGGTTGACCTCCATTGATCTGGGATCAATGATACTGGTCTGGGACTAGTGGTAGGAGTGGTACATTCTATGACACTGACTTCAGGTTGGTTGAGACTGGTCTGGGACCAGTGCTACACACTCTGAGACTGACTTTGAGCCAGTGGAGGATGTTACTGGTCTGGGACCAGTGGTAGGAGTTGTAATCACTATGACGCTGACTTCGGGTTGGTTGAGACTGGTCTGGGACTAGTGGCACATACTCTGAGACTGACTTCGAGTCAGTATGATACATCCTCAATCATTTCTTCTTCTTCACAATTTGGACAAAAGCAGAGTAGAACAGAACAAAGTAGATCAGAGCATAACAAAGCAGAGCCATACAGATCAGTAGAGGGTAGAACAAGACAAAGCAGAACAGGAAAAATAGAGCAGAGCAGGGCAAGGGTTAGGCTGTACATGGTAGTGTATTTGATGGATGAATAGTAGCAACCGACAAACAGATTGCAGATGAAGTTCTCCCTAGTTGAGAGGGAGTGTTAAATTGGAAACTAGGGCCAAACTTCATGTGGGTCATCTTATTCATGGCTAATAATATTCTCGTTAGATTCCTCTGATTGAGAGGTGTAGGAATGATCTAAAGATCATCTGATTCTGATAAGTATTCATGGAGATATGAATTTATTTTGATTATGGAATTGTTATCAAGCCAACCTACAAATCATGTAGCCTCAGAAGCCTAACAGTCACATCTATTCAAACATCAACAGTTGTGTATAAATATAGGAGGACTTTTTCTCATTTTCACTCACTCATTTCATCACATCTCTCTCTCTCTACTGCACAAAAAAGAGTATCTTCTCTACCGTGCAAACAAGGGTCTCTCTCTCACACATGTGAAGGCAGAAGCTTGCTGAAACTGAAGCTGCAACTGCAGATCCAAACTTTGATCAGCGTGGACCATCAAACCTCCTCTTCTAATCTACACTATAGGTTCATTTGAAACTCCTCTAAAGGCTGCAACTTTTGGTGGTGGAATCAAGTCAATCCGACGGACGGTTTGTGAGATATCGACTGCCATAGTTTGAAGGAAGCTACTGAAACTGAAGCTGCAACTGCAGAAGTGAACTTTGACCAGTGTTTACCATCAAACCTCCTCTTCTATACTGTGTTGTAGGTTCATATAAACCTCCTCTAAAGGCTGCAACTTTTGATGGTGGAATCAAGTCGATCCAACGGACGGTTTGCAAGATATCGACTGCCCTAGTTTGAAGGAAGCTGTTGAAACTGAAGCTACAACTGCAGATCCAAAGTTTGACCAGTGTGGACCATAAAACCTCCTCTTATGATATGCACTATAGGTTCATTTGAACCTCCTCTAAAGGCTTCAACTTTTGGTGGTGGACTCAAGTCGATCGAACAGACAGTTTGCGAGATATTGACTGCCCTAGTTTGAAGGAAGTTGCTGAAACAGAAGCTACAACTGCAGATCCAAAGTTTGACCAGCATGGACCATCAAACCTCCACTTCTGATCTATGATGTAGGTTCATCTGAACCTCCTTTGAAGGCTTCAACTTTTGGTGGTGGAATCAAGCCAATCTAACGATCGATTTGTGAGATATCGACTGCCCTAGTTTTGATGTTGAAGCTGCTAGTGCTGATGCTGCTAATCTAGGGTTTGCTACTGCTGATATAAATCAGGTTTATTGTACTATTTATCTCTCCTAAATTATTGAAGATAAAAGAAGATTTGATCAAAGGGTTTCCCCACATATTGTGGGGTTTGTCCCTGGATAGCCACCACATCTTGTGTCTCTTGTCTTAGCTTGTAATCTGTTGATCATTTAATGTTCTATCTACACTTTACTTTATGTACATGTGATTGCTAATCTATGGAATATGCTAAGAAAAAGAAGTAAACTATTATATGCATAGAACATACCATAACTTAACAAAATCTACATGAAGCAACCTGAAGGCTTTGCGGTGAAGGGTAAGAAATAATTGGTATGCAAGTTAACGAAGTCTCTATATGGGTTAAAGCAATCACCAAGGATGTGGTATTAGAAATTTGATACATTTATACGGGGACTTGGCTTCACCAGAAGCAAAGCAGATTACTATGTGTATTTTAAATTAATTGGTGGCCATGTTATTTATCTGGTCTTGTATGTGGATGATATGTTGCTGGTTGGAAATGACAAAGAAATTATCCAGAATTTAAAGACCCAATTGTCCTCCAAATTCAACATGAAAGATCTTGGTGCTCCAAACTATATTTTGGGCATGGAAATTCAAAGAGATTTGGCAAAGAGGAAGCTCTAGTTAAACCAGAGGAATTATGTCAAGACAATACTGCAGAGGTTTAATATGCAGGATAGTAAATTGGTGAAGGTCCCTATTCCTATAGGTGTGAATTTATCTGTTGAACAGTGTCACAAGACACAAGAAGATGAAGAGGACATGTCTCGTGTTCCATATGCAAGTGTAATCAGTAGCCTAATGTATTCGATGGTCTATACTAGACCAGAAATTTCACATGTAGTGGGAGTATTGAGCAGGTTTATGAAAAAACCAGGGAAGGAGCACTAGACAACAGTAAAGCAGGTTTTCAGGTATTTGCATGGCACTAGTGATTATGGTTTGTGCTACCAAGGAAGACTAGGATTGGACAGAGTGTTGGATATTCATGGATTTTTTGATGTAGACCGGGCTGGAGATCTGGATCAGAGAAGATCTACAAGTGGGTATGTGTTTAACCTATTTGGAGGTGCAGTCAGTTGGATGAGTAAGAAAAACTTTGTAGTGGCACTATCAACTATAGAGGTAGAATACATGGTAGCCACTCATGCAAGCAAGGAAGCAATTTGGTTACAAATATTGTGTTCAAGTATGGGGTTAGTACAAGGAGCTATAAGGATAGACTGTGATAGCCAAAGTGCAATTTTCTTGGCAAAGAACCCTGCATATCATTCAAAGACAAAGCACATTGATGTTCAGTATCACTTTGTGAGGGATATGATAGAAGACAAAAAGGTGTTGTTGGTAAAGGTGGACACTTCAAAGAATACTACAGATGCATTGACAAAATCAGTGAGCTCTAAGAAGTTCTCTTGGTGTAGAGAAACAATGGGTGTTGCAGGATTGGATAAATGACTAAGCTTTATTGTGGCTCCCTGTGGAAAGAAAACAACAAGTGGGAAAATGTTGGGTTGTGTTATATTCTTTCCACGACTAGCCCACATAGTTAACTAGTGGGTTAGAAGGGGGCAAAGTCCCCCCCTTCGTTGCACCGATTGTGTAGTGGGGGGAGTCACAAGGGGTTTGAGGGTTGCAGGTAACCCCACTCTATAGGGTCCAGGGTGCGCTACCCGAGGAAATTTTGGTTTTGGACCTATATTAGGTTGGGTGGACCTACCTATGGTTTTTTGCATGTTTTTTGCACATGGTTTTGGACACGATGGTTTTCGGTCCATGGTATTGGATCCTTCAGCATGTATAAATATGTATTGTAACATCAAAAGGAACATAATGAAAAATCAAGTTGGTAGTCCCGGTTTTGGGATCCAGGGGAAAATCTCTGTGTATATGTGTTTTATGTGTTATGTTCTCGCATTGTTTTTTACTGTGTTTTAGAATTCGTATGTAGGTAATTTCTATACTGGGTTAAAACCTACAAGCCTACCTTTGCTTACATATCCTTTGGCTATTCTATGTATCAGGTATCCCTTCGAGGATATCGGAGCTGAGTCGAGGACTCGGTATCCTTCCCACACAGCATACTGTTTGCGACTATGTGCCCCTCGGTAGTGTCTATGATTTGAGATATCCTTAGTGGCCATACTTTTAGCGACGAACACAAGGTGACCAGGGTAGGTTGCGCTGGTACCTAACACAGATGAACCTACTCTGTCTTTGCTTTTTGGGAGGGTTCTGTACTTGGCCCGTTAATTTGAGGTTCGGACGAAGCTCAAGAGTAATCATAACTGTACATTTGGCCAACTATCTTTGTTATTCATTGTGATACTGGGTATCATCTCCAGTGATCGGTGCTTATTAGACGGGGTGATTTCCCTCTGCTTGTTGATTGATTTCCTTAGTGTATTTTTTATTTTATTTTAAGTGTTGGATTGTTATCATCGAGACTTTAACAAATATTACTATAAAATCTATTGATAAAATTTATTGGTCACCGTGGCTACATCCAGCCCTCATCGTCAATCTAGACGGTTGTTAGTTCTTCCCCCACTCATTGTGGAGAATCTATCGCACCCCAGTGAACAGGATTCCTTGTCTTCAGGCAATCAGTCTCCAAGATCTAACATAGAATCCGTTTGGACATCCCACAATTCAAGCATACCAGAAGATTTCTTTACTAAAGGTTTCATTCCTCCATACAATCCTCCAATCACGAATCCATTGGGACCACTCTTGATTCCCATTGCATTTGTACCTCCCATGTCTTCTATTGGACCTGCACCACCCATCCCATCGACAACTAATGGGTGGTGGGCTTTTGTGGACACTTTTGGTCCACCACCACCTCCTCAGTCTATAGTTAATACCGCACCTCTGATGGAAAACCTCGTTATCCTGCCTGTCCCGGGTTCAAACCCTATCATGACAACCACCATGAGTAGAACCTAGTACAAATTGGGTTCCACCCCTTTTGTGTCAGCCCCTGGACCATCAAGAAGTGCTACATATAGTTCTCCTTATAATGCTCAATATAGCATGGTTAGCAAGGGTCCCGTCAACCCCCCCATGGTTGGCATCCATTTTTTAGTTCTAACCCCCAGGTTCAGATGCCTGGGGACACAGTTCCGAATATGCATATAATGGTCAAGAACGTAATAGTTCCACCTTCATTTACAATATTGCAGGGACAGTCATTGATTGACATGAACCCTCCTTATGTTAGTCAAGCACCTATAGTTAATTACATGGCGAGCAGGAACCCTCAACAAGGTCCCAATTAATTCATATGGGCACCCTACTCTCAACCTCAAATGAGTCAAGGGGGCACTCGTTATCCTGGGGCCACTTCCAACCCCCAATCTAACAACCCCTATGGAAACCCACAGTACATGATTGTACTCCAAGGAAATTACTATTCCACATAACCTGTGTATAATATTGGAAACAACACGATGGGAAGACTGCAAGGATCCTCAAGTCATATTTCATTGTCATGGTTCGATTCGGGGACATCAAACACCTTGAATTTCTTGGCAACGCTTGATATCCCCAACTTGTACAAACTCACAAATCACCCCATCTATCACAACTTACTTTGGCCACCAATACCGCATAAAATTCCGATAGACATCCCAAAGTTCGAAGGGAAACAAGGTGAGGATCTAGGTACACACATCACCACCTATCATTTATGGTGTGTTTCTAACTCCATGGTGGATGATAGTATCTGGCTAGGCCTCTTTCGCTGCACCCTTACTAGCAATGCAGCCAATTGGTACATCGAGTTACCACGCATGTCAGTTAATACCTTTGGCGATTTAGCAATGGAATTCTTAAAGCACTTCTAGCTACCCATCCACTATGAAACTGGGATGAAACTCCTCACTTCATTATGTCAAGACACTACCACCCACATCTCTAATCATATCCATGAATGGAGACATAGGTAGAGGCTTGTCAAATCTCCCCTCCCACACTATCTATTAGCGGATTGGTTCTGCAAGTCTCTACTCCCCCAAATCACTAAAGATGTCACCTTAGGTGGTGCAGTCACTGAAGACCGATCCATTCATCATGCCTAGTACTTAGATTTGATATATTTACAGTATAGCACTTTACATGATGCCTTTCCCAATGCTCCTCGCAACTCCAATGCTCCCGCTACTTAGCAACTGGAGCGCACATTGATGGAATTATCGATGCTACCTCCGGGGCTGATATAAAACAAATCAGTGATCACATTGCCTAATTATAAGTTGACCCCTCTACCGAATGGATTGCTCTTCCTACCGCTGGGATAAACTTTATGCAGTCTACACAAAAACCTAGTGGTAAGAGCAAGAAGAATAAGAAAAATATTGCTCCTTCTGAAGAGCATTCAACAAAGTAGTACAACCCAAAGCAGAAGGCTAGTGCACCTTCTAACGATGGAAAGGACAAACCCATCTAGTTCCCTTGCAAAATATATGTGGAAGACCACATGACATATCATTGTCCGTATCTTCTAGAATGCACATATTTCATCACTAAAAATGACACCAGCAGGACCCCTGTGGTCCTAAATAATCCTTTCCCTACTCAGAAGCAACAACACCTTGCTCCAAACCAACTCGAACCCTCGCAAGGGGGTAATGGCGGTTCACATCATCCTTCAACTCGTGAAGGACCATCTACCATTTACACCTTTGAAATTGTAGATCTACAAACTAGAGCCAAACCTTATGGAGCTCTGGTCACTAATGCTGAGGAAGCCACCTCGAGTCAAAACCCATCATCGCCTAACGATCTTCATATTGAAAGGCTGGTTGTTGATCTTGTGATTCACCCCCAAAAAGGGGCACTTCATCGCACAATGCATAATAAATCTTCATGTGCTACCCAGAACTACAATATTGTAGAATATTTGGTGCAAGCACCGTCAGCTATGTCAGTGCTCGAAGTATTACAAACCCGTCCAGCACAAGGGAAAGCTCTGCTTTTGGAAATTTGTGGTATTGACCCTGAGGATTCCATGCTTGCAATTTTTGACATGGACAAATGTAAACCTCCCCTTTCACACTAGCTTGCATTTCAGGTGCAAATATATTCAAAAGGGCGAGGAGTACACAGAATTGTCATTGATGAAGGTGCTTCAACCTGCGTCATGTCTGCTTCATGTTGGCTTGCTTTGGGTTCTCCAACCCTATCCTCGATGTCGAATTCCCTTAAAGCTTTCTACAACCACACTTTCATCCCAAAAGGTTACCTAGCTATCTACCCCATCACTTTGAGTGGGAAAATGGTAACAATGGATATCGAAGTCATAGATAGAAAGGTCGACTATAGAAAGCAGTTGGACTTACGCCATGACTGCCATTGTGTCTACTGTCTTTCGGATCATCCGATTTCCATTGGATGGAAATATATTCACAATGGACCAGTTGTCCTTTTTCACCTCTGATTATTCCCCATTAGCCAGTGGATCTGTACCCTTAGTGAGTGGTGTACCTGACTCTTACGTCAATATTGGTACTAGTCTGTTGAAGGGCTCTTCCCTGATGGGTTGTTTCCCTCTGCCGCTACCCGCAGTTCCACAGACAGTCTCTATGGTTTCATCCATTCCTTATAAACTGACCGATCCTTGGATCCTCCCAGTGCCATCAGAAATTGACACTTATGTAGAAAAAATGTCGTTGCCACCAGCTGAATTGGCCTACCAAGCCATTCGATATGAATTTGAATCTTCAGTCACTTTGGTCATGGCCAATGGTACCGCCTTCGCTCCCATAACTGCTCCTTCTTTCTATCTCCTCAATCAAGTCCTACCGTCGGACGAAGCTATTAGAGAGATCATGTGTTTAGAAGAGTGACCTTGGGAGGACTCCCACCATCATGTTTCAATATATGAATGAGACACGATGCCTCTTCAAATCTTGTCATTTGACGCACTTGAAATCGTTTCCTCACCTTATACGACTATCCAAACTTTCGACTCGGAGGGAAACATGGGAAATATTTCAAGGACATTGCTCATCGATATTTTTGTTAAGACAGGAATCATGGAAAACATCCAGGTTGGAGCTGATTGCACTCCTGAGGAAATTGTGAGCTTCACCTACCCTTTTAAAGACTTCCGTGATGTTTTCCCTTTGTCTTATGAGGAAATTCATGGCATAGACCCTTCTATTGTCAAGCATGAGATCAAGAAAGATCGAGCATTATTGTTATGGTATTTTTCTTACTCATTAATCTGAAAAAACCTCAAGTCTCCTTCTTCAGGCTCATTAAACTACCATGAAGAAGATCAAGCATTCTTTTTATGGTATTTTTCTTTTTCGTTAATCCAAAAAACTTCGAGTATCCTTCTTTAGGCTCATTAAACTACTACAAAGAAGATACGAGCATGTTCTTTTTTGGGATTTTTTCTTGCTCTTGAACTAAAAAACGCCCAAGTTTTTCATCGTCAAGCTCGTTAAACACTTACGACAATGATCTGAGCAACTCTTTTTCTCTCTTTTTCTAGCTCACTAAACTGAAAAAGATCGACTGAGTATTCTTTTTTGGGAATTTTTTCTCACTCATAAAATTGAAAAAACTGCAAGTTCCTTCTTCAGGCTTGTTAAAAACTTATGAAGAAGCTTCGAGAATTCTTTTGAGGAACTTTTCTTGCTTGTTAAACTGAAAAAACCCCGAGTTTTTGTCATCGAGATCGTTAAAAACCTACAACGACGATATGAGAGATTTCTTTTTGGGACTATTTGTTGCTCTTAAAATGAAAAATCCCTAAGTTTTTCCCTTCTTTGAGCTCGTTAAACCTATGAAGAAGGAATGAGAAGTTATTTTACCTCTTTTTCCTTGCTCACTAAACTGAAAAAGATACCTTGAGTTTTCTTCATTTGACTTGTTAAAATTCGATGAAGGTCTATTGAGTTTGTCATCATGTGACTCATTAAAATTTCATGACGAATATCGAGTTTACTCTATCTCCTCGTACTCGTAACAAAAGGAGGAAAACATCTACTGAGCATAGGTTTCTATTTATCTAGACTCAGTAGATTAACTCATGGAAAAGGAACCTTTTCAGGTATATTATATTAAACTTTTGTCGCACACAGTTACCAACTATGACAAAGGGACCACCCTAGAGTTGTTATTTATGATAATTTCAGACTCTTGAAATATGAAAAGACCACCAAGTTGTCCCATCTGGACTCATTATATTACACAGATGAGGAATGGAGTCACTCTTTACGATCTTTTCAGAATCTTGAAACATGAAAATACCACTGAGTTTACCTGTCTGGACTCATTAAACTAATCAGATAAGGCATAAAGTCACTCTTTTTACTATCCTTTTCAGACTCTTAAAACATGAAAAAATCAATGAGTTTACCCATCTGGACTCACTAAACTAATCAGATGTGGAAAGTGGACAATAGAATTGCTTTGTGTTCAATATTGTGAAAAGAGTTTTCTGGCAGCAGTTGCTCCCTTGAACATGGCACTCCCTCAGATAAACCTTCCTTGTGACAGCATCTCAATATGAATCTTACCATCCTATGAGTTTAGCCTATATACCCCAATGTTCTTGCATCTGTGTATCCTAACACTCTTTGTCGTTCATGAGTCTAGTGCTACATGGTTAAAACTATTTCCGTTCCTTCTATTATTCAAGGGAAAACCTTTATCCTCTGTTTCGTCCATCAAAACATCAAGCATATCCTATCATCATGCCCTCTATCACTTTGACCCAATCCTAAAAAGAATCCTAAAAAATAATCATTCTTGTCCCGTTTTATTTCGACTAATGTAGGACACCTTATTGCCTACCTTTTGATAGGTCTCTTCCTACCAACTTCAACACTCTATCTAAGAAGAAGACCCAGAAACACTTCAATACCTTGGTACTTGTAGACATCAGTGGTAGGTCACCTTGTGTTTGGTCAGGGGTTTTCATAATTGGCTCTTGGTTAAAAGATTCTACAAGTGTTTGACGACAAAAAAATTATTCACACTCGCTAGATTGTACTATACATCTTGGAGACCATCACCATTATCTATGGCCATCCTCACATTTGTTAACGGTCTCCATTATTGACTGGTAATCAGACGATTTCATGCATGTTCGACCTCAATGCCTATATTCACATGTATCGATCTATGATGTTGCGGTGAAGTGGAAATCAAGACCTTGGGTAGAGGCTTGCATCACTCAGCCTTGTTTCCTCTGCCAAGTAGCGTTTATTATTTTTTGGAGATAGTTCATCAGAATGATCCTATTATGACACAGGTTCTGCATTGTGCTTATCGGCAGAAAGCATTGTAATATCTCTTTATTGAGAAAATCAGTCTGACATAGCTACTGAGCATGGAAATTCTTGACTCAAGACATGATTTTAGCTTTTTTATATATGTGTTGTATCAGGTTTCTCATACCACCCAAAGATCTGATCCTCTCTCTCTTTTTTCCAAAGAAAAGGACAGTTACATATAAAGTATTTCAGCCATCGTCATAGAATTTGATCTCACACTTTAGGGGGCATTTGTTATATAGGAAAATGACCTCCTCACCGACTCAGAGGAGAAAGACATGATGACTAAAGGACTGACCAAGGTCATAGGCCTAGTTATCAAGCTAACATTGTCTAGCCACTAGCAACCTGCTTTATAAAGCTTCCTAGCAAGGCTAAGGGTGCGTTAGTGCCTAGTGTAACTCTGTCTATTACCTCGGGAAGAGCATTAGTGAACCTTAATGAGTTTATATGGGTCAACGGAACAAGTTGATTGAGAAATATCATAAGACTCTCTCCTATGTCAGCTCATAAAAGCATGGAAACATCATAACTTGACCTGTTTGGAGGAAATACTAATTCCTAATGGAGTATACAAACAGGAAAGAGCACAAAGGCATGGAAACATCGCTGCTTTTGCCTAATGGAACTCATGAAGGACTTGAAAAACCTATCCTCAGATGTTATATATGCAAGGCTAGGGCCATTATGAAAGAGGTCGAAATATTTGAAAGGATTTCCTATTTGGCTGTCGAGTAGAGTATTAGACTAAGGCATCAAGAGGTTAAGAAGGGACAGAGAGAGAGGAGCTAGAGGGGTAAAGGAAGGCTGATACCACCAATGGTTGTAATAACTCATTCTGCATCAATATATAACTGCAATTGTGTTGTCCACTCCGTGATGTTGGTAGTATAACTTGTTTATATGTTTATGCAATATCATTAGCATGAGTGGCTTAGATATATGCAACTAGATATCTTTATATGTTCATCTATTGTTTATCAGGGTTTTATGCTGTGATATTACACTTGTCTTTTCTATGTGCAGGTTTTGATCTAGAGCTAGCTCAGGGGTCTTCCACCTAGCTACATTGCGCTCTCCAGCAACACCACACTAAGACTCAAGGTAATAAGTCCTTCTCTCTTTGATATTCATTTGTTAAGCATAGATATGCATGCATCTTTGTGACAACTGCAGCTAATCTTACAGTCTGCCAAGGATCCCAGGAAGATCCTTGAGGGTTTCAACATCACCAAACACCCATGCATTAATCCCTATAGCACTACCCAACTACCCGAAAAATTCACTTCAATCACCTATATTTATATGATTTCTTCTTTTATTGCTCTAGTTGATCCATGGGTAGTACAAGATCAATCTAATATCGATAGTTTTGGTGATCATATGTTGCTCACCCCTGTTGAGAAAGATTGCAAATCCATCTATTTGGCTTGCACGACCTATTTTGATCCTTCATTTTTGATCAATTGGGTTGATCATTCTTTAGATTATGGTACATTGTCTTATCCTTTCTCTCATACATTTTCACTGATGGGAGCATCAACGCTATCATGATGGTAGATGATGCACCATGGGATGATCATAATAATAATTTCTCCTTACTAGATTCCTTCAAGGACAATCTTAATGAACTTTATTGACCCAATATCATTGAGTTATATACGAATTTCACATCCATTTATGATTTCAATTATGATAAAAAATTGTGGAACATTAACGAGACCATCCCTCTAGACATTTCAATTAAACCTAACATTGTCAAAAATCTACATATTGGTGCATCTTGCTCTCTAGATGAAGTCAAGACTTATAAAGATCTATTCCAGAAATTCAGGGATGTTCTTTCCTGGTCTTATAAATAATGGTATCAATCCAAACATCATTGTGCATTATATTAAAACATATCTTGATTCTAAACTATTGCGACAATGTTTTCGTCCCATTGATCCCAAGAAAACTACTGCTATCAAAGTCAAAGTTGAAAAAATTATGTGAGCTTGTTTCATCTATCTTGTACCTTTAACTAACTCGGTTCCAATATGGTTCCTATTATGAAGAAATAAGGAAAAATTTGTGTCTGCATTGATTATCAAGACATAAATCATGCTTGCCCAAAAGACAATTATCCTACCTCGATCATCGACTAGATCATTGATGATTGTGCTAGTTGCGAGATATTTTCATATATGGATGATTTCTCTTTCTATAATCAAATCAACATTCTCCCACCAGACGAACATAATACTACATTCATTTCTCCTTGGGGCACATTTGCATTCAAAAATCCCTCTTTCAGATTAAAAAATGTTTGGGCTATGTTCCAGAGGGCCATGAATTACACCTTCCATGACATCAAACATATTGTGCAACCTTATTTGGACAATTTTCCTACTCATTCACTATGTTTGGCTTATATGGGCCTGACCCAGGTTCGGAAGAATTATTTAGCCAAGCAAATCCCACAGCTACCGGCCCTTTCGGCAACAACCCACGAAGCGTGGATTGAGGTCTCATCCGAGGTAGCAGGGGAGGGTGCTAGAACCAGGTTTTCACACCCTTGGGATGTCTATATGTGGTCTGAGAGGTTTGCGTGCCATTCAGAAGCTTCACGTTGTGCTAGATCCACACAAATACAGATAATCTTAGCTTTCTCTTACTGCGCTGATTATAGATCTAATTTATTCGATTAAGTATTATAACCCAGACCTACTTAGAGAGGTATTTTAGCAAACATCTATTACTTTCATTTAGTTCACATATTAAGATTAAACCTGATATATGTGCGCAGATCAAAATAGTTTCATTAACTATAAAAGAACAGAGTTGCGATAGTTCAAAATTAACATAGAATTTAGAAGAAACTTATCTTTATTTCCACTTATAACCCTTACATCCAAATCTGCCTTGCGAACTTAGCTGCAGGGGTCCACGCACACAGCTACGAACTCTTCCTGGCCTCTGCACACATAGCTGCAGAGCCTCTATCCTCTACCCAAACCCTCGACTCAGAATTACAAACACTCTTAGAATGCTCTTTTCAGACACCCATTACATTTCAGATCTCCAAAATCATACCCAAAACTTAGCTACTCTACCCATAGAGCCTTGCTCTATTTAGACCTTTCCATGGACCATGATCCCTAGGCGGACCAACTCAACCTACATTTCTTCACATTATTTTTGGGTGGACTACCATTTTGACTTTAACTTATTACAAATATCACTCCATGCATCTCACGGAGTCTTTACCATGCTATTAGCCAAAATTTCAGGCTTCGTGCCCCATACCCATTGCACGGGGCTTCTGCTACCCAACAGTCCCTTAACACAATCATCGTGACTCATCCCGAGTCACTTAGCTGGTGCGTCCGTCTTTGCGCGGAAATCGGTCAGTAGCTTCTGCACGTCACTTGTGCTAGTAGCAAACTCTTCTGTCATGTGTTCCATCCGTTCCACATGTGTTGCCGACACGTTAGTCCCTATCTCAGCTATCTCCATAGTGGCATACTCCACCTGCATGTGGGCAACCTTGTGCTCTATGGTGGTGGAAATAGAAAATGCCTCATCCAGCCATGGCTGGAGATGGTCTTTAACCATTGCTTCCTTTTGTCTAGTGGCATCGGCTTGGACTTTCATGTCCTACACCTCCCTCATCTTGGCCAAGTGCTGCATGATAGCAATGGTCTGTGTGGTCCCTCTGAGCTGATCGTAAGCTTGTTGGAGCTCCTGGGCCTCAGATTCCAATCGACAGAGTGTTGGATCCTCTTGAAGGGTGGTGATCGTAACAATCGACTAAGTTAGAAACTCGGTACATTCCACTATTTACCATGTGAGCATCACGTGCCGCAAAGTAATAATGTTCCTATGTTGCTTTAGGATCTCTGGTGGCGTCGATTGTGGAACCTTCAGTCTTAAGTTTGCAATCTGCATGTTGAGCTCTAGCTGGATCCACACGGCCTCCTCCTTTGTCTTCCAGAACCCAGTAGCCAGTGTATGGATCTGTGTCTCAATGGGCAAGTCCTCTGCAATTTCTAACTTCGGGGCACTCGACCAAGTTTCTACTACTACCTTCTCCATCTGTTGCTTTTGTGTGACTGCTTCATCATGTTAGAGCCACAGCTATTTGATATTAATTTTCTACTCTTATAGGACTTGGTCAACGTAGTCAACCCTGGCACAGAGTTCAATTGTGGTGTTGTCGTGTAGTTGTTGCAAACTTTCATGTGGTAGGGTAGCCACATGCAGTCCCAATCCTATAAGTCGTTCTAGCACAGCTCGGTCCTCTGTTTGTGTGGTAGTCAATGCTCCGGCTAGAATCAGGATAGAATGAGCCATTTGGGCTTTTAACAACGGTTTCATAGCTGCGATACTGGAAGTCCCTTGAGTAGTGTTGGTGCCTACCTACACGATTGTTGATCCCAATTCGTGTAGCTATGTGCTTGGTTCCCCCAACACAATCTGCTACTCCGACATGGTCTCATCGACTACCTCCTAAGTGGCATCTCGAATAGTGTTCTCGATGTCAGTTAAGTCTCCTTTAGTTAGTGTGGTCACTCCGTTGTCCATTTTAGATGCCTTTGCCTTCTTCTATGGCTTTGACCGCTCTGATGGCGCTGACCGCTTCAGAGGTGAATCTGCACCTATTACTGGTGGTTTGTCTGTTGCCTTTTGATTGTCCTTATCTGTTGTTGACGCCACCCCTCCTAGTGGTGTCTTTCATGCTGCCACCTGAGCCACCTCCCATGCTACCTTAACTTCCACGGCAAACTGTTCATTGCGCTTTTGCTGCATGGCCCGCTTAGCTTCCTCCTTTTGCTACCTAATAGCGGCCTTGTTGCATTTTACTGTCGCCGGTACATGCCATGCCGGTGGCCAAGTATTCACAATCCTATTGATAACGTCATCAATAGAAATATATTGGAGTGAGGTTCATGCCTGGGCCAGGTCCTTACGCGACTTGATGTAGAGACGATGCATGTCTGCCTTAAATTCAACAATATGCTTCATGCTTTCATAGATCCCATTGGACAGGTGGGGTAAGGTAGTAATCCACTGACGCACATTCGCGTCCATCAGTACCCAAAAGATTTTGATATTTCAAATTTGTCCCACATCCCTTATCACCCAAAGGGAAGCATATCAAGTGGCTTTCGGCCATTCCAAGTCCAAGACAAGAAACTAGCTTTCTTCAGGTAGGTCGGTGGCAACCAGCATGATGGACAAGAGTAGCCATGCATAATGGAAATTTTTTCCCTCCTCCTACACTTTGCGGTAGTTGGTCAAAAATTCTTCACAGAGAAACTAGGACCAATTGAACCGTATGCCGATGGCACATTCTTCAGTGAGTGCAATCATGACAGCTAGAACCTTAGTGCCATGACACTTCCTCATTACTTTCCCTGCCATCAATTGAGTGGTGATGGGAACTGCTTTATTTGAGATACTATTAATGATGTACCCCCACTACCCTTTTGTAAGCTTATACTTCTTTTTTAATAGTTCTATCATCACGATATCGTTACTTTTTTATGTAATTTCTCGAGGATCTCTCCCATCACAGGGAAGGTGTGAAACTCGATGAACAAGATCAGGTTTGATACTAACAGGTTTACCGACCCATAATATTTCCTCATGAATTAGACAGAGAAACTGCTTTACAACCAACATGGTTATCGGGGGCCGGAGGAAGTGGGGAATTGACAAGAGACAGATTAGCCTAGCTTGGTCCACTTTCCACAACCACTCCTTAGGCTAGAGTGTTGTCACCGTTCCTTTGACAGTCTGTTCCATCAGTGCATCCATCACTAGGTGAGGAAATTTTACTGTATCCGTAAGATCCCAATCTTCGAATTTCATCGCCGCCACATAGCCAACCACCGAGTTTTCTACTAGGACTTCTTTTGGTAGAGCTGGGGTATCAATGACAGTGTCAACTTCATCTAGGTTTTTAGGTACTTTCACCTTCCCTTTGCTTTGAGGCATATACTTGGGTTGTCATACAGGCTGTATAGTATCCTCCTCAAGGTTGACTTCTTTGACATATGTGGGAGAGTCTTCAGCTTCTGTATCACTGTCAATGGTAACAGATTTACCCTTTTCCTCCATTGTGAACTTGCCAAGGTGGGGGTGTCAAGGCGACCTTCTTACTGATTTTGGGATCTGGGGGTCGTTCCTAGTCCTCGCCATCCGAGGTGATTTCAGGAGCTCAGTTGGTTGCGGCAATGCTTGCTACAGGTTATCAACGGTAGGATTGTGTGCTTTGTGGATTACTTCTTATTAGTGCTTTGGCAATGCCTTAAACCATAGACTTTATTTGGATTACTCGTCACTCCTCGTGCACTTGCTCCTAACCCATGGCAGCTTTCTGGTGGGATGGTAAGATGTGGTGATGTGATTCTTACTATGATTATATAAGATTCAGAATTTAAGATTGGCTGCTTGCCCTTGTAGCAACTCATCAATATGATTTTGGCAATTATTCTTCTTCCTTAATTACCCGCCACCCACTCCATGGTGCTTTAAATGGGTCATCATGTCATGAAAAGTACCTGAAACGGTCACTTTCCACCTTTCCTTCGCAACCGTGAAACCCCAGGATCGTAATTACAGTTTTTGTGTGTATGCTAAGGTCATATTGTGCAACTTCACAATAGCCTGGTTTATAGTCTCGTGCCCTCTTTCAACTGTGGGGAGCGCTGGGACTGGACCTCCTACAGATAGTCAGGTGGGCGAACCCCTCATGTGGATCTTCCATTTCCTGACTAGCCCAGGCTGTGAGGACCTTCTGTGTTCCCTTGATTCTGCTAACAGGTTGCGGTGTGTATGGAATTGTCCTTTCAGGTGTCAGCGCAACCATGCTAGTGGGGTCGCTGCTTGTGGCAGGGTAGAAGAGCTAGCCCTACCTGGTTCCTTCGTTCGCTCCTCTACATGACCCATGTAGGTGGCTTCTATCTGCAATTTGGTAATATCTTTATCCAGCTTCGCACTTTGTGCACAGAGTCTAGCCCTTGTTTCTTCTAACTTACCCAATTGCACCTTACTGTGCCAAATGGTTGCCTAGAGCTGTTGAATTCTGTCATGGATAATGTCACTACTGAGGTGAGTTGTATCCAAGAGACTTCCTTTTCTGGCCTTGAGAACCTTCATTCCACGCAAATCTAGTTAGGTTGATGGGCAACTAGTATGCATTCAGACCCTTCGCTGTTGATGACTGGCTATTCTTCTAATGCGTACCTGGAACCGCTTCCTAGATCTTGGCATTAGCAGCCCCCTTGGTACACACAACTCGTTTTCCGACCCATCATGATGTTCTTGTGTTGTGTCCATCATGCCATGCTAGATGAGCTGCCCTTCATCTGTGGCGGTGCTCTCTACTAATTGTTGTCTCTCCTAGGTGGTTACATGTCATAGTGACCGAATCATATTGCAGTTAAGCGTCGTAACTTTCTGCAAGCGGTTCTGCCATTGTTCAGTCTCCTCCTCGGAATCCATTGTGCAAGTGTTATCACATTCCCATGAGGTTCTTCCATCAACCATGGGATGCACCTGATCTTGGTCCTGTGCTATTATCTGATAGATGCAATCTAGCTCGTCGTCACTGTCCTCATCACGCACAGGTTCGGTGTAGCGTTCTCCTTCCGCTAGTTCCAACGGAACTACCACTCGCAGTGACTTATTTTCGAACATCATTTTCTGTCTCCTTAAGTTAATAATCCCCTTCATGTCCGTTGCCCAATTAATTCCGATCAATGCCAGGTAAGGATTACTGTCATCAACAATCTCTATAACTTCAAAATCGGTCAGCGTACTTACACTGTCAATATCCACAATCACTCCTTGTAGTTGACCCATTGGTAAGATCTTTTGTTGGTTAGCCATTCATAACTAGATCGAGGACCATTGCAATGCAGGCTTGCCCATGCACTCCCATGTCTGTTTAGGTAATACGTTCACATCTGAGCCTAAGTCCAAGATGACCTTATCCATTTCATATTCACCAATTTGTGCTGTCAATCTCATTTCCCGTTCGGTGCACAGAGCATGTCTTCCTATTTTTCGGACTACCTATGGTTCACTAGATCTGGTGCACCTGGTGATCAGTTCTTGCAATCCTTGAATGGCCTTACTATCACACAGTAGTTTCATGCAGGTTTTGAGAAAGGTCGTAATCATGGAGGGGTCCAACCATAACTCCATTTGATCCCTTCTGCCTGGGGTAGAAGCTTCTGCGCCACCCATGTGAGCTTCCCTTAAGATCGTCCTTCCCTGTTCCAGCTCAGATTTGTGGGCCTTTGTAGGTGTATCGTACCCCTTACGTCCTTCTTGTAGATGACCTCCTATAGTTGTGCCACTTCTTAGTACCATATTTATATGGGGATCCTCTTCGCGAGGCTCTGCTCACATCATCTAAATACTATGGGTCAGTGGAGGTTGGAGTGCTCCCTTTTTGCGTAGTTCGGAAATTAAGGTAGGTCAGTCTACCATTTCATGGTCAAATTATTCACAGTAGGGACATGAAGTTCTGGTTGGGTTAGTGCAGTCACGAGCGTAGTGTCCTAGTCCACCACAATTATAACAGAGTAACGGTCCGCGACCCCACCCAGGCCCCATTCCTCTTCCTCGGTCGCGTCCTTGAAATCCTCCCCGTGCTTCAATCTGCACTCAGTAAGCTGGGGTTATTTCTATCATCAAGTCATAACTTTGACACATTTGCTCATCATGTCCCACTGATTGATAGAAGTAACAATACAACTGTTGCGGGATCTGGGTATACTTTTGTAGTAGGTGGCAGTTATCTGTTGCATGTCTCCCACCCACCTGACAAATCGCACACCAGAGCGCAGGTGCGGCACTTGGTCCTGCTTGTACCTCTACTTTTAACGGCATTAGGCCTCCCCTCGCCAGATAGTTTGCAAAGATAGGGCAATGGTCCTTATTGTGTGCTTGGTTCTTGCATTTAACACATTCCTCCTCCATACGTACCCCTGATCGAGATACCCTTTCTTGATTCAAGCTCTGCAGTTCTAAATTCAAGTTTTGAAGTTGCATGTGGATTTGCTGAACCCCTAACCCTGGGTCTAGTATTGGGGTCTCGTGTATCCTTATTACTGTCTCTAGTGCCTTGGCTTGGGTTGAGATCTTTTATTGTGAAAGGGTCATCCTCAGGTGTGGTGTCAATGACACCATAAACCGTGCACAGTGTTGTTCATCTGTCAGTGTCATGTTGGCCTCACAGATAACACTTTTTAACATCTGATCCAAATCCCATGGAGTTTCTCCAAGCCTCACTACAATCTCTTTGAACCCAATAACCAACTGGGACCTTGACTTTGGGCACCTGAATTCCTTATTTATCACTCCTGGATTGTGGTAATACCTTCAGTTGGATGATCACTTGAATAATTCATGTGCCAAGTCAATGCGCAGTCCTGAAACGCACTAACTAGGGTAGCCTTCTTGATGTTATCATCTGTGATACCCTGAGTGTCCCACACAGATTTAATCAAAAACCAAAATCATCCTGGTTCCTCTTTCCCTGCAGCTTTAAATATCGGTAGCTTAACTAAACTTGCCATCCTGATCTTTGAGGCTGTTGGAGTTGGGGGTGCGGTTGGTGTCAGAGTGGATGGATTTGATGTAGGTGAGGCGGGTGGTGGCGTGGTTGGAGGTGGTATCAGGGGGAAGTGCTCTCTGATCAAATAGACTGCACTTCCTAGTGAGAACCTCGTGAGTTATTCCTCGCTTTCCCAAGAAATGGAAGCTAATGGACTGTTCTCTACTCCTCCCGTTCCATGGTAACCTCTTCCACTCCGCATTACTCCATACATTAAGGAACGCGCATAATTTGTTTTTCACATAACAGCATCTTAATCCACATATTCAATGATTTCATATACCTACCTCGTGGTCCTTGAAGGAATCGCTTTTCCACCTCGCTATAGCTCATGGTGGTATTTATCACAAACTTAGTGATAAATCCTCCTATTACCCGATCTAGCCAGTGATCTACTGTGTGTGCGTTCTTATCGTCGGTGGCTTCTAGCCAGCGCACCAGTTCCGAAGTCCATGCAATAGGCTATTCCAATCTACACCTTCCCGTGCTATCAGCTAGCCTTGTGATCCACTTATACAGCTCTACCAGGAATGACGCAAGGAAGATCTCATGAATGTCTGTGAATATGTACCCGTCCAACCAATCTTCTTCTGATATTCATGGGTTTCTGTTTTCCCAAACTATGAACTTGTGGAATTTTAGATCCCACCACTCTTCAATCTCTTTCTTTATAGGGTTCTAGTGTTCCCACATCAGACACCCCTTAGGCAAATCCTAGTCCTGGCAATGGAACCATTTGTTGGCTTATATGGGCCTGACCCAGGTTCAGAAGAATTATTTAGCCAAGCAAATCCTACAGCTACCGACCCTTTGGGCAATAGCTCGTGAAGCGCGCACTGAGGTCTCACCCGAGGTAGTAGGGGAGGGTGCTGGAACTAGGTTTTCGTACCCTTGGGATGTCTAGATGTGGTCTAAGAGGTTCGCGCACCGTTCGGCAACTTCATGCTATGCTAGATCTGCACAGATCTAGATAATCTTAGCTTTCTCTTACCATGCTAATTATAGATCTAATTTATTTGATTAAGTGTTATAACCTAGATCTACTTAGAGAGGTCTTTTAGCAAACATCTATTACTTTCATTTAGTTCACATATTAAGATTAAACCCGATATATGTGCGCGGATCAAAACAATTTCATTAATCATAAAAGAACAGAGTTGTGATAGTTCAAAATTAACACAGAATTTAGAAGAAACTTAGCATTATTTCCACTTATCACCCTTACATCCAAATCTGCCCTGCGCACTCAACTGCAAGGGTCCGAGCACACAGCTACGGACTCTTCTGGGCCTCTGTGCACACAGCTGCAGAGCCTCTATCCTCTACCCAAATCCTTGACTCAGAATTACAGACACGCTCAGAATGCTCTTTTTAGACACCCATTACATTTCAAATCTCCAAAATCATACCCAAAACTTAGCTACTCTACCCATAGAGCCTTGCTCTATTTATACCTTTCCATGGACCGCGATCCATAGGCGGGTCAACTCAACCTACATTTCTTTACATTATTTTTGGGTGGACTACCATTTTGACTTTGACTTATTACAAATGGCACTCCACACATCTCACGGAGTCTTTACCCTACTATTACCCAAAATGTCGGGTTTTGCGCCCCATAGCCGTTGAGCAGGGCTTCCGCTACCCAACAACTACATCGGGTTGATCACCCAATGAATCTTAGGGGAATTTTTTTACGATGTATACATGATAACGTTTGACTTAATCTGCACAAATGTGTGTTTTGTGTTAGCTCTGGTCATCTTCTCATATTTTTTTGTATCAAAACAAGGAATTCATATTGATCCCTTGAAAGTTCAAGCATTCATTGATCTACCTGCTCCTTCATCCCTTCTTCAGATTCAATGACTCCAAAGGAAGGCTAAATTTCTTAAGAGGTTCATTCCCAATTATGCTGACCTAACCAAAGGATTTACTCGCTTGCTAAATAAAGGGGTCCCCTTCCATTGGGATGACATTGCTCAAAAACATTGGATGCCCTGAAAGATGTACTGGTTTAGGAACATTTATTATACCCCCATGATTACAAACATGATTATTTCCTTTACCTCACAACTGCAAGTACTACCATTGTTATGGTATTTTTTCAAGAGAATGATGTAGGAACTAAAAATCCTATTTATTACTTGAGTCAGAATCTAAATGATACTGAAGTCAAGTACACTCATGTGAATAAGTTAGCTTTGGTAGTTGTTCAAGTTGTTGAAAGGTTTCACCATTACATCTTTCTTCGTAAAAATGTACATCCTCTCATGACAGTTACTATGGGGAAAATAATCTAAGTGGATTGTCATCATGTAAGAGTTTGATTTGGAATTCATCAAATCCAAGTCGAAGAAATCCCTAGTTTTTGTTGTGTTAATTTGTGACCTTCCCAATTCTGAAGTCAAAATGACATCTAACAATTATATTCTAGAAGATTCATTGTTTCTGATTTCATCATCTGACCCATGGTACGGATACATTATCATATATCTCTAGACCCATACTTCTAGTCTGATACCTCTTGCTCTGACTAACAATTTATCCTATATGAAGCCAAATGTTATATTATAATCGATGACACTCTCTATCATTGTGAGACTGATACATTTTTTTATGGTGCCTCACCAATGAGGAGGATGAAAAATTCTTAAATGAATACCATTTCAAGGCATGTAGCATTCACTCATCTGGATATGCCACCGAATAGAAGAATTCACATGCTAGTTACTTTTGGACCACCATATTTTGCGACTGTATCATCAATGTCCATAAGTGTGATGCATGCCATATTTTTTATCAAAATCTCTGTTCTTGACCCGCTCCTATGAATCCTATTATCACCATTAGTACTTTTGCAAAATGAGGCATTGGTTTCATGACATGTAACCCTCACTCAACCAGGGGGCATGGTTATATATAACAATAACAGGGAAACAACTACTTTATTTTTCTTCAACCATGCCATTGCATGGTTTGATATTCCACAAGATGTAGTCACGGACCATGGAAAAATAATTGGCAATGACATGATGTTTAAAATAACCACCAAGATGGGACTTTCCCATGAAAGTTCCACTCCCTACTACCCTCAAGCAAATGGGTAAGTTGAGGCGATTAATAAATTTCTAAAAACAATGCTTAAACTTATGATAGGGGTCCATAAATCATACTACCATCTCATTCTTTATTTGTATTTGTGGGCATACCAAGTGTATGTTAGAACTACTACTAGATTTAGACCTTTCCAATTGGTCTACGATCTAGAAGCAATCCTTCCAAATGAATGTGAAATTCCATACCTCAAACTTGTTGTCAAACTACTCCCTGCTACTTCCGCGAAAGAGGAATGTCTCTTACACCTGCTGCACTTAGATGAAACCAAGAAATATGTTGCTATGGATAATGAAGCCCATAAGAAATGTATTAAGGTGCAATATGACAAGAATGTCAATGCTCATCTCTTCTCGGAAGGATACATCATTATGTTATATGATCAAGAGTCCAATAAATTAGGATCAAAGAAGTTCAAGCCAATGTGGCTGGGTCCATATATTGTAAAATGTGTTCTTGCTAAAGGGGCCTATGAGCTATTTTATCTTGATGGATTTCCCTTGGCGCATCCTAGAAATACGTTGTACCTTAAGAAATACTATGCTTGAGTTTTGTGTAGTGCATTGTTTGCATATTGCATATAGGTGTGGTTGAGTGTGTTTGCAGTGTGTTCCCTTCAAGGTTTCCTAGGTTTTTGTTAATTCTATTTACATTTGGTTTGCATATGTTGGCATCCCTCGAACCATATGTTGGTTATGTTGTTGGTTCTATTTGTAGTACTCGAAAACTCTCTTCCACAACTTGGGCCATATTTTCTCCAAATGGTGAGTTAGTGAGTATACAAGGAATTTATATCAGTTTATTTAAAAATAACATCGATGAATATAGTGTAGTGATTGAACTATTTTCTGATGCTATTTCACTTGATATACACCATATAGTCATCAGAATTGACTCACAACTTGTAGTACTACAATTGACTAATGTGTGTTCAGTTATAATTCCAACTATGTTTTGCATATTCATGAGGGTTCGCCTTCTCAAAAGATATTTTGATTTCATCCAATATCAATAAATTTCTAGAAATATAAATACATTGATAGATACACTTTCTAATGATATTTTATATAGACATTTGCAACACATGTAAATTAATTCAATACACATCACATCAAATTTGAAACAAAAGAATAGAACTGTAAGAAGCATATATATATATATATATATATATATATATATATATATATATATATATATATATATATATCAAAGTTTTGGTTTTTCAAAATTTGTGCCCGAGACACATATGACCACATGGCCTAACATAAACATGGAACCATAATATGGCTATAAGTCTCCTACTAGACTAATCATAATGCTCATTATAGCCCACCACTGCATGAGCCATCTTGCATAGAAGTTGACTGATATGGCCCTCCACGAGCCATCTTGCACAAAAGCTAACTCATATGGCCCTGCATGTGAACAGTATGTCACACAGTCAAATAGGGAGCTCATCGACCCTAGTCTCAACTTTACCATAGGTCAGCCCCTCCATATGATGCTCAACCTCTGCTAGGATCTTAGCCACATCGAGACCTTGTAGTACCTCTCATCCTACTACAACCACCTGTACTATTGTTGGTGCATGTTGTAGGTCTCCTACATGATGAAGAAGAGAAGATCCCACTGGTTGAATGAGTCCAGTATCTCCATGTGTACTAATTAATATTTTATTCTTAGATACATCAAAATAAAAATAAAAAAATGTAAAACTTAAAAATACAAAAATGGTCAAAATTTCATACCATTGGCACCCCATCGTTTGCCATTAGGAAGCATGAGCTTGAGGTCTCTACAGAAATCCATCCTTACATATGGATAGTCTTCTATAATGATAAGTTGCATACACAAGTAGCTGAAGAAGATCTGTGTGAGGTTCATCGACGAAGGACTTGCATGCCTAGACATGGGATCCACCCATCTCCTCATATGTGGGATGCTTAGATCTATGGGATTGAGCACGATATTTTGTGGCCTGAGCAATAGAATATGCTCTAGAGAAAATTAGATCAGAATCGAACCATGGAAAAATATTTTCAACCATCCATATTTTTCTTTAGTCATCCTCTCTTTCATGTTTATGAATACTCCTTCACTCTTGTTAAATATCGTCGGCTCCAGATATTTTAAAGCATACTGCATATGTGACTTATTTGACACATCGAGAGATGCACTTTTGACCAATCTTAAAAAAAGGAACATGATTGTTCTTAAAGGAAAACAGACTACATATTTGATGTCGATTTTTCCATCCTTAGATGGTTGGGATCTTCATTGACAATGTGTACTGACATAATATTTGATTCTTTCTCCACCACTCCTTTAACAGGAGAAAGAGATGAGGGCACCTCGACTTGATAGACTAGTAAAGAAATATATGTCCTATACCTGTATTTCTAGTGTATGTGCACCAAGCTTGAATGCCTATGCTTGAACATCCCATGCATGAAAAGATACCTCAATAACTCTATCTGTTGCCTCATCATCGGAAGCCAAAATAATTTTAAGAGCCCACAATCTCTTAAAGCCTGGATTGTGGCAAGATCATTTCCTGTAGTCAAATATTATTCTTCATGTTCTCTTTCCCTCCATATTAAAGTCATTTTTCTCCAATAGTCAACTACAACATCACAAGGGGAATCATTAGGATACATTTCATGCAAGAAAACTAGTGAAAATTTGAGGCAAACAATCAAAACCAAGTTGGGGATTGCAGCCAACACACCCTCCTAAGGGAAGACAATGCATTGCAGTGTTGGCGCCAATGTATTTTCCTCCTAATCAATGGATATTTTCACCTTCTAGGGGTGCGTTGGACCTAGGGTGAGGAATTAGAGACCATTCAGAGCAAGTTGAAGGCTCTGCAATGGAAACAAAGAACCATGGGCCTTGCAGTTGAAGGTCCAACCATAGAGAAATTGGTTGAAGAGGTTCAAGAGGGCGTTTCATAGGAAACATCAGATCTTCAAGCCTTGAAGATCAAATTAAGAGGTCTACAAGAAAAGATCGAGGCAACACCAACATAGTGAATCGGGGCAAGTCATGACTTTGTGTTGGGGGCTTGTTGGGACGAAGTCCCCTAGGGTCAAATTTTGTAAATTTTTGTTAAATATTGTAATGTCTCCGCAATTTGAGGAGTGGAATGTGAGTAGCATAGGTCAATAAGAGTCAAAGGAAATTTTAAAAGGTTAAATCCCCTTAGTTTGTTAAGAGTCAAGTTGTTTCGTGACCCGCTCATGGTTCACGGACCATGGTATTGTCATGAAGAATCATATAAAAAGGAATCATATAAGAGTCATATGAATATATCGATCGAAGGAAGAGCATAGAAGGGCAAGTGTTGGGTTTGTTCTATACTTGCGTGAAGGGGAAGTCTCCTGTAGCTATGTGCACAGAGACCTTGGTAAGTCCGCAACTAAGTGCACGGGCCCCTGCAGCTGTGTGCATAAGGTTGGAAAGGATTGTAATTGAAGATCTAAGCATAATAAAGGTTGTTTTTAAGAATTATCTATGTATATGTGTATCATTGATTATCTCTGAATTTGCTGTATGTTTTGATCTATCGAATGAAATTAATCATGAAAAGTACTTAATAGATTCGTGAAGACTTAGATCTGTGTATTTATATAATGTTATGCATTTTTAGCGTAAGTAATGAAGGTCACAAATCTGTTAACTGATAATTGTTGCAATTTTCGAGGTTTTAAGGGTTAGGGTTTGCAAAGGTTGAGATAAGCCCTAAGTTTGATAGAAACACATCACATAGTCCTTTGGATGCAAAAAACTGGTTCTAGCATCCCCCAATACTGCCTCAGGTGAGACTGCATCCTGCACTATGCGGGGTGTTGCCAAAAATGCTAGTAGTGTAGGGTTTTGTTGGTTACCGCAGCTAATTCTCAACCTGGGTCCAAGCCCCCTCAAGCCAACAATGATATTTTCCTCTCTCTTTTGATCTATGGGAAGATTGATTTTATAGCTACCTCTAGGGAGTGATCACATTACAACCAGACATCTCCTTAATTGTGTCTAGTCCTTTGATCCTTACCGATATAGAGTGATCAACTTTGATCCTATTTTAGCTTATTCATGTAAACTTTCACCCTATTTTTCATGGGTCACATCACACCTTAAGCCTGGGTGTTTTGTGTCAGTGCATGTTCCGGAGCGTTGGTGTAATGGGTCATAGTAAGCGGTTCTAATGAGTAGAAGGGTGGTAACAGAAGTCAGACACTACCCAGGACCAACGATAGAGGCACATGTAGGTTAGATGGCTCACAGTATCTTGGCTTAAGGGGCCCTGACCCAGGTTCAAAGTTAATTGTGCCAACCAAAAAAAACCTTAAAATGTTGGCCCTTTCAGCAACAACCCATGTAGCGCAGGCTACAGTCTCACCCAAAGAAGCATTGGGTGACAAAAAAACCAGGTTTCTGCATCCAAAGGTCCATGTTATGGATTCTTGCAGTTCCTAAGGCTTACTTCGGCCTTCACGAACCCCAACCCTTAAAATATAGATAATTGCAGTAACTCACAGAAATAGAATCTAACACTTTGCAAAGACATTTAAACATTCATAACATCAATTAAATGAGCTTATTTACTACTTTCATGCACCAATTAAACATTCATTCATATAAATTCATATAACAAAGAGAAAATATAGAAACTGCATAAGTAAATACAGATGCACATATACACAAATATAGCTTAAAAATAGTCTTTATTGATATAATCTTTCTGTTACAGACTCTTCTTCCCATCACATTCAGCTAAAGGGGTTAGCGCACAGGAGCCTTGCCCTTCACCTAAGTATAGGAAATGGACTTCCCTGCCTTAGCTTACTTGCCCAGACAATGATCTTCTACTTAAGTTGCTTCTAGACTCACTATGAATCATCTTTATATAGCCTTTTCTTTACAATACCACAGTCCATGGACCATGGACAGGTCACAAATCTCACGATATTCTAACAAACTAAGGGACTAAAGCCCCTTTTGACTTCGATGACCTTCGCGCTTCACTCCCTCAAAACACAGAGACTTTACAAGTATACAAAATTAATTATAAAATTTTACCCTAGGGGACCCTGTCCGAACAAGCCTCCAACACAATTTCATTACGCATCCTTGAGTCACTCTATTGGTGCCTTGATCTTCGCCTGTAGGTCGATGAACTCTAGCTTTAAAACATGCATGTCTAATTTTCCCTATGTAGCAACCTATTGCACTTCTTCGGCACGTGGTCCGTTGAGTCTGTTGCATCCCTTTGAGCTTACTCTGTACGGACAGAGTCAACTAGCTAGCCTCATCTATCCATGGTTTCTTCTGGGAAGAGATGATCATTTCCTTGTGGTGCATCTTGTTGATTCGCTCTGAATTAACTTGCCTTCCTGAAGTCTCGCGAACCTTTACACTGGTGCTAAGGTTCGCGTTGTTGACCTTATCTCGTCGAATTTCCTCTTCTTCTCCCTGATGTCAGTGGCAATCCTTTGCAGCATGGGCTCCTCTTGAAACAAGATCCACAATTCCATGGCCTGCTCAAATAGATTAGTGCAGCCCTTGATTTATATTCCAATGTTTCCATGCCTTCTTTGGTAGCATATTTGCGCTACTGTCTAACTTCTAGAGGAGTCATGGGTTGCAATTTAAGTTGTATCTTATAAATCCGTAGCTGTAACTCAAACTAGACTTAGTCGTTTCATCCTTGGACTCCTTCACTACAATAGCCACCTTTTGATTCTTCTCATTGGAGGCTACTTCTACCAGGATCTTGAGCTCTGGAAGCTCACTATAGTCCTGTGCAATTTGCGTTGTGATCTCCTCTTTTTCTTTAAGCGCTTGCACCTTCTCCTCGAAAATTTTCTCATTGTTTTTCTTAACTTCATTGATTATCAGTAGTGTGCATTTCTCCTGAACCCTCAATTCATCAAAAACCCCTTCAGCATAATAACCTTTCTCTCTCTTCTCTCCTCCTTTAGGCCTTCCCTTTGAGGTATTTTTATACCTCTCCCAAAGTAGTTTTTTAGTTGGGAGTTGGTTGGGAACAGTTGGGCCACGGGCACTAACAGGTGATCAGAAGGTAAAACCCGCGATCTCTGCCCGAAATTAAGGATTTTTATATTTTTTTAAGTGTTTTAATACATATACGGCGGTTGGGTATATGCCTACCCGCGTATACATGCATTTAACTCAGGGCAATGTTGCGTATAAGGGATAAAACACTGTTTTTTAAATTTTAGGACCAGGTCTGGAAGGAGGGGTTTCCCTAGGCCATGAGTGCAGCATCACAAACCATAAGAGTGAGATTTGGAGCTATAACAGGAGCGTCGTGAGATTTAAGCTCAGGTTCTTCATCTGCATCAGTTGAGTCCTCTCTTCATTTGTCTCAGGGTGTAGAGATACTTCCGGTAGTTGAATGTCATGGAGATCCAAAGTCATCTCTGTCCACTATCCCACTTGCTTGACTCAGGCTCACTTACTTCTCGCTCACCTATCCCATGCTTTTTTGTAACACACTTGTTTGGACCTGCAACTCGTGCAGGTCTTGTTGAATGTTTCTTAACGTCTGCTGGTATTGGTCCTCAAAGTGGCCCTAAAGATCTGATGTTGCGACGTAGACCACATCACCTATTTCATCTAAGTCCCCTTCAGTGAAGACGAAAGGGGTTGCTCCCGTTGATCTTTCATACTTTTATTTCTTTCGTGGCCCAGTTGATGTATGCTTCTTCCATTTCTTAACTACGAAGAGGGATTCTAACTCGGCACTCCCTTCATCTTCTTCCTCTGTTTCTTCCTCCTTTGACGATTTCTCCTTTTCTGACTCCTCAACGTTAATTGTGGCCTGTGATGTCATTTTATCCTATGCTGCTTTTTCTTTAGTCGCCACTTCTTTCTCTCATGCAAAAAATTCCTTTTTCTACACAGCTTTTTCTCGAGCGGAAGCCTATTGTGCTTCCTTGTTCTTCTCTGCAGCCATCATCTACACAGTTGATCCTTTAGTGGCCTTACTAGTAGCTGTGTCAGCATCTAAAGGGGTTGGCCAATCACTTGGCCACTTACTAACGACCCCTGCTATATCCCCCTCAACCACCAAGTAAAGCAACTTATGCCATATCCCCCTGGAATCCTTCTTCTTGTGAATCTACAGATTGTAGAAATCTAATTTAAAGTCAGCTATGGTTTCATACTATGCGTGCATTGTAGGTGATAGCCTCGGCCTCTGCTTGATCACCATCCTTAGTTCCATCTAAAAAGGGACCCAAAATATCTTCATTTCTGTGATGCACGTGGGGTCCTTGGTAGCCCATAGTGAAGCAAACTTCGCTTCCTATCAGAAGTCTGAGTCATGTGGACAAAATAGACTATCCTCAGGTATCTTCCAAGACACTAGTGCTATCAGTAGTAGTGGCCAGGCATAATGAAATGCCTTGCCCTCATCCTCGACCTCCTTGCAGTGATATAGAAACTCCTTGCATAAATAATGAGCCCAGTTATACTAGACTCCTTTGGTGTACTGCGCAGCCAAAGCAATAACTGGTTCCAGTACTTCATTTGTGTGACACTTAAACATTATATTTCCTGCTAATATCTGCATGACAAACTACACCACTGGATCTAAGATAGAGCGGATGGAGTGTCTTTGTAACTTCTTTATCAGATGTTTCCTACCTTTTTCCTCGAAATTCCTCTCCAGGGTCCACTCCTTGGTATGGAAACAATGTAATCCAATGGATCAACATGTTTGTGAGAGGGATGGGTTCCCCTTGCTAGAGACACCCATCATGCACCGGTGTTAGAAATTGGCACACACAGATGGTGTTTATGTTGGTGTGATTGAAGTGCAGAACCCATAGCATATTTAGGAGCCTTGTGGCCCCAACACGTGCTACCCATTTCATGGGCGCCGACTGTGTGACCTCTAAATCCTCATAATATACCTTGGATAGGTATTTTCTTAGTGCCAGATGAGGGAAATTCTCATGGTCCCCTAAGTCCCAATCCTCCATATTTAGTGTTGGTATGCGGGCCCAGCAAGATGCCCTCAAATGTCACTTTCTCTAACAATAATTGTGTGGACACCATGAACTTCACGTTTCCTAGATCTTTTCGTACTTTAGACATGGCCTTTTTCGATGCAATATATTTCAGCAGCCGAGTCATCGACTTACACTCCTCAACATCAATTTCTTCTACACCTCTGCACAGTTCTTCCGCATCCAAATCCATTAGCTCTGTCGGTTGTTGTGACCGATCCATCTTCCCCTTCTGGCAGATTTCCATGGGGTTTTTCTGCAGTGACTACCTCATAGTCATCTTTTGAGGTTTCATATGCTACTTGTCTCCCGCCATGGAAAGATAAGTCTTACATATGGGAGACCTATGCGTCGTAGTTAGAAATCCTGCAAGCATAGATGGGGTTGCCTCCATCTCAGGGGGCGTTGTATTCATTCTATCTAGAAATCTTTTACGAAAATATTCAGGCATGTCTACCAACCCCGATTGTGAAAAAAGTTGCTCCCAATCTGGATCAGACATATAATTTTGTACTTGGAACAAAGCAAGGTGAAAATTCTTAAGGAAAACTCTCAGGAGGAAAAGTGTTCGAATGTGGACCAACATGCCATATTTATAGAAGAATTTGAATTCAAATCCAGCATTTCCATCCAATTCTCGGTCATTAATGCATCTTTGGTGGCATATTTCCAAATATATGCTCCATAAATGTGTTGTCCCCACTCCTTTCAACAGAAATTTCGCCATCGAATCATCTACAGTGCTTCCAATGGTCACTTTTCAGCTATGCTGAATGACACCCAACCTTGTGGTGTAACTCCTTTGGCACATCTCCCCTTGGTAACTCACTTCAATTCATCATGTAGCCCCCTCACTTCTGCTTTCCAACTTTCGGGCAGTGTAGTTTATAGTCTCATACTTCCTTGCAGCTGCGTGGAGTACTAAGACTATCCCACAATCATATAGTCATTTTGTAGGGGTGGCATCACCCCTGTATAGCTTCAATCGATTGCCATTGACATTTTCTAGGAATAATTCCCCATTCAGCTTCATCAGATGAATTGTGCCACCATATGTAATTTCCTTAATGGCACAGGGTCCTAGCTAATGAATTTGAAGTTTGCCAGGGAACTTTGTAAACTTACTGTCATATAGCAATACCAAATATTCATTCTTAAAGGTAGGTTGTTTGATATGGCGATCATGCTATGCCTTTTCATTATCCTTCTGCACTTGTTGATGAAAGGTTTCCAAGAAGAGATCTTCGTCCAATTCTATGAGTTGCACGAGTTTCTCCTCCATAGTATCGTAATCAACCATGTCTATAACTGCTACAATCCGCAAACATTTCACAATGTATTCCATGGGCATTATAGAATCCTACCCATATACCAATCTAAATGAGGTTTGGCCTATCAACTTCTTAGAAGTAGTCATGTATTCCCAAAGGACTTCTAGTATGCACACATCCTAGTCATTCCGCTTCACGTTGCAAATATTTGTCAAGGCGCTCTCCAAAATTTTAATGAACACTTCCACCATGCCATTATCTTGAGGGTGATAAGGCAAACTCTTCTAATGATATACCTGGAATTCCTCGAGCAGCGTAACAATGGTTTCATTTAAGAAGTGCATACGCATTCACTCATTAAAATTTTAGGACAGTCAAACCAAGACCAGATATACTGAAAGACAAACTTCATAGTTGTAACTTCGCTAAAATCTTTTATAGGCTGCACCTCCTCCCATCTAGTCAAGTATTTAGTCATTGTAATAATGTATCTAGCCCCGTCCTTTTCCCTGGTGGTTGTATTGGACCCACAAAGTTTATTGCCCACTTGTCAAACACCTACAACGTCACTTGTGGTTTTAGGGGGAATTCATCTCTTCACGATGGTTTCCCTATAATTTGACAAACATCACACACCTTGCAATAGGTATTAGAGTTCTTATGCACAGTCGGACATCAAATTCCTACATGTAGGATTTTCTGCGTAGTTTCTCTTCCTGCGTAATGGTCTCCTGCTATTGCTCCATGTGCTTTTGCAATAATTCTTTGCCACTCATACCTTGGGACATATCTGTGCAATATTTCATCAGAGCCCATTTTGTATAAGTGTCCAGCAATCACAAAAAATCAGCTGCCTAGACCACCAGTTCTTTCTTCTATTGCGTCGAATATCCTTCTGGGGTTGTACCTGTAGACAAAAATTTAATTATATCTACGAAGTGACCATTTGCGATGTGAATAGAGAAGAGCTACACATCACGCAACCCTTCCTCCAAACTCATAGGCTCATCACTTGTCTTAATCCACGAGAGGTGATCATGACCAACATTCAGGTGTGCTAGCTTCACAATTACCTCAAAATTGTATTCCTAGAATAACAACAACCACCTACAAATATTTCAACCCAACACAGGATTTTTGACCAAGTATTTTAGAGTAGAATGGTCCATATACATTTTGAAGTTCTCTCCCAATAGATAGTGCTGAAATTTCTACAGCGCATAGACCATCGCTAGTCCTTCGCGCTCTATGGTCGAGTAGTTCTTTTTTGTTGGAAATACCGAGAGGGGGGATGAATCAATATTTATTTTTAATTATTACTTTTACCAGTTATATTACTTATAATTAGAACACAAAATGAACAATAAGAATAAATACTTTTATTAATCTTAATAAATCAAGTACAATATTTATGTAGGGCTCCAACCCTATCTTCCAAGGAACCAACCTTGTCCCTTTGAGGCTCCAACCTCTTGGGCTCAAACCCTTAGCTTTACTTCATCAAGATGTGTTTCATTATACTTCATGTCTCCCAATGTCTTCTTCAATGAGCCCTGTCAATCTTTAGTGATGCCTTCACTTAGTCTCCACCTGACATTATCAATGACTACCTTGTTCTTCACATGAAGGTGTCACCACTGGTCTTCATTTCACCCAAAAAAAATTGTCCAAGGTCACCTAATGATGGCTTCAATGCATCATTATCATCAAATGATCTCCACAAATATTCAATATGTTGCTTCACTAATTTCTCCAACTCTGCCCTATTCTATTCTCAAGAGAAGACTTCAACAAGCTCTATTTTTCCAATCCCAATAAATCAACACTTTGACCACGAAAACTATGACAACTTTGACCATAGAAGCTTCAGCCACAACAACTACACAAGGTTCAACCACGACAACAATGGAAGCTTCAACCACAAAAACTACAACAGCTTCAACCACGGCAACTACGACAACTTCGACCACAACAACTATGAAAGCTTCAACCACAACAACTAGGACAACTTCGACCACGAAAACTACGACAGCTTTGACCACGGGAACTACGGTAGCTTCGACCATGGCAACTATGGTAGATTCTACCATGACAACTATAGTAGCATCAACCATGGGAGCTATGGCAGCTTCAACCATGACAACTACGGAGCTTCGACCAAGATTTTATGCCCAAACAGAATTATCCTTTTGTTTCATCCTAAAAAATAGACTCCTTGATCTCCTCGGCCTTCTATCTTCTTCTGTACTTCATATCTCTAAATTATTTCCTGAATTGTTGATCAAAATGAAGACTTCAGACACCTATTTATAGATATTTTGTTTATAACTGAAGGGACACATCTATTTGAATGAGGCCGACTTGTATGACTAAGTGTAGGTCAACTCACTGCTAGGAATAATTTCCTTAACATAAAAATTCAATATATCATAGACTATTGGGCATTTTGGGAAAAATAAAGGTTCATTAGAAAGAGGAAAATATCCTCTTTAATATCATCTAGGATCCATTTTGAAAGGATGCCTCCAAGGTGTCCAAAATAATTTGTCTTTGTGACTGTCCTTAAATTTTATGCATAAAAAGTTTGGTACAACATGAGGAATGTTTGGGATAGTGTGGCTTCTTCATTCGTTGGCTTCTTCATTGTTATCAATGTCATCATAGGATCATATAGTCATTATGTAGGAGTGCAACATCCATGTAGCATGACACATCAACAATGTCATCATATACTAGTGCAATCATAGTGCAACATCATTAGGAATGTTCCAAGGTAGTCTTCTAACCATCAAATGAGATTGTCCATTTCATCATCTAGTCTTCCAATCATGTTATGAAAACCTCATCAAGTGTGGTCATTCATCAAGTGTAGTCCTCCATATGTCATCAAGGGTTAAGGTCTAGATCATCAAATAAAGCACGTGATTGGCATTTGGCACTTCTTAAGACTTCTTGATTTGTGGCTTGACATATTAATTGATGGCATCCTTGTCAAACAAGAGTCATGACATCATCATCTAGAACTAGCCATCTCAAGAATATAATCCATCTTGGCCAATACCCTATTGAAATCAATGACAACCTTGATTAAGAATCTCCCCCTTTATCATCGATGGAAATATTATTGCCATTCCAACATTCTCTCCCCTTTTGACATCAATGGAAAATTGGGTGCCCAAGTACTCCCCCTATGAATCTTCTTCTTTTCATCATATTTTCTTCATCAATAGTAGTTCTTCATAGGTATGTTACTCCCCCTGTCATGGTTCTCTTCTTTCTTGCAATGTGTTCCATGATAGATGTGCTTAAATTCCTTCATATGATGAACCAACTCCCCCTATCTACACGACCTCCTCTAGGTCATGAAAGATTATGTACTTAGTGATCAAGTGGAAGACATATTCAACAATAGTCCATTGGATAGATAAGAGACCATGTTCTTCAATGGAGTGTTCCTAAGAAATGATCTATCAAAGAATGATTATCAATAGAGCTCATCAAGGATTTCATAAGGCCCATTCATGGATAGCTTCTGCAAGAATGCTTAATCATCATAATCTCCCCTAAATATATGTATGTTCTTTCTTTTGTTAAAGTATCCCCATTAAACAATTGGAATATTGAGGATGACATCATCAATTCAGCGACATGTTTTGTTGGCTAGAGAGTTCAAGAGACTTCAGGATTGTATTTTCTTCCTTCTCCATACTTGTGTAACCTTTTTCTTTGGTATGGGCCTATCTTGTGTAGAGGCCCAATTCAAGTTACAATCACGTTCCATATGTCCAATGTTATGAAACTTGTAGCACTGTATATTTTTCATGTATAAAAAATCATGACTTCTTGAAAAATTGCTTCTCGAAGATTGACGGGGACCATTATAATTATCTTTGTGATATGCCCTACAATATTTTTCCTTGTGCCCAAAGTTAGTACAATAATAGCAATAATGAAGAAATATACTTTGGTACCTGGGAGAAAAAAGTTTCCTTGATGCATTTCTGAAGTATTTTTGCCTTGGCATCCTTTGATGATAACCATTGCTTCTGGAATCCTTGACACCATCTGCATTTCTTCTTGGAGGAGGGTTTCTTCCATAGTTATCTTGACCCTTCTCCTTGCCTTTGATGGAATTGGGATCATCAACATTTGTTCTACGGTTCCTCACATCCTTGTTGTTTGAAGCATTAGGGTTTGCATAATTCTTGGTTGAGGATTCACCTTCATAGCCAAGACCTGATTTATCAAGGGGAGACCTTTGATGACTTAGGATGTCATCTAGGGTTTGAGAACTTTTCAAGTTCTTATTGAGCAAGTCAACTTCCTTTTTAAGAAAGACAATTTCTTCCTTCATTTTCTTTCGTTCTTCATCCTTCTTTTATAGAATGATATCCATTTCTTTCTTCATCTTGGTTGCTTCACATGATTGGGACTTAAGCAAAGTGATTTCTGATTTTAACTTAGTAATGTCATCATCCTTTTCTTCTAGTTGGCATATCATGGTGTTTCTCTCCCTTTCTGCTTCATCGACTTGTCCTTCTATGAGTGTCAAAGATTCCATCACCTTCTCAGCTCCTTGTGCTTGTTTCCTTTGTTTTTCTAGTTGATATCTAAGGGAGGAGACCTCTTCCTTGTATTGACAAATCTCTGCTTCAAGTTTGTTCAAGCTTTTGTGCCTTTGTTTAGGGTGGCTTGACAAGGTATCTTCCTGTTTCTTTGCCTTATCCAATTGATTTTTCATGGATATGACTTCTTCATGATGCTTTCTCTTGTTTTAATGAAATTATTACTTAATATTGGACAGTTCCTCGTCTCTTTCTTGCACTTGAAGCTTGACATTGTCAACTTCCTTCCTTGTCATGTCCTGGTCACCAACTTGAGCTTTCTTATTAAGTTCCTCATTTTCCTTTTTCAAATTGTTAATCTCTTCCATTATATCCATTATTTTAGTGAGAATATATTCTTCAAAATCTTTTTCATTCTCCTCATCTTCTAAGTCTTCTTTAGTATTAATGTTATCACTCTTATCTTCACCTTCATTAATGGGCTTTGGATCTCCTTCTTGTTTTCCATAATTTTCTTGACTAGAGATCACTGTCAATGATCCTTTTGAGTGAATATCATGAAGTTTATCCCATATTCCTTTTGCTAGTGAACATTTTTCAAAGTTGGCCTTCATAGAATCAGGTAACCCATCCAATATTTCTTACATTTCTCTTGTATTATGTTCCTCAGATTCTCCATCCATCATGTTATCATCAATCATCGATTTCTAGACTTCAATGCCTTGAGTCTTTAAGAAATTCCTCAGTCTTGCCTCCCATATATCAAAGTTTCCATTGAACAATGGATCCTTCACAAACTGATCTATTTCGATTTCAGTGGTTGAGGGAGACATGTCTTTAGGAGGATTTGGGACTTTCTTCCTTGGCTTTTCCATTTGTGTTCTAATGATCAACCTTCAAGTTGTTAGGCTTTGAGTGAAGGTACTGGCTCTAATACCAATTGTTGGAAATACTGAGAGGGGGGGTGGATCAATATTTCTTTTCTATTGCTTCTTTTACTAGTTAAATCATTTATAATTAGAACACAAAATGAAAAATAAGAATAAATACTTTTATTAATCTCAATAAATAAAGTAAAATATTTGTGTCAGATTCCAACCCTAGATGAAGACACCAATCTTCAATCTCCCAGGCTCCAACCTGTATTTTTCCAAGCACCAAGTTGGACTTCCCAAGGCTCAAACCTTCTCACTTTGAGGAACCAAGCTTTAGGGCTCCAACCCTATCTCTGGTACGTGCATCAGCCTAGTCTCTTGAGGACTCCTATCCTCTAGGGCTCCAACCCTATCTTCCAAGGCACAAACCTTGTCTCTTTGAGGCTCCAACCTGTAGGGCTCCAACCCTATCTTCCAAGGCACCAACCTTGCCTCTTTGAGGCTCCAACCTTGTCTCTTTGAGGCTCCAACATCTTGGGCTCCAACCCTTAGCTTTACTTCGTCAAGATGTGTTTTTTTATACTTCACATATCCCAATGTATTCTTAAATGAGCCCTATTAATCTTGAGCTATGCCTTCATTGAGTCTCCACGTGACATTATCAATGACTACCTTGTTCTTCACATGAAGCTGTCATCACTGCTCTTCATGTCACCCAAACAAAGTTCTCCAAGGTCACCTCATGATGGATTCAATGCTTCATGGTCTTCAATGATCTCCACAAATATTCAATATGTTACTTCACAAAGTTGTCCAACTCTGCTCTATTTTGTTCTCAAGAGAAGACTTCAACAAGATCTATTTTTCCAATCCCAATAAACTAACACTTCAACCATGACAACTATGACAACTTTGACCATTGCATATTCAACCATGACAACTACGACAGCTTCAACCCTGGTAACTATGATAGCTTTTACAACGACAACTACAACAGCTTCAACCATGGAAACTTTGGCAGCTTCGACCACAACAACTACGACAACTTTGACCACAACAACTACAATAGCTTCAACCACAACAACTACGACAACTTCGACCATGTAAACTACAACATCTTCGACCATGGAAACTACAAAAGCTTTGACCATGGAAAATATGACATCTTTGACCATGATAACTATGACAACTTCGACCATGACAACTATGGCAGCTTCAACTAATATTTTATGCCCAAACAAAATTCTTCTTTTTTTTGTCCTTAACAATAGTCTCCTTGTTCTCCTTGGCCTTCTGTCTTCTTCTATACTTTGTATCTCTGAATTATTTCCTAAATTTTTGATCAAAATGAAGTGTTTAGATGTCTATTTATAGATATTTTGTTATAACTGAAGGGACACATCTATTTGAATTGAGGCTGACTTGTATGACAAAGTGTAGGTCGGCTCACTACTAAGAATAATTTCTCTAACTTAAAAATTCAATATATCACAAACTATTGGGAGTTTTAGGAAAATAAAGGCTTGTTAGAAAGAGGAAAAGATCATCCTTATGATGGTCTAGGATTAATTTTGAAAGGATGCCTCCAAGGTGTCCAAAATATTTTTTGTTTGTGACTGTCCTTAAATTTTATGCATAAAAAGTTTGGGACAACATGAGGAATGTTTGGGACATCGTTGCTTCTTCATTCTTTGGCTTCTTCAATGTTATCAATATCATCATACGATCATAGAGTCATTATGTAGGAGTGAAACATCAACAATGTCATCATATACTAGTGCAGTCATAGTCCAACATCATTAGGAAAGTTCCAAGGTAGTCTTCCAACCATCAAATGAGATCTTCCACTTCATAATCTAGTCTTCCAACCATCTTATCAAGACCTCGTCAAGTGCCACCACCTACTGTGGTCATTCATCAAGTGTAGTCCTCCATATGTCATCAAGGGTTAAGGTCTACATCATGAAATAAGGCACATGATTGACACTTGGCACTTCTTAAGACTTCTTCATTAGTGACTTGACATATTCTTTGATGGCATCCTTGTCAAACAAGAGTCATGACATCATCATCTGGAACGAGGCATCTCAAGAATATTTTGCATCTTAGGAAATGCCATATTGACATCAATGACAACCTTGATTAACATTTTCTAGCTTCGACAACTTCCTACTCGCAAATGCTATTGGGTGGTCAATATCTCCTTCATCTAGATGGGTCAATACCGCACCCAACACAACACAAGATGCATCTACATGAACATGAAACTCCTTCTTCCAATCAGGGAACACTAAGATGGGTGTGGTGACCATTTTCTCCTTCAAAACATCCAAAATTTTATGGCAATCCTCATCCCAACAAAATGTCGCATCCTTTTTCAACAATTTTTCCATTGGTGTAGTTATTTGTGCATACGCTTTGATGAACTTTTTGTAATACCCATTATGGCCCAACATTGTGTGCAGTTGCTTAACATTCTCCAGGGCCTCCAAATTAACAGTGACTGCTATCTTGGCAGGGTCCACCATCAATCCCTGCTTGCAAACCACACGACCCAAGAGTATCACATAAGGTACACATAATATGCACTTCTTCAGGTTAAGGGCTATCTAATGTCTTCGACAGGTATCCAGCATGAGGTGCAGACTAACAACATAGCGCTTTACCAAATCAAACATTGTCTAGTTGTCAAATTAGACCTCCAAAAATTTGTGGATAAATTCCTTGAAGGCCTCAATTACCACTCGCAAAATGATTGCATGCACATTCTTTAGTCTAAAAGGCATCACTGCATATTGAAAACAACCCCACTCAGTCACCAAGGTGGTCTTACTCTGATCCTCTGGTGCGATCTTGATTTGATGGTACCTTGAGAACCCATCTATGAATGAGCAGGCTTCCTACCCTCCAACATTCTCAATTACCTCGTCAGTAAATGGCATAGGGAATGGATCATGGACGTACACATCATTCATCTTCCTCATGTCTACGTATATTCGAATTTCATCTCGCTGCTTCTTTTCTTGAACCACCATGGGGCTCACCCAGTTTGACTCCTCTAGAGGTTCAACGATCCTAGCCTCCAACATCTTATCCAATTCCTTGTGTACCTTTTCTTTATATTTTGGATTTAATCGGTAGAGGTGTTGCTTTACTGGCTTCACATCTGGCTTAAAAGTGATCTTCATGATGCCTAGATCCCCTACTATCCATTTTAAATTAGAGAACTCGGTGGGAAACAAATCCTAATATTCATGCAACATATCCATGACTTTATCAACTATATCCTCAACCCAATAGTGGCCTATCTTTGAACTTCGACTGTGCTTCTGACCCAATATTCACTTGCTTGGTCTTTAAAGGTGCTAATATATCAAGGATTTGCGCCTTAGTTCCCTTAGCTTTGCACTGTCCTTCAGACTCGGGAATGTTGATGTTTTTGGGATCTTCTTCACCCTCCTCTCTTGTCACATTATAAAATTCAAGCGCATGGCACAACTGCGTACTCCAATCTGGTTGTACCCACTCAACCATCTCTTTAGGAATTTTTAATATCACGGTGTTGGCCCTCAGTTTTGGTCTATTTTTTCTTAAGAAAAATTACTTAATATTTATATTTTCCATCCATTTTCCATCACATCCATATCATTTTGATGTATTTTATGCATATTCAGGTGTTTAATTTTAATTTTGAAATTTCTAGAAGTTTTTATGAAAATTGAGTTTCAAGTGCAATTTTGGACTGAATCAGAAATTCTCGTAATAGCTATGTGGATGACATATTTGCAGGACACTTGGGCTCGAGATGGATGCATGAATGGAAAGCTTGGGAACTAGGACTGAGCTAACTCCACTTGGTTCAGTCAGAACAAGCTTTATTAGGCCCAGTCAAGGCTGGTCAAACATGACTAGTCACTTAGAAAATCCCTAGGAAATAGGGCAGTTTTGAGATTTTATTGGATTGACCATATTTCTTGGGATGGATTGGATGAGTTCGACTTAGATAGCTGGATATGAGTACATATGAGTGTTAGAGATAATATAGATTAATTTGTTTCACAAAACCTCTATTTAAAGCCAAGATTTTGATGGCTTATGGGATGTAATTTATATGTAACTTTTGTATAGTTTTATGCTGAGACAATTTGGAGTTTGAAGCTAATTTGAAGAACCTGTTTCATTTCAATTTGTTGTTCATGCTTGGTTGATTTGCTAAAGTTTCTGTAGCTGAGATTTCTTCAAGTGTGCAAGGCAAGGGTGGAGGGCCCCCACACCAAGCTAAGTGCACTTGGTTCAATTTTCATAGTTTTCATAGATTAGTTCTTGTTTCAAATGTATTTAGATGTGTGATGATTGCTGAATGAATATTTGTTTAATTCTAATCTACATATGAAGGGACACATAGGAATTTAAGTTAAATTCCCCTTCTATTTGATCTTGAACTAAAATTGAATTTCATTCTCCATTTCTTATTTGAAGTTATTTCTGCATTTCTGGTTTGAAGCAATGGTGATTGTGATATAGTAGGATTATGAAGAAGGACAATCTGGACCTCCTTAGTTAGGAGCCTCTTCTTTTACATCTTCTGCATCATAAACCATTGTTAATTAGTGCTCTTAGATTTATCTTCATGAAAGTAGTATTGTAGGGAAAGATAACCTGGTTCTCCTAAGTTAGGAGCCTCTTCCCTCATATATTACATAAATGAATTAGAAATTGTTAAAATAGGTTTATATTTATAATATGTACTTCTTTAAATCTTCAAATTTTATCTTCTAAACTTGATTATATCTGATGTCCATATACTGTGGATTTGCCTCCAAGTTTTACAAACCTGGATTGATAATTAAATACTTGTGTTAATTTATGTTAATAAATTAGCCCAACACATAGCTTTGATCTCTTGGAGTGCCTCATCTATACACTCAAACCCGTCTTCAAAGTTGAAATTTAACAGAAAGATCTCCTTCAGGATATCCCATTCTATTGTCCCATGTCACAACTCTGTTTCCAAATACCATTTCATTGGGATGGTGTCCAAAGTATGACAATATATGTGAACCCACTCCGACTATTGTTCTTCTCCCCATGCTTTCGTCCATCGTGCCAAATGCTTGCATGGATCATCCTTCCCTATGTATTTCTCCACCAAGCAGGTATTGACATACCCAAACCTCAACTTCATCATTCTTTGATACTCCTTCCAATCGACGAAGCTGTCGCTATGCATACCCCACCAATAGGTAGGCGTAGCTCACAACTTAATATTTAGACCTTGACCTTGGAACCAATGTTCCTCTGATACATTGCTTTCAAACTTATCCAAAAACAAATTAGCATCTTCTAATCCATCATAATAAGATAAATTCCATACCTTGGTGGATATGCATCGAAGCGACTTTTTAAGCCTTTTATATTGCAATAATGATACTTCATGTAGTCGGTTCTACCAATGCTCAAGCTCCTCATCAGAATATAAAGTGCAAAAACTATCCCTATCGCACATGATCCATCCATCTGCATTGGGGTTAATTCAGTCCTCATCACGCGCAGTGATCTTATAGATCTGATCAAGGTCGTCTTCTTCTTCATAATCATAGACTCGTTCAATATATCGCACACCCTCAGTCAAGTCCAATGGAACAATAACCCTGAGCTCCTTCCTTTCGAACCTTGTTATGTGCTTTTTGAGATTAATGACTGTGTCCATATCAAAGGCCTAATTGATGCAAAATAATGTAGGGTAAGGGTTACTATCATCGACTATCTTGATCACTTCAAAATTAGCTAGAGTGCTTTCTCCTTCAATATCTACCTTTACCCCATATAGGTGCCCCATAAGAATGATGTTTTGTTGGTTCACCATTCATAGTTGGAAAGGAGACCACTACAACATAGGTATCCCCATTCTCTCCCAAGTTTTCTTTGGTAAAATGATAGCATCACACCCCAGATCAAGAATTGCCTGATCCATTTCATACTCTCCAATTTGCGCATTCAATCTCATCTCGTGACTGGTTCGCTTCTTTGCTTTTCCCACTTTGCGTAGTGTGCGTTGTTCTCACAGAGGTTTATTTTTACTCTTACATTTATCTATTAGTTCCTATAGCCCCTCTACCACCTTCCTATCCCTTATAAGCTTCATGAAAATCTTCAAAAATGTCGCTAACAACGAAGGGTCTACATCCTACACATTATCGCTTCCTCTAGACATTCTCTGACTTCTTGATTTAGAAGCTTCTGCGAAGATCTTCTTAGCCTCCATAAAGGTTTCCTTTTATTTTCTTAAATCAAACCGAAGTTATTTTTCAACAACGTTGCATACCCATCCCTTAAATTTTGGTTGCTTCCCCTTGTCTTGTCTAGTGAAAATACCACTTCACATAACGATATTAACACTAGGCTCATCTTCGCGAGGTTTCGATTGCATCATTTGTATATTCTATGTAGGTGGTTGGGTTTGAGTCTTATTTTCTTGCATATTCACTAGAAGGACTGGGAGATCTTCTATGACGTGGTCAAACTACCTGCAATATTGACAGAAGGGTGTGTTAGTGTTATAGACATTTTTGTGCCTTACAGCATTGAGCATGAAATTTCCATAATCCAAGGGATCCAAAGTTCCTAAAAGAGTTGTTCCTGCCCCTAAAGGAACAAGGTCAACCAATGAAAGCTTCTCCCAGAAGTTCTCCACCAAAAACCACTCAGAAACAGTCAATTCAGGATCAATTCAGAAACTCTTCTAGCTGCCTGCGTTGCAATGCACCCCAGTACACTAGCTAGGTGCGTTGCAACACACCTAAAAGCACTACCAGGGTGCGCTGAGCGAGAAATGCCAAATGGCAATGTCATTCCGCAAGGTGTACAGACACTGGAAGCTTCCAGAATCTTCCTCAATGACACTTGCCTCAATGAATTCGACTAGTGATGAGTAAGAGTCTCTCAACCTCCAAGTGGAAGCAAGAACTGATAGAGAGAAGCCACAAGTCAAAACATAAGCTGACTCATCCTCTCTGCTTACATCTATATATGGATCTCTCACCCAGAGGTCCAGGAGGCTGGAATTTTGTACTTTGCAGAGAATTGCTGTTGGTTTGAGATTGAGATTAGTACATTGGGTGATTTATGCTTTGTTGGAGGAGAGGAAGGGATTCCTTTGCTGGGAGGTAGATGCTGGATCGAGACTCACTTGGTTGTATCTCCTCTTGGACTTTCTTATCATATCAATAAAAATATTTGAGTTTCTCCTTTGTGCTTGTATATCAATGATGCTTTGTTATATTTGTACATTTAGTTTATATCTGATCCTAAACTAGTTATGAATGTAAATCTATGTCTTTTGTGTAGTTTTCCTCTCTTGTGATCTTGCAGGAACTTGGTGTAAGCTGGACCAGTGAAGGAGAAAGCAGCGGGAAGCGAACAAAGGAGAGAGCGATTGGATCGACAAACTAGCAGAAGACACCGGTTAGTTACATCCTTCTTCTCCATTTACATTTCATAAAGAAGAATACGAAGATAGTTTTCCTTGTTTGTTGCTAAGGCACTATCACACCTTAGAGTGGGATAGGGGCATTCCGAATTGGATACTTTTCCCAACAACAAATTGGCGACTCCGCTGGGGATCGTATCTTGTTAGTTTATTTGTGTTTCTATTGTTGTTCTTCTCATAAACTCAGGAGTGCCGAATCGAACTGCATTTGCCATTTTCAAATGCAAAGTAGAGATCTGCTACTCTAGTCCATTCGTTGGGCCTGTTTATGATCTAAACAGCTGATCCACAAGTGCTCTAACAGCCCTTTGTGATAGATCTTAGTCCTCCTTTAAATCATCCCTCTAATTGTACCTAATTGATAGCTTTTATCCGGCCAAAAACTGTAGATTAAACTGCAAACCGTGACCCAGAACCCAGAAACAACTCTCGTTTCTACTTCAGTGCAGACTCTGTGAAGAGGTTCTGCATTTCAACGCAGGTCCCGTGAAGGCTACCTGCGCTGAAGTTCAGTTTCTCTGTGCTGGGGGTGCGCTGATCAGCCTATGCCTTGTGCAGCTGTGGTTCCCTGCTTCCTTTTGCTCAGTTTTATCTATGTTTTTTGCAGCCTGTTATCAGTGTGTGTACCTATTTGAAACCCCTTTTCTTTGCCTCAATTCCACCCCAGTTGTATAAAGAAACTGTATTTGTTCTTTGTGTACTTGTTACATCATTTGCAGTTTCCCATTACAAAAGTAAACTAGTCATACTGTTGCCCTTAGATCTAGACCTGTCATAAGTGTCGTTTTGATCTTAGGAGTGAGTTTGTTTGCTGTTCACAGTTGATTACGCTTTTACTTTTGTCTTTTGGTTTGAATTTATGCATTTCTAGTGTCGAAACAAGTAAATCATAAAGTGTCGTAATCGTCTTTTTGATTGTGTTTTTCACTTGAAATCGAATTCAAATTTGTACAACAGCTTTCTTTTTAGGCATCAATATTAAGAAAGTGAAAACAAATACATGCATATGTGCATTTGCATTTTGATAGTTTGTATGTTGATTTAGGAAAAGTGCATTTACAGTGTGCTCTATGCTCTTTGAGAAAAGATGGTGTCTTTCTTTTCCCCTTGTAGCTAGGATTTTCATTGTTGAAAAGATATAAAAGCTTGCTTATCATCTTTAGACTGCATTTAGGAATTGTATCATACATCTCGTGGTGATCCAAAAAGGCAAACTTCTAAGAAAGATCAACCTAAAATAAATTGAATGAACTTAACAATGCTTTGTAACTTAACGCACAACATAGAGGTCTAGGCTAGAGACGTGTTCCGGCGTCGTAAAACCTGGTCACTGGTCGCCTCACTGATGGTTGGGTGATTCCTCTTGAGAGACGATAAGTGCCAGTACGGATTGTGCTCCCACGTACCGTCGAGTATATATTGGGAGACCCCTATAGACATAAAACCTTTATCCATAGGAAGCCGTGTCGGCCGCCCTACTGATCGCAATGCACTGAACACAGCATTCGGGAAGATTGACCGCCCGTACCTTAAAAAGTATTCTGCGGTTTTGCGAAAAGTTTGGCACACCCTCTACCTAGAACTCCAGAGCAGTCCCTTTCATTCCTTTTCAGACTCCTTAACGGAAAAGGTCCATCTAAGCACTTGTCACTTCAGGCTCATTAAAAATCGAAGGAGACTAGAGTCATCTTTTGCTTTTTCTCGACTCTTTAAAATTGAAAAAGCAAGTTGTGTCTAAGCGTCGTTAAAATTTATTTTAAACGGAACAATCACCCCTTTTTCCTGTGTTGATCTTTAGGTTGAGAAAATGGAGCCTACCAACCAAGGAATTCCCCTTGGTGGAAATCCTAGTCCCTTCTCCTCTTGGGGAGATGTTGGTGCGCCCCATATGGCCACATTGTCACTTCCAGGACTGACAATTGGCCTGCCGGTCTGGCTCTTCTCAACCAATGTCGTTCAGAACACCACTATTCCTGAACAGTCGAATCAACAATTAGACGAGTCCATAATTTCCCACCAACCTTCTACTTCCTCTCATTCCTCCTCTCTTCCTTCCTCTTCGCGTGACGGGACTGGTAAAGCTAAAAACCAAGCTCCCAAGGAGAAGAAGGAAAAGAAGAAGAAAGAGAAAAAGAAGAAGGAGCCAAAGGCAAATAAGGGAAAACAAGTGTTGTCTGATGAAAATCCACACACAGCACTGACCAGGCCTAAATCGCCATGTGTCATCTGCAAGGGAGACCATTTTCACAGAGATTGTCCTTGCATCCCTCGGATACTAAGGGACTGGTCTCCCCGTTTGCACAATCCGGTGTCATCAACCTCTGATAGCCATGTTGAAAGTACACCGTCAACTAGCGAAAGTGAAGTTCTAGGACAAAAAGGGAGAACTAGACCTCCCTATAGACTGTGCGAAGGCAACCATGCCCTCCACCGTTGTCCCTTCTTAGACGAGGCTAAAAGAGTCTTGGAAGATCGTCCGGTTTCACCGTTACGACTTCCTCCTGGATATAAAAAACTCTTGCCGAGTCCTTCGTTAGTTGAGAATCCAGTTGGCCCGCTCAAGTGGTCAGCTGAAGCGTCTATCATTGAGGATAAACCTACTGAATCCATATCAGACGAAAGTCAAAAGGTCGAGGCGGCAGTTGACCCGGTCTTGCCTTCAGAGGTATTATCTTCGAATGATACAGTCACTGAAGAGGATAAGGATGACACCATCCAGATTCTTTTCATCAACACAGACTCCGACGAACACAGGGGCAATCCACCCATTCCTTTATCGCAGGAAGGAAGTTCGTCAGAGCAATATCTGGCCATCTACTCGGTCCCACCACCAAGCAACCTGGTTGTATCCTTCGACTGGAACTAACTAGGCAGATCCCGATTGCCAGCAAGCATACCATTCCGAATTATCGTCCAAATATACAGAATGGTCATGGCTGGCACCATCATTGATGAGGGGGCATCTGTGAGTATCCTTTCCTCTATTGCTTGGAAAGCGCTTGGTTCGCCATCACTTTTGCCTGAAATGAGAAATCTGACAGGCTTCGATAAAGGAACCAGTCGACCTTTAGGGATCCTCCCCAATGTGCCCATAACATTGAAAGGGAAGACCGTTCAAATGAACGTGATGGTCGTTCAAGGACCCTTGGATTATAACCTACTCCTTGGACGAGACTATATATATTGCATGGGAGCCATCGTCTCCTCACTCTTTAGAGTAATGTGTTTTCCACACGAAGGAAGAGTGGTCAAGCTCGCGGACCAACTTTCATTTCTCGGATCACGCATCGCAAATAGTCATATACCATCCCTAAATGGTCTCTTCACGCAAGAAATGTCTCAACCCACGGTCCGTCCTCCCGATGAGCGCGAGTAATTCGAAGGGATATGACTGGAACCCAGGGGGCATGCGTCCTGGTCTGCTTCGGCAGGAAAACTTTGGGTATAGAGTAGGTTTCCGCGGGAGAATATGACTAGTCTGTACCCCGCCCATGCTGGAAGAGGGTTATTCTAGAATAAGATTCTTTTGTCAAAGTTATGTGAGTTGACAGAACTGAGGCAATCACCTTTGTTTATCTCGGTAGACATCGCCGAAGAAGTGTTTTGTTTGCTGTGCGAATAGAACAATCTTTGGGTGACCTGTAAGAGGTAGGCCTCTCTCGCTAAAACAAATGTTTTATCGGACTAAAGTAGGGGTAACTTTGAAACTCTGCTTTATGCCTGGGGGCATGCAAACCTTTTGGAGTACAAGCAAGGGGCGGCTATTTATTTTTTAAATTTTTAGGTCCTCCCTTTAAACCTGTAGGTCTAACCCTTTAAACTCGTAGGATTAGTCGTTTCCCAACTTGCATAAAGAAAGGATTCCAGGAGCAAAGCTTTGTAAGGCGCAAGCTCCATAAAAAATGGAATCTTACATGAGACATTCTTATCATATGACTGGATTAATCGAGCAGTTTTAGCACATAGTTCATGCTCGTTAAAAAATAAACATAAGACCGAGCAGTGTTTTTCCGCATTTAAGCTCGTTAAAAAATGAACTACCCTCCGGTAAATAACCACCGTGAATGTAACATTATCAGCCATTAAAGCCTTGGTCGTGTTTGCACCGTCACCTCCACTTTTCCATTGGCCAATCATTCACCTCCATATTGATTGTTTACCCATTTTGAGGAACAGCTGCGAAGAGTGATTTCACTAGCCATCCTTGTGACACTGCCGTGATTGGAAAATTCCAACCCTTACCTGGAATCAGCTGCTACCCGTTTATCACTCGTTCCTCAAAGACGAGTCTTCTTTAAGCTCTTTTCATCTGACTCGTAAAATATGAAAAGATTACCGAGTTTTGGCCTTCCAGCTCGTTAAAGCGACCGGAAGTGCTATCCCTCCTCTAGATTTTAATCTTTTTGGACCTGAGGGATTATTGCACAAAAAGATCGAGCACTTGTTTTGTTCGGCTCGTTAAAACTATCGAAAATTCATCCCTTCTGTATTGTTTTATACTTTTTCGGACTTAGGGGATTAGATGACGAAAAAGGAACTTTGGAGTTATCTTTACGTACCTTTTCAGACTCTCTATAAATGAAAAGGACCGAGTTATCTTTATCGTTAGACTCGTTAAAAAGATCAATAGCGACAAACTTGTCTTTAGACGAGAATGAGTTTCACTATCGCTAGGCTCGTTAAAACATAGCGATGGGTTTGTCCGAAGGGAAAATTATAGAACAAGCATATGTTATCCTCCTCAAGCTTGACAAAAATAAAGAGGTACTGGTCAGAAATGACTGGGGAAAAATTGGGAAGAAACTCAAAGAACTTTTATTGGTAGCAAGTCGCTCTTGAACATGACACTTCCACTCCGTGCCTGAGTCGGGTTGGGTTGTTTCATTCACCGGTCACATCACCATGGTCTCGCCATACCATCCATATTTGGGGTAAATTCTACCAATCCATCACATAAGTGTCGCCGATATGTTCAAGAGAAGTCATCCAGAGAAGTCAACCGTGTCCCATCCACTACCATATATTATCCTTCATTCTTTCATGACCGCCACCCTGAACCATATATCGTCAGATCTTTTTCACCTCCATAAAAATCGTTTGCTCCGTTCCGTGTCACTGATGTGGGATACATTAAGGCCCTCCTTTGACGGATCGCTTCTTTTCGACATCAGCTCATTATCCAAGACGTTGATCTAGGAACACCCCCTTCAGTACTTTGAAGCTTGCATGCCTCAATGGCAAGTTTCTCACTTCTGGCGACAGGTATACATCAATGACCTTCGACCGAAAGATTTTGCGTGGTGTTCGACACCAAGTCCTTTATTCACACCACGTGAATTGTACTGCAGTACCTTGAGGGTCATTATCATTATCGGTGATTCCTCTCGTGCTTGTTAACAGTTTACATCATTGACTGGTAATCAAGCGATGTCTTTCCATGTTCGACTTCAGAACATTTCTCACATGGATCGACTTGTACTTAGAGTGAATATCAGACGAGAATGAAGACCCCAGATCTAGTTTCATCCATCCGGGCTGCGATATATATTCGGGGAAAATAAAGACATTGACATGTACAACATGGCAGCACAGATAATCATCCTACCAAAAGGATGATGATTTCATCAAAATCATCAGTCTACCATCAGACGATTGTCTGTTCTATGTACAGAAAAATGAATTTATAAAGTTGAGCATGGGAATGCCCGCCTCAGCTAGATCATGAAAACAGTATGAAAAATAATGTATTGTATTGTATTTTATTACAGGTCTCCTCCCAGCATTGGAAGAACTTCGGATCCTCCTAATAAAGCATTTCACCCGATAAACGGCCTCATACTTTAGGGGGCAACTGTTATAGACATTTTTGTGCCTCTTCGTATTCTTCTTTATGAAATGTAAATGGAGAAGAAGGATGTAACTAACCGGTGTCTTCCTTGTTTGTTGCTAAGGCACTATCACACCTTAGAGTGGGATAGGGGCATTCCGAATTGGATACTTTTCCCAACAACAGTTAGATTCTAAGAGTCATGCGTGAAATGCACTTCTTCCCCATACTTGTAATAGATAATATATCCACGACCCCTTCCATCTCGTACTCCTCACCCTCTTCCTTGACCTTGAAATCATTTGCGTGCCATAGTTACACCCTAATCTTGAGTCCAATTTTCCTCCTGCATCATATACATAGGGATCTGCTCCATCATTAGTTCATAAATTTGACAGTTGTGGTCATTGTGACCTACAAATTTGTAGAAAGTGAAAAACAACTGTTGTGGGGTCTGTACAAAATTTTACAGAAGATGACAATTATCTGTCATGTGCTTCCCAGAAATTTGACAAATGGCACACCATAATGCTAATCCTGAACTTTTCCTGGCAATATTTTTTAGCTTTAGGGTGACAAGGCCTTCCCCTATAAGATAATTATGATAGACCTGGCAATGGTCCTTATCGTGACCATGGCCCTTGCATTTCAAGCACCAAAATTCTACGTGCACCTCAGGTTGGACTTATTTTCCCTTCTTGAGGCTCTATAACTTCATATGTAAGTTGGCTAACTATGACTGAATCTATTGCACTCCCAGATTCGTATCCTGCATAGGTGAAGCCTCTAGTCTCATGGAAATCTCCAAGGCTTCAGCTTGCATTCTTATTTTTTTTAAGAATGGCAATCTCAGATGATGCAATATCGAAGCAATGTACTAGTATTTGTGTTTATCATCCGTGAACCTCATATTAGCTTGTTGAATTAGACACTTCAGTCTTTGATCAAAGTCCCATGCAGACTCATTTAACCTCTGTTCGATCTCTTTAAACTCTATCACTGACTGAGCTTGTGATTTAGACTTCTTAAATTCATTGTTCAGTGCTAGTTTTGTTTTGATCATAGTTACATTGTGTTTACCCGAAAAAAACATGATATATCAGCTCAACGCTTTGTCCTATAACGTTGTAACCAACTACGCTTTCTTCATGTCATCATTCGTAATCTGTTATGCCTTCCATACAACATCTACTACAAACCAGAATTGTTCAGGGTCTTCAGTCCCCAGACCCTTAAACACAGGCATCTTCATTGTCTTCACCATGTTGAATGATGGAGGTGGAGGTGGAGGTGGAGGTGTGTGAGGCAGAGGTTGAGGTGGATGTGGAGTGGATGGATGTGGTATCCATGCAATACTCTGACTCACAGTTTGTAGTGCACCTTGCAACATCTTCAAAATATTTCTTTTGTTATCACTATCAGATGATCCAAACAGCAGACTATACTCAGCACCAGAATCTAGGTTCCTTTTGAATGCTCTTACACTTTGCATAGTCCCAAACATCAATTCAAAGACATAACCCGCTTTTCACACAATAATATTTTAATCTAGGTCTTCAAGGATTTTAGGTACTTACCTCTTGGCCCCTTGAAAACCTGCACTCCACTTCACTATAATTGGTGGATGTATCACTCACGAACTCAATAATGAATCCTCCCAAAATACTACCGATCCAATAATCGACAACCCACACGATTTTGTTTTCTTAAGCCTCTAAGCGCTTCACCAGTTCTAGGGTCCACAGAATAGGGTTGTCATGCTTCCATGCACCCTAACTATCTACCAATTTAGACAACCACTCGTGTAATTCACACAGAAAATAACAGAAGAATATCTCGTGTTCGTCTGTGAATATCTATACAGCCACTCCTTCTTTGACAGGTGCGGATTCCTGTTTTCCTGGGTTGCAAACGCATGCAATTTCTGATCTATCCACTTCTCAATTTATTTCTTAGTGGGAAACCACTTATCACACATCCCTCATATAGATCCTGGTCCCAACAATAGACCCATTTTTTGGCTTGAGGGGCCCTGACCCAGGTTCAAAGTTAGTTGCGCTAATCAACAAAACCCTAAATTGTTGGCCCTTTCGGCAACAACTTGCATAGCGTAGGCTGCAGTCTCACTTGAAGTAGTATTGGGGGATGGTAGAACCAGGTTTCTACATCCAGATGTTCATGTGATGGATTCCTGTGGTTCCTAGGGCTTACTCCAGCCTTCACACACCCCAATCCCTAAAATATAGATAATTGTAGTAACTCGCAGAAACAAAATATAACCCTTTGTGAAGAGCTTTAAACATTCATAACATCAATTAAATGATTTGATATACCACTTTCATGCACCAATTAAACATTCACTCATCTAAATTTAGATAATAGAGTGAAAATATATAAATTACATAAGTAAATATAGATGCACAGATACAAAATAATAGCTTCAAAATAGTCTTTATTAATATAACATTTTTGTTACAGACTCTTCTTCCCTACGCACTAAGTTGTAGGGGTTCGCACACTCATCCTGCAGACTTACCAAGGTCTCCACGCACTCAATAGCAGGAGCCTTCCGCTTCGCCTAAGTACAAGAAACAAAATTCCTTGCCTTAGCTTACTTTCCCATACAATGACCTTCTACTCAAGTTGCTTCTAGACTTACTATGACTCCTCTTTATATAGCCTTTTGTTTTATAATACCATGGTCCGCAGACCATGGGCGGGTCACAAAAATCCCTATATTCTAAAAAAATAAGGGACTAAATACCCTTTTTACTCTTATGACCTTCGCACTCTGCTCCCTCAAAACACGATGACCTTAGAAGTATACAAAATTAATCACAAAATTTTACCCCAGGGGACCCTATCGCAAAACAGTCCCCTGTGAAATCAAGTTCTACAATGTTTATCATGCATATGTCATGTATAGGAGGCTAAGAATTTATGTCTCCTACCCCACATAAGACTTAGCCATGTGCCCTTTCCCATGTCACCTATGGGCCACCATGGCACTACATTGCCCTCATCCCCCTTCTGCCACCACATCAACCTCCATGCCAACATTCGTGACATTCACATGGATTTCCACAATCCTACCTCACTTCTCAGCCTCACACTCCACATCACCTACCATGCTAGCCTCCACATCTTGGCACTTCATCCATTCACAACAGTCCATGTGTCCTGGCTTCACCGCTTAGTACATCACCCTCATGTTACAAGGGTTTCAGTGGAAGGGCCACTCTATATTATTAGATGATGAAGAAAACTTCCCATCGAATGGTTGTAAAGGTCCTCACACAAGAAATATGCATGACAGTTAGCCAAGGCCAAGGTTGCAGAGCTAGACATGTGGCAACCCCTCATCACTCCTGCAGTACCTCAATACCTTTCATGGCTAGTAAATCTACTATGCGAGAGCACACCATGTTCCTTCCAATGCCAAATAATTAGTCTGCATGCCTCATGCCAACTGTACCTTACACCCTACTAGCGTAGTATGATTTCATCACCTAGGCTGGTAGAAGACATTTATTACATGTGGCATTCAAACTATAAAGGCTCAGTGAAGGTGAAGAGTGACTCTTTTGGAGATCAATTGTATAAACCACAAGTTTCTAAAATAGTTATGTCCAACATATTCTGAGAGTAGGCTCTACAAATATAGGTTATGGTTTGAGTGCACCAAAAAATGTTCTCTCCATGGGTCTCCATGTTGCTACTTCATTGATGATACCATTTGCTACTAGACCTCATACCATCTGGAGTAGGATTCCTAGTAGTGGGTAGTACAGTATCGCCTTAACTGCGGTTGCACTCAGAGGTAAGTAAGATGTCCTTGTTGGTAGCAAGGGTGTGACCTTGCAGCAAGTCAAGGAAGGTGCATGAAAGGCTCTAACACACAGAAGGGGGAGTGAGTGTGCCCCTTATAAACCTGTGATAGAACATAGCTTGAAAGGGAATGAACAAGAAGAAAGATATCATGAGATGGAAAGAAGGATAGTTGACGATCCAAAGTGATGGGTTATACCAAAAAAACACTTCGATAAGATTCATACAAACACATATGAAATAGTCCATACATACACGTGTAAATTACAGCTACATACATCATTAATGTAACCAAGATAACTGAACTACAATAACAATATATGCATGAAATGTGTTAGCTCTGTTATATTAAAAGAGTGAAAGATCCAATCATACATACAACCGTGACAGCCACTAGCCCCAATAGCAGAACATTACAGTCACTATCGCCTGCTCCTCCAAAGAGATGCTATAGCTCTGCACTATGGAGAAGCCAAGGTTCATTACAATACACTCCAATCTTTCTCTAAGTTATCCCTATAGGAAGCTTGGCTCCCAAAAGCCTGTACAATGAGTTATGAGGTTCTATAAATAACAATGGGTGGGTTGTCCCTTGACATTCCCCTTTGTGACTCTTCACCTACCCTCATGACTCTTCAACTTACACATGACTATTACATTCTACTATTGACACTTGGTCTTTCACTTTTACAACATGTTTACTTTAAAATATGCAGATGTACCCATGTGAGAGAAAAATAGGCTTTAGTAATCCATGCAAGACATCAGTAAGTGTTGGATTGGTGGGGCCTAACCTAGGTTCAGTGTTAGTTAGCCAAACAAACCCCTACACTATTGGCCCTTTCAGCATTAGCCCGTGGAGCATGGACTAAAGTCTCACCCGAAGCAGTATGGGGGGATGCTAGAACCAAGTTTACACACCCTAAGATGGTTGTGATGTCGATTTATTCCTCTTATTCCTGCTTTCATACAAGCTGTTAAGTTCAAGGCTTCTGTCCGTCTAGCCCTTTATTCCACCCTTCAGTACCTCCACAAAAGGATACAATTGGCCTTCACACAGCCCTAACCTGTGGTTCAAGTACTTTCGCGCTACTAGGGTATCTTATCATGCAGATTCTGAATCTAGATTAAGTATCTTGCTTATCTTATTAAACAATCACAGTTAGCACCACGTAAACAGATATCCTTATTTGTGTTCAATTATCCAACGTAATTACATACATTCACGCATCACATAAGCATTATAAATGAAATTCATACACAATATGACAAGATGCATTAACAGGAAGCAAGCACACAGAATTTGCAAAATGCTTCTCTTTATTGATATCTTTAGATGATTACAAACTCTATCCGCCATGTGCACATAGCTCCAGGTGTCTACGCACTCAACTGCAGAGCCTCTACCTATGCTATGACTCGAAACTTGACTTCTCTCCTTATTGCTCAGAACTCCTTCTACAACTTATGACTTCTCCAACTACTTAGAGATTACTTACTTAGTTCTTTTTATACAATCCCATGGTCCGTGGACCATGGGTAGATCTTTTACAACTGACTTTAATTTACAAAATAAGGGCAGAAAACCCTTTATGACTCACGACACATTTGTGCTCCGTGACCACAAAATGCAAAGGATTTACAACTTTATTACAAAATTGGATCCAAAACATGGGCTTTTAGCCCCAAAACTGTCCTTGGGGGATCCCGTTCCCAACAGGCCCCCAACAAAAACATCGTGACTCACCATCGAGTCACTCCACAGGTGCAGAGATCTTAGCGCAAAGACCTCCCAGCTCGACCCTTATGACCACAACCTCAGTAATGCACTGGGCGGCCACCTGCTTCATGTCTTCCACCATTTGCTTGGTCACTGCTCCTAAACTGTCGACCTAAAGCTTTTGCTGAGTTGCTTGCAAATTCACAATATTTCCTTCAATAGAGGCTGTGACCATGTAAGCCTCATCCAGCCAGGGCTTCAATCATGCCTTCTGTAATGCTTCCTTGTGCAGTGCTGCATCCACCTATTCCTTTAGCTGCTTGTCCTCATGCAGCTTCACCAATCTCTATGTGAGCACAATGGTTTGTGCTATGCCTTTCACCTCATCATAGCACTGATGTAGCTTGTGTGCTTCTGTCTCCAGGCATTGTACATTAGGGTCCTCCTGCAAGCTTGTGAATACCTCGAACGACTGCTCAAAAAGTTGTATGCAGTTTGCTACTACACTGTCAACTACCGCTATTGCTTCTGTGACAGTGGTCACCTGCTACTCCTTTACCTCTGGCGGAGTTCAAGGATAGGCCTTCAACTATAACTCTGTGATCTACAGGTTCAACTCCAATTGAACCCTCACCATTTCTGTATGAGTGTCACACACCCTCGTGGCCAGCTTGCGGATGCACACCTCGACTGGTTCTTCCTCATGAATGGCCAACTTTGGACCCATTCGGCATGCCTCCTTAATGACCTGCATTATACACTTGTTCTGGTTGGTCACCTCAGTCACAACAGTGTTGGTAGAGTCTGACTGTAGTGCCATCTTCTCATTGTTAATCCAGTGCTCACTAATCACCTAGAGGGTGCGGTGCTCACCGGCCCTCAGCTCTACAATAAATCCATCCTACAAGAGGCGGAGTTCTTCACGAGGGATCATTGCCAAATTCAACCCTACTCCTTTGAGGGAACTGACAGAGGCCCTGTTAGGTTCATTCTCTGTGGTCAATGCTCCATCAGGCAGCACTATCGCACTGGAGGTCTTGGTGCATGGCACCTCAGCAGCTTCTGAAGTGCTAATAGCAAGGACGGTAGACACCGTGCTAGCCTATGACACGTGGGTCTGTAACTCCTGCAACCCTATCTGGATAGCCTCCAAGATTATTTGTTGTTGCTTCTCAAACTGTTGTAGGGCCTCCATGGTGAAATCCCACATTGTGTCACCGATGTCATGCAAATAGCCCTCTATGAGGCTGATTGGGTCCAACAATGTCTTAGTAGCCTTAGATTTCTTCCTGGACCCTCCTTTCTCCTACTCCCTTGGATGCTTGATACAGGCAGATGTCGCCTGTGATTTCGTGTCATGCTATTCTATCTGCTTGTCTGTCTCTTCCTTTGTCTCAAGTGAAGGCTACCTCACGCCTTTATTAGATCCCTACTCTATTCCTCCTGTTTTCTTCTCTACCTGCTGAGTGGCATCGCTCTTCGCCTGGGCCTCCTCCTTCTTTCTCTATGTGGCGAACTTGCTCCCTCCCACTACCAAGTCTGCTGTAGTGTGCCACTCTATCAGCCATCAATCAAGCACTACATCAATGGCATCATCCGTTTCTCAAAAAGGCAACTCATAAAATTTTTGTGCAGGGTCCTTCCATGCCTTGATGGCCACATGGTGAAAATTTTCTTTGAAATCTGTGTAGCCTTGCAAGTTGGCAAACACTGTAGGCCATAACTGTAGTTTGTGATCGATGGCCATGCAGATGTTCATCTCCATCAAGATCCAAAAGATCTTGTTGTCCTTGATTCATTTCGCATCCTTGGTCACCCACAACGATGCGTACTTCACTACTTCTGGTATGTCTGGCATGACTCAAGGGAATTGGCTATCGTCTGGTAGCTCCAATGCTACCAACACAATCGATAGCAAGAGCCACGCATAGTGGAACGTCTTGTTGAGCTCTTGTGCTTCATGGTAGTTCGCAAGGAACTCATCACGGAGATAGTCTGCCCAATTGAACTGAACTGCTTCGACACACTAGGCTGCTAGCACGACAATAGGCGCCGGCACCTCATCGGCGCTGTTAGAGTCGGTCTGGTCAGCCCTCCGTCAGAGATCAAAACTCTTTGTGCATTTCAATTTTAGGTGTCCTGCTCCATCCATTCAGCTGCATTTCGCTAGGGACATGCCGTGATCTGACGGAGGAAGTCATTTTAGTCATTTTCCCTCACCTCGGGCCCCTGCTGGCTCAGGTATTTGTTCATAATCACTGAAATTCATGACAATCAAGGTTTGGTCATATTTCAGGACAAAGTCATTTTTATGGTTTGGGTCTATGAAATCATCAGTATGGTCTTTGAAAAACATCTCCAAAACAAGCCATGTAGGCCCGAGGGAGACCTTACACAGCTATGGTTCAGAAAGCTTCATCATCACCTGAAGAGACATCGACTCTTCTTCAAAACTCTGTTTTGAAGAAAAGTCAAACAAGGTCAACTATGACAAAATTTTCCAAAAATCACCAGTTGACTTGTTCAGATGCAGTCATGGTTTTCATGGCCAAATGCTCAGTCACACAGTCTCCGCAAAGAAATGCTGAAAATTTCATCATGAGAGCCAAAAGTTCAAAGAAAAAAAGAAAATCAGGGTGTTTTAAAGTCAATGAAAAAAGTGCAAAACATAAACATTAGAAAGTGGGTTTTTGAGGAAGAAAAAATCAAACCAATTTCTCCCAAACCTATATATAATTATTGAGGCCCAAAACAAAGTCATTGTCCCATTGAAGACTTGGAGAAAGATCCCAAAGGTGAGAAAGCGAAATAGTGAAGAGTTTGAAGGAGTGAGAGGTGGTGTTGAAGGGCGCGACGCATATACCAGGGCGCGACGCACTGGCAGTCAGCCCACAGTGCTAAATCAACAAGGGCGTGACGCACTCAGGGTGCACGATGCACTGGGCTTGGCGCGTGACGCACACAGCCAGGGAGCTCAAAACACTGCAAACTTGTTTTATATCCCAGTTGAAGGCTATCAAGCAAGAGGTAGGCTCAAATGAAACCTCTTCTTTGTCAATTTGGTCAATGGTTTGGTGTTGCTAAGAGGTTGAATGATATCCAAAGCACATTGGCCATCCATGAAAATAATCATCAAAACAAAATGATAAACGGGGTTGAAAATTTTTGAAGACACCACCAAGGTCTTGCTCCCCTCCCCTTGTCCCCTCACTCCTCATCATTTTCACCTCCATCCCACCTTATCTCCTAAAGAAACCACCCTAAAATCACACTAAAACCTTCTCCCCTGTTTTTCAAGCAAATATCGGGTGAATTGACAGTGCACGGCACACACACGAGGTGGCGTGGCGCATACCTGGTGCGCGGCACACTCGGCAAAGCGCGTGGCACGCAGGCCTGTGAGCCTAAAAAAGCACCGAAATGCCTAAATTTTAATGAATGGCTCTCTAAATTGCAAAGGTGGCCCTAGATACCTTCACCATTGATCCTTAACTAAAAGAAAAATATGATTTTGGTGACCGTGAAATCAAAGGCAAAATTTTTATCAAGCAAACCTAAAAATGACAGAAAGAAGGGCAAAAAGCTAGGGTTTTGCTACAGTAACATGATTGCTAAATATGCTCCTATCCTAACTCTATTACCTAATTCCCCTGGAGTAGTTTCCCCTAATAGTTACCCTAGCTACATTGTAATCATATCCATTCGTCCCCTTTATTCCTATAGCTCAAAATGTCCCAAACCCTACCCCATCAAAACCATACCCCAAACACTCCCAAATCCCTGATAAATTTCTCCTTTAAAACCCTATTCCCCTTTTCATCATTCCCCTCCTAACACTCCCCTGTTTTATTGTCCCCTTGGTGACAGATTTTCAGAGCATCTATCAGTTTCATTGGATTCAGAAGGCAGCAAAAGAAAACTCAAGGTACACACAACAATAATGGCATCAGGAACTTCATCAGATTATGAGGGGGATACACACAGTGACACATATTCGAGAGAGAGGGCCCATAGGAGACATCACCGGAGTGGCAGAAATCTCATAGACGAGCCAAACACCCTCACAGAGCTACAAGCATGCCTACTTGCCATGTCTTGTTTCCAGCACTTGGCATGTTATGAATTTTGCCAAAGGGTGGAAAATATCAGAGTACATCACGAGTTGGCCCACCTCTTTGCACTTCATCTACAAGGAGGTCAATCCATCCTGGCTGGGGTCACTTTCACCTTGACACCCAAGACCATATCAGCGGCAACAGGAATACCGAACGTTGGGGAATAGTGGCATAAGAAAAAAGAAGGTGGAGAGGCATCTTTATGAGCCTTACATCAAAAACAGCTGCTTGAGCCATCTCACCAGAGTTTTTCCGTTCAGATTTTTGAGGGATGAGTATGCCCCACTCATGAGATTGATCATGAAATATTTCAGTTGCGAGGGGAGGTTTTCTCGCCTTTATTCCTATCACATCTGCTTGCTCATGCACTTCACTAGGGTGCAGATGATGAGCCTCCCATTTTTGATCTGCAACAACATTGAGAAGATGAAGAACTTCATGTAGCGCAAGACCCCACGATAGCAGCTAAACAGTGTCTATCATTTTGCCCTCATTAGGATTTTGGTGGACCATCAGTTGGGATTACAGGGTATTGCTTCGGAGGATTTCATCTCCCGCGATTTCTTCAGCGCTCCACCGGTGATATCAGAGGCAGAACATGAGGAGGGAGGTCCTTCACAATAGTTTGAGCCTAAGATGGGAAGTCCTTCACATCAGTTCGAGCACCATGAGACTGCCACCGTGCCAGTATACATCACATACCAGAAAAGCAGTAGACCATTGTTTGCAGCAGAAAGCGAGTGTTATCTCCACCCGGGGTGGAAGGGGCCTCGCTTCCACCATTAGCATCACAGGAGCAGGGTAAGGGCAAGGAGCTAGTACAGGAGGAAGGGCCATCAGGTGAGCATGAGAACGAATTCGTTCTCCTCCAGGATGATGAGACAAATGCAGAACCTACAAATGCTGAGCTTATAGAGATCATCAGGGAGCAGCAATCAAAGATTGAAGACTTGTCCATTGATTTAGAAAGGGCCAAGTGGAACATGAACTACCTGGAGCAGAGAAATAAACAGCTTGAGGACCAACAGACGATCTTGGAGATGCAGAACATCCGTGAGCATCGCCAAGCTGCTCAAAGAAGAAGAGTTCCGCTCACATCTTTGGAACAAGAAATCAATGAAGGCCCGGAGTCCAATCTTGAGATGGTCAACATGCATTTGGAGAGTCTGCTGGACAAAGCTAACCAGAACCTTGCTCTATTGAGACACATGAATTTCCGGTACAGGGTACGGAACATGAGTGCACGGGCCCGGATAAGGAGCTTAAAAGCAAAATTGAGGAAAGCAACAAGAAGGGAAAAACGGGCAAAAGAGCAAGATAGAATTAGAATCTTGGCTGAGACTTCCTTGGCTCAGCATGGCACCCCATAGAGATCCTTCAGCTCAAATTTCAAGGAATTTGGGCAAATTTTGGTCACAGACAAATTTTTTGGGCACAAAACAGGAAATTCCTCCCTGTGCGCCGCGCCACTGGCACGACGCTAAAAATCTAGGGCTCCAATCGAGGAATGGTTTGCATTTTTGGATTTAGCATCGAAAATTACATCTATTGATGTCCGGGCCAGAAATTTTGACAAGTTTTGGGCCTCCTAAAGGTCAAAAAAACACTCAAAAATGGCCTCTCTGCCACTTTTTTGAAACACAGAAAGCAGTCATGGGAGAATGAAGTTATGGAGGGGAAAATGAGCTTCAAATTAAGAAATTCTAGTTGGGTTGGAAAGTAGACAGGACAGGCTTTCCAACAAGCCCACTTGGGCACATTTTGGACACCTAAAAGTGCCCCAAAATGGGCTCCAAAGTGGCACGACGCACAGAGAATTCGGCGCGGTGCACAGGGGAAAAAATTGACAATTTGTTCCCGTTTCGCGAAATTTCGGTTCGCAACTTCTCCAAGTGGGCCCGGTCATCTACACTTCGGTTTTTTGGCACCAAAGGCGGCATTTAAAGTGTTTTTTCTCTATATTTGCATCTATCCATGTGGCAAAGGAATGCAAAGGGTCACCCAGCCAAATGTCATGCTTGTGAGCACTGCACCTATAGCTGATGGTTGGCTCTCCATCTCCATTTTGTAATGATTTGAGTAACTCCCCAACCCTTGGGTGTTCTATCTCTTCCTCACACATTCTATATATTGTATGCAAGTTATTTGCAAAGGGTTGGCTGGCTTGTAACTTCTGGGAGATTGTGGGAAAGAAACTTTGTTTCTTCACTATGTATTTTCTACAGAGAATTAATGAAAGGCAGCGGCTCTGTTTCATGAGATTCTTGTGGTTGTGAGTGTAGAAAATGTGTTCTTATGTTTCATATGTATCTTGTTATGTTTCATAATTCAATTCACGTTTCATTTCAGTGAAATTTTCTAAGTGAGATTAGGTAGAATTCAATTTATATTGCTTTGCCTGTGGGAAAATTTCATGTGCAGTGTTGTTCTTCTGTTGAAAAGTATTCATGCGACTATGCCCTTTTCACTTTCTTTAGCTATCTCTCCATTCTGCATTACCTTAAATCGAAATTGCTGCTCTTTCCGCCTACCTTGCCTCACGAAATAATTCGTGCCTTCATTTTCAATTCTCTATTCTTTGCTGAGCGCCAGTCCCGTATACATCCCAGAAGTTCGGTCACTTCATACAATCTTTTCCAAAATCTCTTTTCACTTACTAGCCTAAGGTAAACATTGCATTATAAGTCATCTCAGACCATTTTTGCTTAATCATTTACTGAGCGTGACTCGGAGAGAGCCCTCTCCTTTTTGGTAGGGCTAGCTACCAGACTGAGCGTGGTTTGTGATTACCCTAATTTTTGCCTTCCTTCAGCCTAAGGCAGATTTAGGTGCTAACATAGTGGTGACTCCGCTGGGGATAAGTTGAAAATCAAATCCCCTTGTTTCATAAGAATTCTAGGCTTCCGGATGATGAGCTTAGGATTGGAAAGGCTAAGTTGGTTGTGTCCCGTAATTTTTCTCAATAGCACACTGGCTTCGAGACGATATACAAGAGCAAATCCAGACCCGGACCCTCCTCACATTTACGAAAATCCCAATTTGATCCCAAGACTCCTTCATCAAGAAAGCACCATAACTCCCGTGTTCAAATCCCATTCATGTCCCGACATTTTTGAGTGTCTTGAGGAGCTTGAGTTTGACGAATGATTTGAAATATCTTTGTTTGGGTCCAAATCCAAAAAGGCTGTTGATTACACCGTCCCCAAACTGCAATTTCTTGTAGACCTTGAAACAGAAAGAGCTAATAGATTAATTGATAATTACATTGCCACATAGCCCCAAACTCCAAGTACAAGTCCCTTGCAAATTGTGCACACTCCTCCAACACCTCCAAGGACAAATCCACCAAGAATGATGGCTGCCCATTTTGCTCCTCTTGTTCTGCCCCAAGTTCTAGATGACATGCCAAATGATTATCAAAGTAAAATCTCATTTTTTGATGGCACTCCTAATGGCATTCCAACTAAGCAACATGTGGATAAAATGGTAGACTTCTATGAACTTCATGAGATCGATGCAGAGAACGTGGCAATGAGGCTCTTTGTACAAACTTTTGCAGGTGATGTGAGGAAATGGTTCAGAGGTTTGACGGCTGCAAGTATCACTACCTTGGGAGAGCTACAAAGACAATTTTTGAACCGGTGGGAAGTGAAAAAGAATCCCCTTCAAATTCTGGCCGAGTATGAACAAATCAAGCGGAATGCCGGTGAGTCGGTCCAAGATTATTGTGTTAGATTTAATGCAGTCTACAATGAAATTCCAGACCATCTAAAGCCACCTGTGGGACTAGCGATGATGAAGTTTCTGGATGGTTTCGATGCTGAGATGGCATACCAATTAAGAGAGAGAGAACCGGCTACCATGGAAGACATGCAGAAAATTGCGGTCAGCGTTGAGGCGAATCTGCTGTCCAAAAGAGCAAGAGCGAAAGCAGAGAAGAAAACCACGGTGAAAGAAGAATCTTCTTCAATGGATCAGCTGCTCAAAAAGGTAGAACAGATGCTTGAAAGGGTAAAACTTGACAAGCTAGAGCCACAAGTTAGGAATCCTAAATTTCGTGGCCAACAACAACCACAATATAGGATAAGGCAAAGAGATCAGCGAACTCAAGAGTAGACAGCACAACAGCCAGTACAAACACCTTTGCAGCAGAATTTTGTGCATTGACCGGAGTCAGATGAGGATGGAAATGTAATAGGCGAGGAAAACCATCTCTTTACTCCAGATGAGATGCCTACTTACATCACTGAAGAAGAAGAATGTGCAGTAAATTCAGCTACACACCAAGACACCGATTATATTCTAGCTAACGAAACCGTGTTGGAAGAAGAGTCAGAAGAATATCAAAGCGGGTATATGAATGCTTTTTCCACACAACAGCAGCAATATTCCCTTAGAAACAGAGATGTACCGGCCAAACCAATTCAGAAAAAGAAGGAGGGTGAAACAACAAAGAATGATCCATCAGCTACACAAAGAAAGGGAAAGGAGGCGGTTGTCACGGAGAACAGCAAATCAAAATCAGCAGAACAATCACAGTAACCAGCCACCTCAAAAGAGAAGGAAAGGAAAGAGATCCCAGTCAAAGAGGTAGAAAGAACTCCTGCCTTTAGCCTAGAGAATGAGATTTCTAAGCTAAAGGTATCCATCCTCTTGACTGAGATAATGAAGAACAACAGTTATAGAGGTCAGATTTCTAAAATGTTGGATTTGGACCCAATGTCCGACATGGTAAATGTAGAAGATGATCAGCCTGAAATGATTTTTGGGCCAGCAACAAATGGTGAGTCTCCCAATAGCGATGTGCCACCCTTCTATATCAGTTTACGATTGCATGACTTTGTGCTACACAATGCCATGTTCGATTCCGGAGCTTCTCACAATCTCATGCCCAAGGCTATCATGGATAAGCTTGGTCTGGACATCACCAGCCAATATCATGATCTCTATTCATTCGATTCCAGCAGAGTAAGGTGCATAGAGCTCATCAAAGACTTGGTTGTGAGTTTGGATCAGCTCCCTATGAAAAATGTACTGATGGATGTAGTGATAGCAGATATTCCTCCAAGGTTTGGCATGCTTCTTTCCAGGTCTTGGGTAGCGAAATTGAAGGGGACACTGCAGCTGGATTTCTCCTATGCAACAATTGGACAAATGAGGAAATTATATCAGGAACACAAGATGAAATATATGATCACAAGCAAGGAGAAACCCATAAATCATCCTATTAACTATGTACATACAAATTTAGAGTCTTTTGTTTTGTTTTCAGATAGTTTAAATGAAATAGATAGTCAGATAGTAGAAGCAGACAACATTCCGGAAATAACAGAAAATTTCAGAGAGATTTTGAAAAAAGAAGGACAAGAAAAGCAGCAAAAGATTAGGCAATCGGTTGAAAACGATGGACAACAAACAGATTTTCAGCACTTGCAAGAAGATGAAGAAGGCTTATGGACCATGGATTTTGATGGAGCAGTAGGGAATGATGGCGCTGGTATTGGTATTTGGGTACGCAGTCCTTTCTCCGCCCCAAACAAAGTGCCTAGCAGCGTGAGAGTTTGCTCTTACAAGCTGGCCTTTGAATGCTCAAATAATGAAGCTAAATATGAAGCCCTGATTGCTGGCCTAAAGATTCTTAGAAAGCTGAATGCAAAGAGGATTTCGGTATATGGTGACTCCGAGTTGGTGATAAAATAGGTCAGAGGTGAGTATCAAGCAAAACATCCTAGGATGCGGGCCTATCGTAATGCAGTTTTAGACATCTTGAAGCTATTTTCCAAATACACGTTGACATGTGTGCCACGTATACAAAATAGTATTGCTGATGCTCTTGCCAAGGCAGCGAGCAGCTTGAAGATCCCCATGAACTCTAGCAATAAATTCTAAATCCATTTCAAGCACCGTCCAACCATTCCAGACAATCAGCGTTATTGGCAAGTGTTCGAAGATGATGAGGAGATTAAGGATTTTCTGCTCAACAAAGGCAAGTTCAAAGAGACCTCAATTGATGTGGAAAACGATGAGAAAAAAGGGAATGGTGCAGAAGAAGTGCAAATCAATCAAATGGATGTATTACAGTTGAAGAATAACATCATTCCTAAAGGCTTGATACCCCTAGAAGAACTTTTTGATCAGGATGATGTAGCCTGCAAGCCAACATTGCAGCCAACGGAGAAAGGTGTAGAAGAAGTCAACATTGGTACAATTGCCAATCCGAAGTTGGTAAAATTGTCCAAAGCCTTACCGCCAAAGATCAAGGACAAATACATTAGTTTGATGGCTTCATTTGTAGATGTATTTGCTTGGGATTATTCTGATTTAAAGACCTATGATACGAAGATCATTCAGCACACAATACCCATCAAGCCCAATCAAAAACCATTCAGACAAAAGCTGAGAAGGATCAATCCAAAGTTGTTGCCATCCATCGAAAAAGAGGTAAATAGGTTGTACAAGTCAGGTATCATTGTGCCTATCAGATTTTTAGATTGGATATCTAACTTAGTGCCTGTACGAAAGAAGACCAGTGAGATCCGCCTATGCATCGATTTCCGAAATCTAAACAAGGTCTTATTGAAGGACAACTATCCGCTACCCAAGATGGACCATATACTTCAGCGAGTAGTGGGGGCATCTCATATGTCGCTGCTTGATGGTTATTCCAGATATAACCAAATTTCAGTCCGCGAAGATGATAGAGACAAGACAGCATTCACCACTCCATGGGGAACCTTTCACTATGCCAAAATGCCATTCGGTTTAAAGAATGCAGGTGCCACATTTCAGCGGGCAATGGACTTGGCGTTTGCAAATGAGAAGGATGTGTTTTTGGTGGTATACTTGGATGACTTGACAGTGTTTTCAAAATCTGATGAAGAGCACATGCACCACCTAAAAATCGTCTTTCAAAAGTGGAGGAAATATGGCCTATCGCTGAATCCTAAGAAAAGCTTGTTCACCATGGAGGAAGGCAAATTACTTGGGCATATCATTTCAAAGGATGGCATCCGTATAGACCCAGCACGTGTGCAAGCCATTCAGCAAATCGATCTGCCGAGGAACAAAAAAGAGATACAGTCATTCAATGGTAAGATGAATTTTCTGCATCGCTTTGTGCCTAATCTTGCGAAACACTTGAAAGAAATGACCAACATGCTGAAAAAGGACAGCCAGGTGAAATGGACGGATGAGGCGGTAAAATCTTTCAACTTGGTCAAATTGGCCCTTTCTTCAGCTCCAGTTCTAGTCAGCCCGGACTACACTCAAGATTTCATATTGTTTTCATTTGCTTCTGAGCACACTATGGTAGCAGTATTATTGCAGAAGAGGGATGATCATGAAAGACCCATTGCATTCTTCAGCAGGGCTATAAGGGATGCAGCTTTGAAGTACAACATCATTGAGAAGCAAGCCCTGGCATTGACAAAGGCATTGAAGGATTTTCGGGTGTATATTCTACATTCTCACATTCTGGCCTATGTTCCTAATACTCTTGTGAAATATGTTCTAGTGCAGACTGATTCGGAAGGGAGAAGAGGCAAATGGATCACAGCCTTGCTAGAATACGATGTGGAGATAAAGCCTACAAAGCTAGTCAAAGGACAGGGTTGGTGAAACTAATGGCTGAATCAAACTTGCATGCATTGGACATAAATCTGATTGCTGCCATGTCCGAGGAGAATGAGGAAGGAACTTCAATTCAGGTATCTGACATGTTTGTTTTGTCCCCATGGTATTCTGATATAATTTATGTGCTAAAAAATCTATCACCACCGCCCGACTTGGCTAAAAACAAAGCGAGAACACTCAAATTGAAGGCTGCCAAGTTTTGTATCTTGAATTCTACACTGTATTGGAAAGATCTTGGTGGCATTTTGTTAAATTGTCTGGTGGAAGAGGAGGCAAAGAAAGTCATGGAGGATTTCCACGGAGGAGAGTGTGGCGGACATCTTTTTTGGAAATCAACAGCGAACAAAATTTTGAGAGCAGGGTACTACTGGCCTACTTTGTTTTCTCACATACATAAAATGGTTAAGCACTGTCATAAGTGTCAAATTTTTGAAGGAAAACAGAAATTACAGCCTTTGCCACTTAAGCCTATCGAAGTGAGCGCTCCATTCCAGTAGTGGGGGTTGGATTTCATTGGGGAAATTCATCCCACCTCGTCCGAACAACATAGGTGGATCCTTACAACGACGGATTGTTTCACAAAATGGATTGAGGCAGCCCCTACCAGACAAGCGACAGACACGGTAATCATTTCATTTCTCAAAAATAACATCTTGTCTCGCTTTGGTTGTCCAAACAAAATAATCATTGATAATGCAACAGCTTTCAAATCGAAAAGGATGGTAGAATTTTGTCACAAATATCATATAATTTTGGGTCAATCAACTGCCTATCATCCACAAGGCAATGGATTGGCGGAATCTTCGAATAAATCTTTGGTCAATATCATCAAGAAGCTACTAGAAATAAATAAGAAGACCTAGAACAAGAGGCTGGTCCATGCGCTTTGGGCAGATCGGATTAGTCAGAAAAAGTCTATTGGCATGTCACCGTTTGAGCTTGTTTATGGAGTGGACACAGTATTTTTCACTTCTCTTGCTGCCCCGGTGGTCAGAATTCTTCAGGAGGCCGGCAGCAAGGAAGATCCCATGCAGAGAAGGCTGAATCAAATGATCCACTTGCAGCAAACAAGAGAAGAAGTTTTCAAAAACACATCCAAGTTGCAGGAGAAGATAAAGTAAATCTATGACAGAAAAGCAAAAGCGGATAAATTTCAGTTGGATGATGTGGTGCTAAAGTGGGATGCAAGGAATGAAGAGAAAGGCAAGCATGGAAAGTTCAAAAATTTGTGGAAAGGTCCTTTCAAGATCGCAACATATAGGGGTCAGAATGCCTTTTTTTTGAAGGAGATGAACGGGGAAGACTGTCCTGGAGGGCCGATCAGTGGTCGGCTTCTCAAGCAGTATCATTGTTGATCTATTAACGCTTCTTCCACTGTCATTGTAAATACCATTTGTATTTCAGTTTGGTTACAGTATGTAAAGTCAGTTTTTGAGTTATTCCAATTGTCGAGTTTGAGTCAATTTCTTGGTTATTCCAGTTGTATAAATAAATCAGAGTCCTGTGTTGCTTATCAAAATGATGACTCCATAGCCCAATGGACAAAAGGCACTATCTAGCTCCTCCAGAGATCTGCTATTCTTGGCACCTCCAAGGAGCTACCATCCCCCATTGGAGCCAATGTTAGAGTCGGTCTGGTCAGCCCTCCATTAGAGATCAAAACTTTTTGTGCATTTAAATTTTAGGTGTTTCACTCCATTCATTCAGCTTCATTTCACTAGGGACATGCCATGATCTAAAGGAGGAAGTCATGTTAGTCATTTTCCCTCACCTCGGGCCCCTGCTAGCTTAGGTATTTGTTCATAATCATTGAAATTCATGACAATCAAGGTTTGCTCATATTTCAGGACAAAGTCATTTTTATGGTTTGGGTCTAGGAAATCATCAGTATGGTCTTTGAAAAACATCTCCAAAACAAGCCATGCAGGCCAGAGGGATACCTTACACAGCTATGGTTCAGAAAGCTTCATCATCACCTGAAGAGACACCGACTCTTCTTCAAAACTCTGTTTTGAAGAAAAGTCAAACAAGGTCAACTATGACAAAATTTTCCAAAAATCACCATTTGACGTTTTCAGATGCAGTCATGGTTTTCATGGCCAAATGCTCAGTCACATAGTCTCCACAAAGAAATGCTGAAAATTTCATCATGAGAGCCAAAATTTCAAAGAAAAAATGAAAATCAGGGTGTTTTAAAGTCAATGAAAAAAGTGCAAAACATAAACATTGGAAAGTGGGTTTTTGAGGAAGAAAAAATCAAACCAATTTCTCTCAAACCTATATATAATTGTTGAGGCCCAAAACAAACATTGTGCCATTGAAGACTTGGAGAAATATCCCAAAGGTGAGAAAGCGAAATAGTGAAGAGTTTGAAGGAGTGAGAGGTGGTGTTGAAGGGCGCGGCGCATATACCAGGGCGCGCGGCGCACACAGAGGGCGCGACGCACTGGCAGTCAGCCCACAGTGCTAAATCAACAAGGGTGCGATGCACTCAGGGTGCGCGGCGCACTGGGCTTGGTGCACGACGCACACAGCCAGGGAGCTCAAAACACTGCAAACTTGTTTTATATCCCGGTTAAAGGCTATCAAGCAAGAGGTAGGCTCGAATGAAACCTCTTCTCTGTCAATTTGGTCAATGGTTTGGTGTTGCTAAGAGGTTGAATGATATCCAAAGCACATTGGCCATCCATGAAAATAATCATCAAAACAAAATGATAAACGGGGTTGCAAATTTGTGAAGACACCACCAAGGTCTTGCTCCCCTCCCCTTGTCCCCTCACTCCTCATCATTTTCACCTCCATCCCACCTTATCTCCTAAAGAAACCACCCTAAAACCTTCTCCCCTGTTTTTCAACAAAATATCGGGTGAATTGACAGTGTGCGGCGCACACAAGAGGTGGCGCGGCACACTGGGAGCCCGACCATAGTGTTAATATTGCACTGGCGTGGCGCACTAGGCAAAGCGCATGGCGCACAAGCCTGTGAGCCTAAAAAAGCACCGAAATGCCTAAATTTTAATGAATGGCTCTCTAAATTGCAAAGGTGGCCCTAGATACCTTCACCGTTGATCCTTAACTCAAAGCAAAATATGATTTTGGTGACTGTGAAATCAAAGGCAAAATTTTTATCAAGCAAACCTAAAAATGACACAAAGAAGGGCAAAAAGCTAGGGTTTTGCTACAGTAACATGATTGCTAAATATGCTCCTATCCTAACTCTATTAGCTAATTCCCCTGGAGTAGTTTCCCCTAATAGTTACCCTAGCTACATTGTAATCATATCCATTCGTCCCCTTTATTCCTATAGCTCAAAATGTCCCAAACCCTACCCCATCAAAACGATACCCCAAACACTCCCGAATCCCTGATAAATTTCTCCTTTAAACCCCTATTCCCCTTTTCATCATTCCCCTCCTAACACTCCCCTATTTTATTGTCCCCTTGGTGACAGATTTTCAGAGCATCTATTAGTTTCATTGGATTCAGAAGGCAGCAAAGAAAACTCAAGGTACACACAACAATAATGGCATTAGGAACTTCATCAGATTATGCGGGGGATACACACAGTGACACATCTTCGGGAGAGAGGGCCTATAGGAGACATCACTGGAGTGGCAGACATCTCAGAGACGAGCCAAACACCCTCACAGAGCTACAAGCATGCCTACTTGCCATGTCTTGTTTCCAGCACTTGGCATGTTATGAATTTTTTCAAAGGGTGACAAATGTTAGAGTACATCACGAGTTGGCCCGCCTCTTTGCACTTCATCTACAGGGAGGTCAATCTGTCCTGGCTGGGGTCACTTTCACCTTGACACCCGAGACCATATCAGTGGCAATAGGAATACCGAAGGTTGGGGAACAGTGGCATAAGAAAAAGAAGGTGGAGAGGCATCTTTATGAGCCTTACATAAAAAATGGCTGCTTGAGCCAGCTCACCAGAGTTTTTCCATTCAGATTTTTGAGGGATTAGTATGCCCCACTCATGAGATTGATCATGAAATATTTCAGTTGCGAGGGGAGGTTTTCTCGCCTTTATGCCTATCACATCTGCTTGCTCATGCACTTCACTAGGGTGCAGATGATGAGCCTCCCATTTTTCATCTACAACAACATTGAGAAGATGAAGAACTTCATGCAGCACAAGACCCCACGACAGCAGCTAAATAGTGTCTATCATTTTTCCCTCATCAGGATTTTGGTGGACCATCAGTTGGGATTACAAGGTATTGCTTGGGAGGATTTCATCTCCCGCGATTTCTTCAGTGCTCCACCGGTGATATCAAAGGCAGAACATGAGGAGGGAGGTCCTTCACAATAGTTTGAGCCTAAGATGGGAAGTCCTTCACATCAGTTCGAGCCCCATGAGACTGCCACCATGCCAGTATACATCATATACCAGAAAGGCAGTAGACCGTTGTTTGCAGCAGCAAAGCGAGTGTTATCTCCTCCCGGGGTGGAAGGGGCCTCGCTTTCGCCATCAGCATCACAGGAGCAGGGTAAGGGTAAGGAGCCAGTACAGGAGCAAGGGCCATTAGGTGATCATGAGACCGAGTTCGTTCTCCTCCAGGATGATGAGACAAATGCAGAACCTACAAATGCTGAGCTTATAGAGATCATCAGGGAGTAGAAATCGGAGATTGAAGACTTGTCCATTGATTTAGAAAGGGCCAAGTGGAACATGAACTACCTAGAGCAGAGAAATAAATAGCTTGAGGACCAACAGACAATCTTGGAGCTGCAGAACATCCGTGAGCATCGCCAAGCTGCTCAAAGAAGAAGAGTTCCGCTCACATCTTTGGAACAAGCAATCAATGAAGACTGGGAGTCCAGTCTTGAGAGGGTCAACATGCATTTGGAGAGGTTACTAGACAAAGCTGACCAGAACCTTGCTCTATTGAGACACATGACTTTCCGCTACAGGTTACGGAACATGAGTGCACAGGCCCAGATAAGGAGCTTAAAAGCAAAACTGAGGAAAGCAACAAGAAGGGAAAAACGGGAAAAAGAGAAAGATAGAATTAGAATATTGGCTGAGACTTCCTTAGCTCAGCATGGCACACCATAGAGATCCTTCAGCTCAAATTTCAAAGAATTTGGGCAAATTTTGGTCACAGGCAAATTTTTTGGGCACAAAACAGGAAATTCCTCCTTGTGGCGCGACGCTAAAAATCTAGGGCTCCAATTGAGGAATGGTTTGCATTTTTGGATTCAACATCGAAAATTACGTCTACTAGTGTCCGAGCCAGAAATTTTGACAAGTTTTGGGCCTCCTAAAGGTCAAAAAAACACTCAAAAATGGCCTCTCTGCCACTTTTTTGAAACACAGAAAGAAGTCTTGGGAGAATGAAGTTTTGGAGGGGCAAATGAGCTTCAAATTCAGAAATTCTAGTTGGGTTGTAAAGGAGACAGGACAAGCTTTCCAACAAGCCCACTTGGGCACATTTTGGACACCTGAAAGTGCCCCAAAATAGGCTCCAAAGTGGCGCGACGCATAGAGAATTTGGCGTGGTGCACAGGGGAAAAAATTAACAATTTGTTCCCTTTTCGCAAAATTTCGGTTCGCGACTTCTCCAAGTGGGCCCGGTCATCTACACTTCGATTTTTTGGCACCAAAGGTGGCATTTAAAGTGTTTTTTCTCTAGATTGGCATCTATCCAAGTGGCTAAGGAATGCAAAGGGTCACCCCAGCCAAATGTCATGCTTGTCAGCGCTACACCTATCGCTGATGGTTGGCTCTCCATCTCCATTTTGTAATGATTCAAGTAACTCCCCAACCCTTGGGCATTCTATCTCTTCCTCACACATTCTATATATTGTATGCAAGTTATTTGCAAAGGGTTGGCTGGCTTGTAACTTCTAGGAGACTGTGGGAAAGAAACTTTGTTTCTTCACTGTGTATTTTTACAGAGAATTAATGAAAGGCAGCGGCTCTGTTTCATGAGATTCTTGTGGTTGTGAGTATAGCAAATGTGTTCTTATGTTTCATATGTATCTTATTATGTTTCATAATTCAATTCACGTTTCATTTCAGTGAAATTTTCTAAGTGATATTAGGTAGAATTCAATATATATTGCTCTGCCTGTGGGAAAATTTCATGTGCAGTGTTGTTCTTCTGTTGAAAAGGATTCATGTGACTATGCCCTTTTCACTTTCTTCAGCTATCTCTCCATTCTACGTTACCTTAAACCGAAATTTCTACTCTTTCCGCCTACCTTGCCTCACGGAATAATCCGTGCCTTCATTTTCAATTCTATGTTCTTTGCTGAGCACCAGTCCCGTATACATCCTAGAAGTTCGGTCACTTCATACAATCTTTTCCAAAGTGTCTTTTCACTTACTAGCCTAAGGTAAACATTGCATTATAAGTCATCTCAGACCATTTTTGCTTAATCATTTATTGAGCGTGACTCGGAGAGAGCCCTCTCCTATTCTGGTAGGGCTAGCTACCAGACTGAGCGTGGTTTGTGGTTACCCTAATTTTTGCCTTCCTTCAGCCTAAGGCAGATTTAGGTGCTAACAGGTGCGACACTTCCTCATCACCTTCCCTACTAGAATCTGTGTAGCCACTTTTACAATATGTTCACAGATGTTATATATGGCATATCCACACAACTTCTTTACCAACTTAAACGTCTCTTTCATGGCCTCCACGAGGTCCTGCTCACCAGCTTTTCAGCCAAATATCATGGCCCAATTTTCTCCTGTGTAAGGCAACCACGTGATCATGTGGATCAACCTGTTAGTAATGGATATTGGCTCCTCCAACCACAAACACCCGTCATGCACTAAGCATAGCAGATGCTTGATGAGCAATATTGTAATTGGGGTGTGTTTGTAGTGCGACATCCATAACAGGTTGAGCAAACATGCCTTTTCTACTCCTCTGAGCCACTTTCGCGGCTCTAATGTGGTAATTCTTGTGGTTGTATCAATAATGCAGCACATCAGCTACTTGGTCGCTAGGTGTGGGAACTTTTAATGGTGAGCCAAGTCCTAGTCTTCGAGTTTCAACAGAGGAACCCATGCCAAGCACGGTCCTTCAAAAATAATCTCATCTAGCAACAAAGCGGTTTGTAAGGGGGCCTTGCTCTCGTTGATATCTTTCAGTACCTTAGCCTTACCCTTTCGTGGAGGGACATATTCAGGCAACTGAGTGATAGGGTCATCACCTTGGGCTTCAACTTCCTCCATTTCTATCCCCACATCCTCATCATCCATTGGGATGTCTTCGATTTCTTCCTCCTCCGGCTCTAGAATAATGGCCTTTCCCTTCTCCTGTGTGGTGGGCTTGTCCTTCGGTGGGTTTCTTCTCGATGATGTGTGCACCGATATTGATGGTTGCTTGCCCTTCTTATCCTTCGTACTCTCCTTGGTTGGGGTGGGGTTTGGTCTCGACATTCTTGGTGATTTTGGGACTTCCTCTAATACTTCAGCAACCTCTGGAGCAGCTACTTCTGCCTCGCTAACCTCTTCCGGCATATCCTCCTCGGTCGTCACTGCTTTGGTGTTCATGGCTATGTGTTATATACCTAGGGGGGATAATAAAGTAAAGCATTTATCTATATTCAGATCTTGTCATTTTTTGGGTTATTTTCATTTTCTTATATTTTTGGATCAGATCTATAACAAGTGGTATCAGAGCACTTTCTTGGGCAAAAAAGTGGAAGTTTTTTATTTTATTTTTTGCAGGATTTCGGGGGCGGTGAGTTTGCAGATCAGATCTGTACATGTTGGTACAATATATGCAAAATATAATTGTAGATCTGGATTCTATGTAAAAAAAAACCCAATTTCAAAAAAAAATCAGTCGAATCAAACTTCGGATGAAAGAGATATCGCTGATTTAAAAATCAGTGGAGTTGCAGACAATTTTTTGGGGCAATAAGATTGCGGCATATATCTGGATGTCCTGGTACAAGATTTGCAAAATCTAATTGTAGATCTAGATTGTTGGTGAAAAAATACCCAATTTCAAAAAAAATATCAGTCGAATTGGAGTCCAGATGAGGGAGATATCACTGATTTAAAATCATCTCTTTTTTGCATAAATTTTGATGACGACAGAAGAGTTGCAGTGCAGATCTGAAATTCCAGTGCCTGGATTGGGATTTCTATCACATGGGCAGATGTAGAATGGTTGTTCCGTTTCCAAAAACAGGTCATAATAGGGATTCTAAGCAATATTGACTAAACTGTGACATTTTAAATTTTCGCCAAGTTTTTTTTTTATGGCGGGCCTAGATCAGAGTTTGAGGGACTTGTATAAATTTGATGGCTCTCATCCAGCCAAATGGCTAGCACAAATGGAGAAATATTTCAAATTGAATTACGTCTATGATGATGAGACTCAGTTGAGTGTGGGAAAAATGTACATGGACAATTAAAGATGGCAATGGTGACAAGGGCATCAACGTTGCTATGGAAGACCCTTAACTTGGGACACATTCAAAAAAACTCTTATGGAGCACTTTGACCGTAAATCTAATCTTGTGGATAAGCTCACACAGACAAACACATTGCCTAGCAAAGATTTTACTTTTATAGGAAAGAAGGAAACCAAGAAACCTAAAGGGTTATTTTCTATTGGTATCTCCTTATTGCAGGTTCATGGATTGATTCAGAAGGAGAAGATCATTGTTTCTATAAATCCTAGTTGCAAGCATAATTTTATCAATGTTAATTTGGCAAAAAAATTGCAAGTTCCGGTAAAACACATTGAAAACACACAAGTGGATGATGAGGATGTTCAAGTGTATAAGGATTTGAAGATTTCTATGGATAAGTATGTGTTGCATGGTGATTTTTATACTTCAGAGACGCATAATATGGATGTTTTTTGGGATATCCTTGGATGGAATCTGTGGGTACTATCAATATTAATGTGTAGAAAAAATTCCTGAAGCTCTGTTATAAAAAGAAGAAAATTACATTACAAGATATTTCCATCTATAAAAAGGTATAGTACATGGAGGCTGAAGCAGAAGATGTTCAAGGGACTGACATATCAGATGATGAGCTAGTGTTGATTGACAATCAAACACAAACAGAGGCTAAACTAGAAAAGGTTACAGGTGCTGATACATCAGATGAGGGCTCAGTGGTAGAAGTAATATTGGAAGATAAGACACCATAACAGGCACCACAACATAACAGTCAAGCTCCAGTAAAGGGTGAATTAAAGAAAAAGACACCGTGGGTTAAAACTTCAACATACCATCACCCACATCACCCTGCAAGACAACAACCAACAAGATGGCAACCAGTTAGCCATAAGAACAACAACCCCCATAGGACAGATAGAGAGGAGCGAAGATCCACCTACTACACATCAACACAAAAGCGTTGCCACGGTCAACTTCCATCTCAAACGAGTGAGGCACCAGCGAGATCGAGGGTTCACCTTTCTCTTGGATGGCTAGATGCATGTGCATGGTACCAGTGGACTACTCTTTTGAGTAGATCTTATTATTTGTGTTCTTCCCATGTTTCAGGGACGAAACATGCTAAAGGGGGTGGAATGTTATATACCTAGGGAGGATAATATGGGATACAAAGGGAGGTACCCAAGGTAATAATGTAATAATGGGATGGGCCATAGTAATAAATAAGGTGGTTAACCCATATCATGTAAGGGACCACAAGTAGTTAGTAATAATGTAATGGGCCCATGGTATTAGTTCGATGGTATGAGGGAACCATGGTAATGACCCATGGTATTGTATGTATGAGGCCTATATAGAGGCTAGAGACTCCACATTGAGAGATGTCAAGGAATATTGTATGAACAGACATATGGATTGTGGAGTGTTCTCCTTCCTTAAGGAGTGAATGTATGGTGTTGCCCTACCTTAAGGGTTTGATAATAAATAAGCAATTCTATCTATTTCTCTCTTATTATTCTTGGGTTTATTTCTATTATCATATATTTTTGGACCAGATCTATAACACTATGGCAACGCTCATCAGCAATTCTCATGATATCTCTAGTAAGTTCTCAAATGCTAGACTCACTATCAGAGCTTTGAAGAATACTCGGTTCATGTGCACTTGAGAGCTGAACAACTCAATGCTTGAAATGCCGAGTGCTTTTCGCTGGGCAGCCACCTATAATTTATATCACATTTTGAATTCAAATCCAACCATTCGCCCCAAATTTGATTCATTAATTCTGGATTGGCGAAAATTTTTCAAGGATCTAACCCATAAATTCCTTCTTAAATTCCTACTGTCCACTCCATTTGCCCTCATTTCTATCATCAAATCATGAAAAATGACTTTAACAATCACTTTCTAGCCAACCTGTGTGATTTCTTCCTAGGTAGCGTAGCTACCTTCGCGCTGCTGCGAACCCTGTGACGCTTCGTTGCTTCCCACGATCGTCTAATGGCGTAGCTCCCGAACCTGGGAAATGTAGTTTATAGTCTCGTGCCTCCTTTCAGCTACCTAGAGCGCTAAGATTGTGCTACCTTCATATAGTCACATGGCCAGAGCACTGGTGTATGGCATCAAGCGACTACCATTCACCTTTCTGGGGAAGGGATCTCCATTCAATTTGACCAGTTGTACTGCTCATCCATCAGTAATCTCTTTAATGACATAGTGCATTCTGAATTTTCCTAGAAATTTATCAAACTTGTTGTCATATAACAAAACCAGGTCATTTACCTTAAAGGTGCATAGCTTAATGTGCCAATCATGCCATGCCTTTTCGCTCTACTTTTGGACTTGTTGGTGAAATCCATATAGAAATATTTCTTCATCGAGCTCAGCCAGCTGCGGGAGCCTCTCTTCAAGGGCTCCATGATCTGTCATACCCTTGAGTGCCGCTATGCATAGACTAGGCACAATGTATTCCAAGGGCATCACCGCTTCAACACCATATACAAGCCTAAAGGACATTTTTCCAGTCAACTTCTTGCATGTCGTTCGATAGGCCCATAGTACTGTGGGTATACGTAGCTCCCAATCACTTCGCTGAGATTTGCATACCTTGGTTAGTGTGTTCTCCAACACTTTATTTAATACTTCCATCATACCATTAGCTTGTGGGTGATAAAGCATGATTTTCTAATTATATACCTGAAATTCCTTCGTCAACGTGCTGATTGTTTCATTCAGAAAGTGGTACCACGACAACTCATCAAAATCTTTGGACACCTGAATCACATCAATACATACTCAAAGAGGAACTTTACAGCAGTGACACCTACGAAATTCTTCACAGGCTATGCCTCTACCCATCGAGTCAAATATTCCATCGCGGTGATAATGTATCTCACTCCCGTCTTCTTCCCTTGGGGCTGAATTGGTCCCACAAAATTTATCACCCATTTTTCAAAGGGTTGTAATGTCATCTGTGGATTTAGAGGCAGCTCATCCCTCCGTGATGGCCTACCAGTTCTTTGACATACATCAAACGCTTTGCGGTATGATTTTGAATCCTAATGGAGGGTTAGCCACCACAACCCTACGCGTAGAATCTTCTACGCAGTCACTCTTCCTACATAATTTCCTCCCGCAGCACCCCCATGAGCATCTACGAGGATACTGCTTCTTTCAAACTCCAGTACATATCATCGTGATATTTCATTAAACCCCATTTTGTACAGATGCCTAGCAAGGACAGAAAAATCTATCGCGCACACCACTAACTCCTTATTCTTCTTGAAAGTGTATCCTTTTGGGTCAGTTCCTATCATTAGGAAGTGTATGCTATCTTCAAAGTGACCATCTACGATGCGCATTGCAAATAGTTGCACGTCAGGCAATCCCTCTTCCAAATTAGTGGGCTCTTCCCCTATTTCGATGTGCGACAGATGGTTCGGTCCTGCATTCAGTCATCCAGGTTTCACAATAACTTCAAAATCATACTCCTAGAACAATAACAACCACCTACAGATTCTCCCCCCCAATACAGGCTTATTGACGAGGTATTTCAATGCACAATGATCCATATACATCTTAAAATGGCCACCCAGCAAGTAGTGTCTAAACTTCTGGAGTGCGTATACCGTGGCTAACCCTTCGTGCTTAGTGGTGGAATAGTTCTTCTCCCCCTTGGATAACCTTCTGCATGCAAACACTATAGGATTCTCCAAGTCTTCTCTACTAGCTTGTGTCAGTACTGCTGCCAGCACTATACATGATGCGTCGACATGTACATGAAACTCCTTCTTCCAATCCAAGAAGACTAGAATCGGCGCGGTGACCATATTTTCTTTCAATACGTCCAAGCTCTTCTTACAGTCCTTGTTCCAACAAAATGTGACATCCTTTTACAACAACTTTTCCATAGGCGCGGTGATTTGGGCATAGGCTTTGATAAACTTTCTGTAATATCTTGTATTTCCTAGGCTAGCACGCAATTGTTTCACACTCCTCGGTGCTTCTAAGTTAAGTATCACCGTGATATTCACAGGATCTACCACCAGTCCCTGTCTACAAACCACATGACCCATCAGGGTCCTAAAAGGGACAGAAAACATGCACTTCTTTAGATTGGATGCGATCTGGTATCTTCTATAGGTATCTAGCATCAGGTGCAAGCTTGCTGCATGACGCTTCACCTACCCAAACACAGTCCAGTCATCAAAGTATACTTCCAGGAACTTGTGAATAAATTCCTTGAACGCAGCAATGACTACATGCGAGAAAATTGCAGGCGCATTCTTCAATTCAAAAGGAATTACAATGTACCTAAAACACCCCCACTCAGTTTCGAAGGTTGTCTTCCTCCTATCCTCTAATGCAATTTTTATTTGGTGGTACCCAGAGAACCCATCAGTGAAGGAATAAGCTTCCTGGCCACCTACATTGTCCAACACTTCATTAGTGAATGAAGTCGGGAAAGGATCATGTACACAAGCATCATCCAACTCACTGAGATCTACACATATCCTTATTTCATCATTCTACTCCTTTTCTTGTACCACCATTGGGCTTACCCAATCAGATTCTTCCATGGGCTCAATGATGCCTGTTGCGAGCATATTATCTAGCTCTAAGTAGACCTTCTCCTTATACTTTGGATTGAGATGGTAAGTTCTTTTCTTAACCGGCTTCGTGTCGGGTTTCAACATGATCTTCATAACACCCAGGTCCCTAATTATCCCTTCTAAATCCATAAAATTGGTAGAGAACAAATCCTAGTATTTGTGGAGCAATTCAGCAACCTTATCCACCGTCGCGTCATCCCAGTAATCTCCAATATTTTTGAATTTGGGCTTTTCGTCCATACCAATATTTACCTGTTTCGTTTTCAGCGACGCAATTATATCAGGATTCTCAATCTGTTGTCCGTCAACCTTGCGGTGACCTTCTGTTTCAGGGATGTTAATCTTTCACAGATCCTCATCTTCTTCTTCAATGGTCATCTTATAGCATTCTAGTGCCTGGCTTAGCTAAGTAGTCCAATCGCGTTGAATGAGGTCCAAGGGATCCTGCGGTATCCTAAATGTTGTTTTTTTTACTTCTTGTAGTGGCTCATCAATACAATCAAACCCATCTTCAAAGTTGAATGTCATTATGAATCCCTCACGCAGAATATCCCATTCACCTGTACCATGGCAAAGCTCTGTTTCTAAGTACTAGTTCATCAGGATGACATCTAGGGTGTGACAAAACAAGTGCACCCATTCATGTTAGGGCCTCTCTCCATTAGCATGAGCCCATTTGGCCAAGTGCGCACATGGATCATCTTGCCCATCATATTTGTCTGTCATTCATACCTTCGGCTTTCCAAATCATGTTCTCATAATCCTCCTACATTCGTGCCAATCATCAAAGCTACCCTTGTGCATACCCCACCACCTTGCGGGCATAGTGTGTAGTGCCCAGTCCAAAGCCTAGAAACACTGCTTCTCTGGTACCTCCCTCTTGAGTGCATCCAAAAAGATATCTACATCATTCGAGCCATCATAAGTGGGAATATTTCTTACCTCTAACGACACACAGTGCAGCGACCAAGTCGTCATGTTACAGCTCAGTGTGGTTACTTCATATAACCGATTCTACTAGTGCTCTAATTCCTCATCAGAGTTTGAGGAGCAGGAACTCTTACGATCCCATGTAATTCGTCCATCCACTGTTGGATTCACCCAATCTTGGTCTCACACTGTTATCTTATAGATACAGTCCATATCGTCATCACTCTCATAATCGTGGACTGATTAAGTATAGCGAGATCCTTCTGCAGGATCTAGGGGCACTATTACGTGGAGCGATTTATTCTCAAATATCATCTTTCACTTTTTTAGGTTGATTACCCTGTTCATATCAGTAGCCCAATCAAAGCCAAGGAGCACATGGTAGGGGTTGATATCATCCACAATTTCTATTGTTTCAAAGTCAGCTAGCACACTCGTGCCTTCAATATCTATAGTTACCCCTTGCAGCTGCCCCATGGGGATGATCTTCTGTTGATTCGCCATCCTTAGCTGAATCGGAGACCACTACAGCATAGGTCTCCCCATCCGTCCCAAGTCTACTTCGGTAGGACCTTCATGTCTAACCCTAGGTCCAAAATAACTTGATCCATTTCATACTCTCCTATCTACGTGGTTAGCCTCATCTCTCATTCAGTGCTTGTTTTATGCTTACCAATCTTTCGTACCACGCACGGTTCACCCGGAGTGTTTTCGGTGCATCTATTTATAAGCTCCTATAATCCCTTCATGGCCTTGCTATCATGTAGCAACTTCATTCATGTTTCTAGGAAGGTTGTAAGCATAGAAGGGTCCATCTCCTGATCAAGCTTATCCTTGCTCCCTGAGGAGGAGGCATCAGCGAAGCTCTTCTTTTCTTCCATGAATGTTTCACATGCACACTCCAAATCGAATTCAGGGTCCTTCGCCGGAGCTTTGTGAACCCATGCGCTGTCTTCGGGATGTTTCCCCTTATCATCTCCTATTACAATTCCACTTCGGAGTACTATATTTACATTCGGATCCTCTTTGCGAGGCTTAGACCTCATCATATGTAGGTTTTGAGACAGCTAATGTGGTAGCACCCCTTTGTCGCGTGTCCTCACTATCAGCGTAGGACAATCCTTTATTTCATGATCAAACAAAGTGCAATATTTGCACGACGGATGCATGGGGTTAGTATAATCATGGGCATAGTGTCCTGGTCCTCCACAATTGTCACAGATTAGATTTTCCTGACCTCTACTAGGTCTTCCTCCACCACGACCTCGTCCGGGCCCCTGAAATCCTATTTGCACCATCCCTGCGCTTTGGTTAAGCAGCCACATTTTTTCTTGAACCCTATAGGTGGGTGTTCTATCCATCATCAATTCATAACTTCTGTAGTTACGCTCATCATGCCCTATCGACCTACAGAAGTTGAAGAATAGTTGTTGTAGTGTTTGTACAAACTTCTACAGCAAATGAAAGTTATATGTGGTATCTTTTCCTTCTACCTGACATATAGTGCACCACAACACAGGCCCTACACTTGGTCCTTCTTGAACTTCCAGCCTCAAAGGCATCGGTCCCCCTCCTGCAATGCAATTCGCAAAGACCAGGCAATGGTCCTTATCATGCCTCTGACCCTTGCATTTTAGGCACCATACCTCTTCACGCACCTTTGGTCTAATTGTTCTATCTTGCTTCAAGCTCTACATTTCAATGGAAATATTTTGCAACTACGCATGGATCTAGTGAACCCCTAGATTCCGATCCTGCATCGATGTCTCATGTAGTCTCATTGAAATCTCCAAGGCCTCTACCTGAGTTGTTATCTTTTGTTGTGATAGCACAACCCTTAGCTGTGGCAAGAGCGAAGCCACAAACCATTCGTGGTGTTGTCCATCCGTTAAATTCATATTAGCTTCATGGATTTACACTTCAATCTCTGATTTAATTCCTAGGGTGCCTTGCCTGGTTTCATTGTGATTTATTTGAACCCCACAATCGACTGTGCCTCAGATTTAGGCCTACTGAATTGTTTATTTAGTGCGGTCTAGATGTCTGCCATTCCAACGTTTGGTTTATCGTTAGAGTATTTAATGTACCATGTTAGCGCTCAATCCTACATAGCACTAACTAGTGTTGCCTTCTTCATGTGATCATATGTAATGCCCTGAGATTCCCATACAGCTTTCACAACGAACCAAGGTCTGGGTCCTCATTACCCAAGCCTTTGAACAAAGGAAGCTTCACTACATTCTCCACACTAAACTGCGGTGGAGGTGGAGGTGGTACAGGTGAAGTGGTAGGTGATGGTGGTAAAGTTGGAGGTGGTGTGGGTGGAGGTGGCAGTTGCGGGAATCCTTATCTTATTAACTAGATAGCACTTCACAGAGAGCTTGCATTGCTCCCTCTTCATCACCCAATGGACATGAAATCAAGGGACTATATTCAGAACCCTTTCTTCCTTCATTCCTGTAAGTTTTTCTTCTTCGCGTGGCTCCGAACGTTAAGGTAGTTGTATAGCCTATTTTTCACACAATAATATCTTAACCCAGGTATTCAAAGACTTCAAGTACTTACCTCATGGTCTTTTGAAAAATCGTCGCTTCGCCTCATTGTAGCTGACTAAGGTATAGACCGCAGACTCAGTCACAAATCCTCCTATGATGCAATTGAGCCAATGATCGACATCACAGGTTATCTTATCCTTAGAGGCTTCTAGTCTCTGAACTAACTCTAGGGTCCAAAAAATAGGACCATCAAGTCTCCACCTCCCTTAGCTATTTGCTAGCTTTGCGGTCAACTTGTATAGCTCAAACAGAAAGGAACATAAAAATATCTCATGGATTTCTATATATAGGTACCTGTCTAGCCACTGTTCCTTTGTCAGTCATGGATTTCTATTCTCCTATGCCGTGATTTCGTGGATATTCCTATCTAACTAGTCTCTGATCTCTTTCTTAGTTGGATTCCAGTGAAATGACATCACACATCTCTTATGTAGATTCCGGTCCTAGAAACAGAACCATTTGTTGGCTTGGTGGGGCCTAACCCAGGTTCAACGTTAGTTAGCCAAACAAATCCCTATAGTACTAGCCCTTTTAGCATCAGCCCACAAAGAGTGGACCGAAGTCTCACCTGAAGGAGTATGGGGGGATGCTGGAACCAAGTTTTCGCACCCTGAGATGGTCGTGATGTCAGTTTTTTCCTCTTATTCCTGATTTCATGCATGTTGTTAAGTTCTAGGGCTTTATCCATCTAGCCCTTTATTCCGCCCTTCATTACCTCTGTGAAGGGGTAGGATTGGCCTTCACGCATCCCTAACCTATGATTCAAGTACTTTCATGCTACTAGGGTAGCATATCATGCAGATTCCCAATCTAGCTTAAGTATCTTACTTATCTTATTAAACAATCACAGTTAGCATCACATAAATAGATATCCTTATTTGTGTTCAATTATCCAACGTAATTACATACATTTTCACATCACATAAGCATTATAAATGAAATTCATACACAATATGAAAAGATGCATTAACAAAAACAAAGACAAAGAATTTGTAAAATGCTTCTCTTTATTGATATCTTCAGATGATTACAGACTCTATCTGCCCTGTGCACATAGCTGCAGGGGTCTGCATACTCAACTGTGGACTTCTACCCTAGGTCTCTGCACACTCAGTTGTAGAGGCTCTACCTATGCTATGACCCGAAACTTGGACTTCTCTCCTTATCGCTCAGAACTCCTTCTACAACTTATGACATCTTTAACTACTTAGAGCTTACTTAGCTCTTTTTATACAATCCCATGGTCTATGGACCATGGGTAGATCTTTTACAACTAACTTTACTTTAAAAAATAAGGGTGGACAACCCTTTATGACTCATGACACCTTCGCGCTCCGTGACCATAAAATGCAGAGGCTTTACAACTTTATTACAAAATTGGACCCAAAACATGGGCTTTTAGACCCAAAACTGTCCTTGGGGGATCCTATTCGCAATAGTAAGACTCAGACAATTGTGGGAAGACTAACTCTTCGACATCCTCTCGATGATCGATGGTGGCGAACTGATGCTAAGCTTGGTATTTTATTATGGTTTCCACATATTTGTTGGGCATGGGATCCCCCAAGGGTAGTTTTGGGGCTAAAAGGCCATATTTTGGTCAAATTTTGGAATCCAAGTGTAACGAATTTGCATTTTGTGGTCGTAGAGTGCATAGGTGTTAAAGAGTCATAGGTTTGTCCTTCCTTATTTTGGAAAGGTAATGTCAATTGTAAAAGATCTACCCATGGTCTGCTGACCATGGGATTGTATAAATAGAGCTAAGCTCTAAGTAGTTTGATAGCAAGAATAGAAGATAGAGATATGATGTATGAGAGATAGCTCTGAGGTGGAAGTCTAAGTTTGGGTTGTAGTGTAGGCAAAGGCTCTCCAGCTGAGTGTGCAAAGGCCTAGGGCAGAAATCCACAGTTGAGTCTGTGGACCCCTGTAGCTGAGTGCGCAGGGCAGGTCGAGTCTGTAATCTTCCAGAATTATCAATAAAGAGAAGTATTCTACAATTTCTGCATCTTTATTTCCTATTTATGCATGTTGTTATGTTAGGTATTAATTTCACTTATAATGCTTATATGATGCATGAATATGTGTTGTTTAAGTGAACGCAAGTAAGAACATTTATTTACACAAAGCTAACTAAGATTAGTTAATAAGATAAGTAAGACACTAAGCCTAGTTTGGGAGATATCGTAGTTTGGTGCACTAGCAGTGTGAAAGTCCCTAAGCCACAGGTTAGGGCTATGCGAAATCAAATTGCAACCTTTCGCAAAGGTATTGAAGGGTGGAACAAAGGGATAAGAAACCTACACGAAGGCAAGTATAACTAGAATAAACTGACATCACAACCATCTCTGGGTGCAGAAACTTGGTTCTAGCATCCCCCCCATACTGCTTCAGGTGAGACTTCAGTCTGTGCTCCATGGGCTAATGCTGAAAGGGCCAGTAGTGTAGGGATTTGTTTGGCTAACCGATGCAGAATGTGGGTCAGCCCCCTCAAGCCAATAATACTTTGTAGTGACATCCTTCTGAAAATGAACTCTTGCCTCCATTGGATCTGGATATAGTGATTTGGTACCTCTTTCCAACTCGTCAGATAGCATGCACATCATGGTCTTGAGTGCAGTCAGACTAGCGACATACTGGTGCATAGTGTCTGCACTCATCTACAAGTCTGTGATGGTGGCTATGTGCATCAACTAATAAAAATACATGTCCAGCTCTAGTCAGACTTGGTTATTTGTCTTTTCCTTGGTGAGTGTGCCAATATATGGGATCGCATGCATGCACACAATGATATCCATGCTCCGGAACACTTGTGCATGTGAAGCTTGTAGGACGATGATGAGCTATGAGTTCCTCATAGTTCTAGATCTGACTCAGGATGTGTGCCTTCAACTCCACCACCTTTGGCTTTATCATCTTTGGCAAGTGCAATGGGGATCCTTTATACCTCATTGTCCATATCTACATGTGATAAACATTAGTGTGTAGGTCTGACATGATGCATGCTCTTCTATCACATCTATGCTGCCAACCATTGAGATGGACAACTGACTTATGCATAGTGATGAACTTGAAGTACAACTTTCACATGAATCTTGAGAGAGATGACACTTCATCTAATACCACTCTCCTCAACTCTACTTTGGTGGATGTTGTAACTACTCTTCTCCCTACTTGGTAGTTTGTAGCTCCTTCGCCATGCACTCCTTCTTAGCTCTACACTCAAGTTGGTGGCTTTGGCATATGCTTTGGTAGCATCAACCAATGCAGTTGGATGTATGTTCACATCAGACACAATTAATCGCTCTTCAAACTACACAGGAGATTCATGGACATCCAGGGTGGGCACTCTGCATGACTACACAACTTTGTGTTGTGATTCGTCGAAAGATATGTTGTGCACTTCTGCTTTTAGATAATCCTCCATGATTCCAATGTCTCCTTGATCACTTGGGACTTTCTTTACTTCCAAATCTAGTGAATCTGGTGGAGTGACCTCTTGTTTCTAAGGCATGAGGTTAATGTCCTGATCTAACTCTGGCTAAACCATAGCCATGTCCATCTTCTCTAGCATCTGTTCAATCTCTAGAGAAAAGTCCTACTCCTACAACTGCTCACCCTGTCTACTATGTGCCATCTATTCGGAAGAATCAATAACCTATATAGGTGCAATTTCATTAATATATGCATGTTGCACCTCTTGATGTTCTTGTTCCTGATGTGCTTCCTTCTCTCTTTTGCGCAGCTCTTGTTCTTCCCTAAGTTGTTGCTTTAATACCTACAACTCCTTTTCTTCTTCCTCTAGCTTCTGCTTCTCCCTTTTCCTTTCCATGATCCTCTTGTTTCCTCTTTGCCTCAATCTCCAAAGATTCTTTTAACACGAGTGGATCTTCTTTCAACTTGTAGCTTTGCTCCGTCTCTGCGTTGTCGACAACCTTCATCTTTCCTTTGTCAAGTGCATGTTTGTTGCCCTCTGCTGCTACTAATGATGCTACTCTCTGAGATGTTGCTACCTTTTGCACTGCTAACCACTCTATAGCCATTCTGACCAGTTCATTGAGCATGGAGAAGTTGTAACAATATCTCCATGGGTATTCCTCAGGCCAATGACACACCCCATGGATCCAAGGATGATACAATCTCGCATAGTGTTCCTTCACTATGAAATGTGGGTCATATGGATTGAAAATTCTCATGCCAAAGGTGAACCTCTTAAATTCCTCTATCTCAGCCTGAGCATGCTTGAGATTCTGGATCTCATACAACCTAATCTACAAAGGAAGAGCAGACCAAGGTGCCTTCTTCTTCTTATGCAGTCTCGCTAACAATCTTGTCGAGATGTGGTATACAACCTCTTGCATGACCAACTTATCCATGGAAAGCTTCAGTAAAATATGTGGATCCTTCTCCACATTGTACACCCAGATGAAGGTGCCAAGGAGTGAGGCATACCAATCTGCTATGTCGATCAATGCCTTCATTGCTTCTTGCAACATGGAAGGTGGATCCTGCTCAAAGATCATCCTGTACACTGGGGTGCCGAAGTGGTCTCATAATTGTATGATAACTACATGAAAGCTGCATTCAGAGAACAACCTGCAATAAGTGTGCACAGAGGTTTTTGAAGGTGTCCATGCCCAACCCAATCCTGGGAACTATTGACAAACACAGATTTCATCAAGTATGTAAGCGAGCATGAAAATATTTTCTTGTTGTCCCTTGGATAGATTTAAAGCTTCTATTACTTGTTCCTTCAGTTAAAGAGCCAACATATCGGACCAGTTTAAAGGTCTTCCTTCATTCGCCAGCTGGTCCAACACAATCACCCAACTCCGCAGGAAGCTTTATGTACTCTCCTGGCCATATAAGTAGCATGGGAAGATGACCAAGAGCTAATATTCCTTCCACAATATCCTTGTCTTGTATAGTTGGTTGGGTGTTGTCCAGAACTTGGACGGTTCTTTTACCCAGCTCTTCAAGATGTCTCTTGAGTTTGCAATGTTGTTGGGTTTGGTGGAGGGTGTATCCATCGTGGTGACCGACTGCGGCAAGTGATATATTGCCAGAAAGTCATTTTCCCTCAACGTAACAAGTTCTGTTCCACTGACACTACTCAACACCATTGTCTCTGGATATCTATGTGAGACAATCTAGTGGATCATATCGGTGCATGGAAACGCGGGATACTTGTATGCAATTTGTACAAGTCAAACTTGTGTTTGTTGACATAGACTTTGCGATCTTCTAGATTCTCCTCAAATTTGCCTAAAAATATGTTGTTGATGTATTGCCATTTCATCTTGATTTCCTTGTCTATGAACAACTTAATACCTTCATATATGGGCAAGCTCATAGACACTTGCTTGACTGCATCTCCAGTTGCACTCTCAACAGTGTCATTTGACCTTGCTCTCTTAGAAGCCATTGTACCTATAGTGTTGAGAGACAGACGAACACCTGTGATACCTGGAGATAGAGCAACACTCATGGAAAGAAAAATGTCAGTTGAAAACCAAAAGAAACTTGAGGACTGACATGAAATACACGTGGGTGACTGACTACAAGATTTACGCATTTTTCACTGGGAAGCTAGGAGACTGGGTGCCAAAACTACATAGAACACATCCTGGACTATCAGTGGGCTAATTGACTAATGAAACTGTGTAGAGAAAAATCCATCTTGGCCTGCTAAGGATTGAAATTACAGAACACGCAGTTTCAGTCGGCTTAACAGCAACCTAGTCAAACTGCATCTACACAATTCTTGGGGCCAACAGGGCACTACTTCTCAGAATTACATAGAGCAATCCTAGAGGCTAGTCTTGCGAAATATGAGTGCAATCCCTCAAAGGAAGGAAAATCCTTCACTCTTAGAAATTAGAAGTGCAAGCTGGGCAATGAAAGGTCTGGGCCAAGGTAGCCTAGACTCGCCGAAGGGCGACTGAAAACATGTAAAGGCTAAATGCATGTGCGAAGATGGGTGTAGACAAGAGTAAATGAAAATACATGCAAACAATGAGTGTTGGATTAAGTAAATGGGAAAAAAAGTAAGTGTGTGAAGTGAGTCGCTGCAATGACGATCGTAAGTGCATAAACAATGTCATGAATGCAACAACAAGGAGATACAATGAAAAACTAAAACAATGCTTCTACAAGATAACATGCATTAAAATGACATCAAGTGTTCAACAAAACCAAGCAAACAACACTCACACAAACCGAAATACAAAGAGCAATAGAAAAGGAACAAAAGACATGAAAAGTGGACTTACATGGAAAAAGTTGAGTTGAGTGTGCCAAATGCTCCTAGATGCGATGGGGAATGCTAGGGATCCAAGATTGAAGTGAGGAATGAGCTCTGAAGAATCGAATAAATAGTTTTGATAAGATTGAGGCTTAAGACACACATACCAAAAATCTAGGAAAAGGCGACACTTGGTGGGAGGTTTCTAAAAAAAATTTTGCATGTAACCCCCAACTGCTAAAAATGGATCCCAAAAATCTAGGGATTATTTTTGCTTTTTTCTTTTTCAGGAAAAAGGAGCCCATGCATGCAAAGAGAGATTGGTCAGTCTTGGAGAGAACCGATCAACTTCGGAGCGAATGCAATATACTACAAGCCTCTGGATGACTTTTGTGTAGTTTCTAGGTTGAGTGGCTCTGGCTGCCCCTTAGGCTCTGTGCAATTTTTGGACTCAAGCTAAACCTGTCAGCCAGATCTGTGCAAATTCTGAGAGCAAACCTAGTGATGGGTTGCTCTACACAATTTTCAAAGGGAAAGTTGCCTGCTTTCTCTGCGCATTTGTGGAGAGTAGTAGGTTTCCTTGATATTCTACATAATTGTGGAGAGGAAGCTTGGTTCCCCTTGATTTTTGCACAATTTTCCAAGTTAGAACAACAACCAGTTAATGACCAAGCCTCAGGATGTCAGCTTGCGGGTGGAAGGAAAACAAGCTAGCAAACACAAGCTGATAAGCTGTAAAAACTCAATTGATGCATAAGTACCTATCAGTGCAAGACATTCTGCTGAGGATGGTTGGTAGGGGGGCTCTAGAACCCAGTGAGGAGAGAGATTCCGTCAATGTAAAATATAGAGGGTCCCACTCTATAACCAACAAATTTTCAAAGTAAACTTCTAGAAGAAGTTAGTTACAATACAACTAGAAATTTTGTAACAAACTTGAGTGGTTTTCCATATACAATAGTGGTTTAGAGTAGGTTCAATCTCTTTGAGTGCCTATATATATATGCCTCATTGTGAAATGTATAAGGGGGGGGAATCTTGGTTGTATGGGAACCTCTGCCAATTTTTTTGGTGAATTGCTGGGAGGTCTTGAACAAATTTTGGGGATGAATTCTGAGGTAACTCTGGGTTTTTTATTTATCTCATCATGTATGTGTCCATAACACCTTTATTTTTAAGTTGATTACTAATGAAAGGAAAGTTTATGTAATTTTCATGGCATTCTGAGTTGTGAAAATGATCTATTGTGTAAATTGTGTAAAATTATTTAAAGATTTGAGATGAAATTAATTCTAGCTTTGGTATGATGGTTTGCTTCAGTTTTGCAAGATCTATTAAGCTAGCTTGAAGATTATCTTTTATTTCATGATATTTCTTGCAACATTTTTTAAAGAATTAGCAAATTTCAAAATTATGTGTTATCTAATGGTTGAATTTTTAATTTCTCAGCCCTCCACCAGGGTTTATTTGGTTTGAAGGAATTCTTAATTCCTCTTTTAAGTTTGGTAAAACATAATTCTCCATTATCATTCATCTTTTATGTTTCAAAATTTTTATGTCAAATCCAAGGGTTATGAATGCTCCTACTCAAAATCAATGAAAATGTAGTCCAATAAAAGACTTAATGTAAAGGTGTTTTTCTCCCAACCTTGATCCAAAATCACTCTTGACTTAAATGTTTCCCTAAAACAAATTTAACGTGAATTTAAAGGATTAAAATTGTGTATGCCATGTTCTAATGAAGAACACCCAAAGGAAATTCAGACATGTATGATTTCTGAGTTACATGCATTCTCGATTTTGTTGTTTATTTTATTGCAACTAATCATTTAAGAAAAATAGAACATAAATTAACATGAGGATTTAACATTGTGGTTGTGATATAATTTGACATGTTATTTATTTTCTTGTGACACTTAAAAGAGAAAATGATATGCATGTGACTTGAATGTATAATGTCTGTTTGGTATAATTAATGTTTCAAGTCTGAATTTCGCACTCATATATTATTTTCAGAAACCAATTAATATATGGACTGCCTATTTGCTACAATATAATATTACATCAATCATTGTTTGGAAATGGAAGAAAGTAAACCAAAAATATGAGAGCATCAAACACAAGCAATATTCCCTGGAAGTAGGATGATCATGATTGAGAGATGAAGTTGAATCCTCCCATTGATTGAATAACAAATAGAACCTATTTAGATGCTCCCAAGCTTTGCACTACAACACAACGTAGTGTGACTCTAGGGAGACAACATCTGGATTCAGTTACAAGAAATGATTGCATGTCATTAAAATAAGAGAAATCACTCAGGTAAGACAAGGCATGAAGATAAAACCAAAATGAGCATACAAAGCTATAAATAAAAATAGGTGTTAAAATCCAAGACAATACTGAGAGGGGGGTTGAATAAATATTGTAATAATTTTAAAACTTTTTTTCACTTGAGATTATGTTAGGAAACCATAAATAACATTAATATGAGCATGACATGAAATAATATCAATAAAACAAGGAACACACAAGTTATTCAAACTACTCTTCAATTTCTTCACAAGGAAAGCTACAACTTGTTGTTACAAAATTCTTTCGCTACAACTAGTAGGAAGATACAACTCCCTAATTTATCAACTACAAATGAATGGAGCTACAACCCCAAAGATTTACCAACACCTGCTGGAAGGAGCTACAACCCTTGATCTGCAAGCTACAACTTGATTAACATCAATGATTTATTTTTCATCCATTTTCACACTAGAGCCATGAATTCCCTCTCAAAAACAAATTAATTTATCCCTTCATACACTCACCAAAACATCTTCAACAATATCTTATTAATAATAAATCCACTATCACATCAGCACATCGGTGCCTCACTTCACGAAAAAGTATTGCAAAATTCCTCAATCCATTCCTCTTATAAAGAAGTTGTCTTCATATTTTTAGAATGATATTTTAGATACCCGTGTTTTGAATATTTGCATGAGTCCTTAATGTTTTTCTCTATCTTATTCATTTGAGTCTTCTAACTCTAAATTTTAAGCTATCAGATCTTGGTCACTTGTTTCTACAATTTAAACTGATCAAATCAACTTATTCTAGAAATATGGAACTTTTATAATTTTTAGTTGTAGTTTTAACTTCGTTTCCAACTTTAGTTGCCACTATATTTGAAAAAAATGACAAAAACTTCGCCTAACTCATCCATGCCACCATATATACTACCTCTTAGCTCTATGAGCCCAAGCACCCCTATTATATCTGTCATAACTACTAAGTTTAAGTTACCGACTCATTCATTCCAAGGACCAAAGGCTTTCCATTAGAAATGCTACCAAAATCAATCTTCAAGATTATTATGTTATAGCCTTGAGGGTTCAACTTGTAACACAAATACCTTTGTGCCCATCGTCATGATTTCCACACAAAAGCAAGTGCTAGCCCTTGTGCCTTGGCCCTTGACACCTTTATCCAAAAGCAATTAGCGTGTACCACTTTATAATCCATCGTGGTATTCCTTAGTGAATGAGTTGTACTACTGGGGTCCTCCCACCTTTTCTCTCATTGGTCGTTATTGTGGTTGTGTTGTCATAGTTTCCAGGCACTATTATCCTGTTGCTTCCGCTTTGTGTCCATAATTACCTCCAGGGTCAAGCCTATGAGATGATTTGTCCCGGTAGGACCCCCACTCCACATGTGCCTAATCAATTGCACACTTAGGTTGATTTTACACTTACACAGACCACATCTACCTGATGCCCAATTAGCCCACCAATTCCTCTATGCACTACCCAAAGGCTTCTGGTGCCCTACTTGTGGAATGACATCATGTTGTCATCCTCAGTGCCATGTGTCACTCTGTGAGTGGTCCAAATATCACCCAAAAATGGCCCACTTGGCCAACCAAAAGGGCCAAAAATATCCTCCATGTGTCCATTTCTCATTGGATGATGTCACTACAGACTTTGTCATCTACCTGTGCATCTACGTTGTCCCTACGAGCCAATCATATTGTGCCACTTTCCTACTATTAGAGGAGAGTGAAATAAGGTCCCAAAGCCTTGATTTTTTACCATTTTACCTTTATAAAATATCTCTAAGGGCCTCAACCCTTTAAAATGCCTCTCTCTATTCTCCATCCCCCTCAACTTGTTAAAAACTACTAATTTACAATTAGCGAGTTTGCGCTACCCATTTTTGTGATTTTTAGTATTGAAAGGGGAGGTCTTGGAATACTTCATGTTTTTCGATCTAACAATGAGTAGTATGGGCACACTTTCTATTCTGATGCTCTGATGCACTTTTAAATCCTCTACTTGCTGGTCCTATGAAACCATCCTTTGATGCACTAGTGGGATATTTGGTGCCCGGTCTCTTATTAAGCTGGTTCGACATATATCCTCTTATTGTGTCATCCCACTTGCTGCTTTTGTGTGCTCTTTGAAACCTGTCATGGTAACTACATCAAAATGACATGTATAGGGGCTCCACCAATCAACTAATAAAAAACCTTTCCACTATTTGCTCTACATCTTCCCAGATCTTTGGATACTGGCTCCGCTAATGACTCCGCTATATTTTGTTCTGCAACAAACTAAAATATGCATGAAGAGGCTATCCAACCTCTTTTAACTCTACAACATTTGAATTTTGCAGCCTCCATCTTTGAATGCCCATAAATTTTGATCCATATGGCCATTTTCAACCTTCCACATACCATTGGAAATATCTTTCAAATCTTTATCTATTTAAGTGGGTTCCACCTCCAATTGATATTATCTACTCTCAAAGAATTTTACATCAAATTCTTTTTACATCCTCTAGCCATGCTCGTATTCATCCTTATTGTGCCTAATCCTAAACACATGTGTCTTCCTTTTCCATCTTTGACATATTTTTCCATTTTTTTCCATCAATGACAAAACATTTTCAACAATATCCCCCTTTGGAATTGATGGAAACAACTTTGATCAAACAAAACATCCTCATAAAGGAATACCAACTATGATTGTCTCAAATCTATCCTTTGGATGTATATATATTCTTTGAATGTTACTCCTCTTGAGATACACTTCTCTTATGTTGTATTGTTGCTACTGTGTTTCTATTGTCCTTCTATATCATGAGATATCCTTACTTTTTTTATCACTACGACCTCTTCCCCTTTGACATCATTGGAAATGATACTAAAGGACTCCCCCTGTCAACAATCTTATCCCACCTTGGTGATCTTGTTGACCGAATAGCTTCATCTTGATATGGTGAAGGTATATCAAATACCTTTCTTCCTCTTTAAAGGAAGAGCTAGTGGAGGGAGGCAAGAGGCACAAATCCCAATCTTTGCCTCAAATACTCAAACTATTCTCTTGAGAGAGCTTTGGTGAAAATAGAAGCAACTTGTTCTTTGGTAGGTACATACTCCAATTTCACAATCTAATTGGTAAATTTATTTCTCAAGAGATGATACTTGATTTGAATATGTTCTGTCTTGGAGTGGACAACATGATTCTTTGACATACCAATGGCAATTGTGTTGTCACAAATAATTGGTATAGGATGCACATAAAACGTTTGTACATCCTACAAGGTCTACTTCATACACAATAGTTGAGTGAAACAACAAAGTGTTGCAATGTATTATGCTTTAGTTGTAGATAAAGATATATAAGCTTGCTTCTTGTCCAACAATCAGACTATACATTCTCCAAGAAAGAATGCACCACCACTAGTCCTCTTTCAATCATCTAAATAGACTGCCTAATCAACATCAATATAAACAATTAGTAAAAATTATTTACCTTTTGGGTACCACAGTCCATAGTCCATTATGGCTCTGAGATATCTAATAATCCTCTCGGCTTGTAGTAGATGGATTTATTTGGGGGCTACTTGAAATCTTCCAAAAATACCAACAACCTGCATAATGTCTAGTCTTGAAGTCGTCAAATATAATAGGCTACCAATGATAGATTTGTATAAATTCTGATCAAATTGTGGTGATTCATCAGTTTTTCTATGTTTACAACCTGTAACCATTGGTGTGCTCACTAAATAGAAATTGTCCATGCCAAACTTCTTCAACAGTTCCTTAATATATTTTCTTTCTAAAATGAATATCCCTTTGGGAGTCTACATAATTTTCAATCCAAGGAAATAAGAAAGATCTCCAACCATTGTTATAGACATTTTTGGGCACTGCAACCCCAATCATATATGTCCATAAACAAAGGGATTTTGAGTCCCTAAAAGTGTTGTTTCATGCCCTAAAGGAACAAGGTCAGCTGATTACCTCATCTCCAGAAGTTTTGCACAGAAAACTGGTCAAAACTGGACCATACAGGTTGCCCAGTGCTAAGGGTGCGATGCATCTCACCTGCCTAGTGTAAAAGGTGCGATGCATACTAGAAATCCCTTCTATAGGGTGCAGTGGGTGAGAATGGACAAATGGCATAGACAGTTTGCCAGGTGGATGATCATGGAATCTTCTAGAAGCTTCTCCTGTGACACTTGCCTCTCTGAATTCGCCCAGGGATGATTAAGAGATCATCAATCTCCAAGTGGAATCAAGAAATATCAGAGAGAAGACACTAATCAAAATCCCAAAAGCTGACTCACCTCCCTGCAATCATCCCTCATCCCAGAGATCCAAAGGCTGGAATTTTGTATCTTGTAAGGAAGTGTTGTTGGTTTCCTGGTGGAATATCATAGTGTTGGGTGATCTAAACTTTTCATGAAGTGAAGAAGGGCTTTCATGCTGGGAGGATGATGCTAGGTCAGATCAAAGGGTTGTAATCCTCTCTTCTAATCTTTATATCAATAAAGCTATTCAAGTTTTCCTCCACATTCTTGTATGTCTGATAGTATATGCATTTGTGTGGTTAATATATATCTGGTCCTATATTGCTTATGATTGTAGATCTCTGCACTTTGAAGGTATTATGCTGCTTTGACTTTACAGGTACTCTTTGAAGCAGAGTGGTCAAGGGAGAAGCGGCAAAGACCTGTCAGTGAGGAGAAGGAACAAGCAAAGAACCGAGCGAAAGATCGAGGTTGGTATTCTTTGATCCTCTCCTATCTACTTCTCATAAAGGAAAACAAAAGTAACTTTAATATGTTTGTTTCTAAGATAGCTACCCATCTCAGTGGGACTAGTAGCTCTGCATAGACACTTGATTTCCCGATAAAAAAATGGCAACTCCACTGGGGACGAATAGCTTGTTTGATTGCTTATACTTGTTTGCTTTATAAACTTACAGACAGAGCCTGAAGTTAAGCTAGCTAGCCTTCGAACTGCATTTGCTATGCAAGTGCAAAGTAGATCAATGTTGCATCAATCTATCTCCAGGTTTTGTTTATAAACTGAATGATCGATTTGCAAACATCTTAATTGTCCTAGTGGTGGCCCTAGTAACCTCATTAGATCAGCCCCTGTGATTTCTATTTACTGACTATCATTTGCTCGACCTAAATCCCTGAACGAAGTTGCAAACTGTGACCAAGAACCAAGTTGAAGTCTTGTCCCTGGACCATCTCACTTTCTCCTCTTGGGAATCTGGATGCATCGCACCTCCCATGTGCAGTAGGTGCGCTGCATCGCACTTTCCCTATGTTGCAGGTGCGTTGATCAGATAAGACCTCTTCTGCTTCCAGATTTTGGTTTCTTTGTTCACTCTCTTCAGCTTTATTTAGGAGTTTTGCCGTCTGTGATCAGTATACCACTATGGAAACTCCCTTCCTTTGCATGATTTCACCTCCATAGTACAAAGAATTGTGAATGTTTTTATGTATTGTGCGCCATTTACAGTTCTCTTTTACAAAAAAGTAGCATAATCAAACTGTCGTCTTTTGATTTGGAAGTGTCACAAGTGTTGTTTTCAGTCAAAGAAAAGAATCCTATCATTCTTGATGGTAGATTATACAGTTACTCTTGTATTTTATTTGAATTAGTAGTTTTTCAAGTGTCGAAAGCAGTTTTCAATTCAAAGTCGCAAAGTGTTGTCATTATCTTCCTTTCGTTTTTGAAGAGAAATTTGTTAGTATTGTTGCTTTGAAAAGATAATTCAGATTTGTACTCAGCATTCTTTATGTCATTCACACATTAATTAAGCGGAAAACAAATACATGCATGTGCATTTGCATTTAGACCGCTTGTTGGTTTGATTTAGGACAGTGCATCTAGTGTGTGCTCTCTGCTCTATGTTGAAAGAATCTCATTTCTCTTTCCTTAGTAGCTAGGATTTTCATTGCAAAAACAAGATTAAATGATTGTTTATCATCTTAGATTTCATTTTAGGAATTATATATCTACATCATGTGGTGAACCTGAAAGGAAAATATCTTAAGAAAGATCAACTGTAAAATAAATTCAATGAACATAAAAATGCTTTGGAACCTAACACATAACATTTAGAATTCTAGGCTAGAGACGTATTCTGGCGTCGTAAAGCCTGGTAACTATCACTTTCATTCTTGGTTGGGTGATTCTTCCTCTTTGAGACGACAAGTGCCAATACAAACTTGTGCTCCCACGTACTATCGAGTATATATTGGGAGACCACAATAGGCTATATCCTTTATCCTTAGGAAGCCATGTCTATCACCCTATCGATCGCAATGCATTGAACACAGCATTCGAGAAGATTGACTTCCATACCGTAAAAAGTATTCTGCAATTTTGCGATTGGTTTGGTAATCCCTCTGCCTAGATTTCCAGAGTACTCTCTTTCATTCCTTTTTAGAGTCCTTAAAGGAAAAGGTCCATCTGAGCACTTGTCACTTCAGGCTCATTAAAAATCGAAGGCGACTAGAGTCATATTTTGTTTTTTCTCGACTCTTAAAAATTGAAAAGGCAAGTTGTGTCAAAGCATCTAAAATTCATTTAATTCGAAACCATTTTCCCCTTTATTTTTAGTTGATCGAGTAATCCAAAATCGTGGAGGAAATTCAATAGAAACCCCATCATTCGTGGAGACTTACGAGTCAATCATCTTTGTCTCCGAAAACAAAACTATTCTAGACAAAGCGAACTCGTTTAACCGGATCAAAGTCCACTGGTTTGGTTGGAACAAGTGTTCTGACATCATCAGAGAATCCGATTACTCCAAACATTTATGGTATCCCTTCCGCTACAGAAGAAGTTCCGCAGCCACAAGAGGAGAGTAGAATTGATCCTAGTGTGATAGTAACACTTCTATTCCTGAACCAACTCCATCTATAGCTGATTCGGAAGGTGTTATTCCCCAAACATCTGTAGTTGTAGAATCTATACTTGCTTCGGCACCGGAAATATTCTACGGACCTGACGGTTTACCTCTTCCACCTGGATTGATTGCTATAGAAGAGATTGTAGAGGATCCCCCATCTAGTACTCCATCGAATTTTGGAGTTGGGATCACCCTATATCCTTCTTTGTCAGAAATTAGTCTCCTGTCATCAGAAGTTCCTATATAATTGCTAGGAAATCTTTTGGATAGACTAGATATGTCCAAACAACCGTCGACATCTAGGACTATGTCATCTGACATAGCAGCGGCAAAACTTCCTGCTGTTACTCCAACAATGTTCGCCGGCATACCGTCTATCCCAACTAGCTCTCAATCACTATATGGAATCCATCCATGGGATGTTTCGACAGTATGGTCTGTTCCTGTTTGTTCGTCCGAAATAATATCTGGAATCTCTTATGTTGAGTCTCAGCAAATTTATCCTTCGCAGTGTCAATTTGGGCAGTCTGGTCCTCAAAGGAAAATCATTCCTTTGAGCACTGGATTACCACTGTATGGGGGGAAATATACCCTTTCATTGTCTCCTCCGAGAGAACAAACATACGAGAGTTCACAACAGAATTCACGCTATGCTCAAATTACATCTAGCGGTTGGGTGCCAATACTGCCTCAACAACTAAGAGTTGTATACTCAATGCAACAAAGTCTACCTGTGTCAAATATCCCCACTACATCGGCTATTGTGACTGTGTCGCAAGTACAAGCGTTGCCTGTTGTATCCCAACCTCAAGCTTCTCAGGTTGTAATACAACAGCCTCTTGTCTCTACGACGCCACCATAATCATCGATTAGTGGCTCCTTAACTGGAGTGACCCAGGCTCAAACGGGTACCATCACCTCTCATCTTGGTCAAACAACCAATATTGGACAACAACAAATGGTTTCACAACCATGGCTGGTGCAATATCAACAACCGCAATTCCAACAAGTTTACCAAGGATTTGAGCACCAAATCTTTGCAAGTAATGGGCAGCCATATATTCAAAATGGTCAACATCAACCATTTCATAGTGGTTATGCCCATCAACCTTACCAAAGTTATCAGCATCAAATGCACTATGCTGGTATGCAAAGACCCACTGCTCAGGCAATCCCATCTTATCCTGGGTATGCTTCACTGAACCTGAATCAACAGTTGCCCTTCGTGGCAGCTTTAGAGTTACCAGATCTAAATTGACTGACAAACGATCTAATTGCTTACGCCCCTTGGTGGCCAGCGATTCCACATAAACTTCCATCGGATATTCCTAAATTTAATGGAAATCTTGGTGAAGACCCATCGAATCATGTGATGACCTTTCATTTGTGGTGTTCATCTAACACTCTAAATGATGATTCAATTAGGCTTTACCTTTTTCAACGAATGTTAACTGGTTCGGTAGCAAAATGGTATATCGAATTGCCCAAAGCTTCATTCGATAACTTCAGCACCCTAGCCACAACCTTTTTAACCTATTTTCAGTTACCCATAAGGTACAAAATAGGAACAGAGCTTCTTACCAATTTCAAACAGACAACGACCACTCACATATCTGATCATATTCATGAGTGGCGACGTCGTTGTAGAATGGTAAAAACATATGTTCCTGATCAGCTGCTAGCTGAATGGTTTATTAAGTCATTATTACCTTCTATTACAGAAGATGTGGCAAAGGGAGGAGTCATCACTGAAGAGCAAGTCATTGCTCGTGCGCAATATCTAGACTTGATATATACTCAGTCTGGCATGCTCTATGATAAAATCCCTGATGCTCCTAGACCGGAATTCTCTGTTCCTCCCCCTCCTAAATCAAGCAAAGACTCTCATGCTGGCGATGGCGTGATAGGTGTGACTAGCACGAAAACCATAAAAGCTACATCAAAGAAGGCTCATACAGTTTCAAGTCAAAATTCAAATGAGGAACTTCTTGCCTCAGAGGTAAATGCCGTGTCAACTGACAAAGGCAAAGAACCAAAGCAACCAGGGGGCAAGAAGAAAAAGAAAGGGAAGAAGAAAAAATAGGAGGAGTCGTCTCCTGAAAAATCTTCTGCAAACCCTTCTGGAGATAGGAAACCAAGTCATCCATGCTTCATATGTGATGAGGATCATTGGATGAAAGATTGTCCACATAAAGCCGAGCTTAGAAAATTCTTTAAGAATTCAAAAACCTCGGCGGTATTGACTGATCCGTTTCCGAATCCAGGAACAAATCTGGTTGCTAGTGACAATGCTTCCCCGTCCCAAGTGCTAATGTTGTCTGTTTTGAAGCAGCAAAATGATGCTTTGATATCGACAAGGAATAAATATTACAGGAATCCATTATTATCGGACAACAAGGCTAATGATCAACCTAGTAATTCGACAACAACTTCGACCGAAGTTGTGCCACCCATCATTCCTGAACTAATGATAAAGCCGTTGAAGTGAGTAGTACACAAATCGACATTTAATCCTCATGCCAGAGCAGCAAAACATTATAATATAGTGGAGGATCTGGCCCAATCGCCATCCGCTATGTCGACACTTGAGGTACTGCAAAATTGCCCCTCCCAAAAGCAGGCTTTATTATCAACAATAGGTGGGATTGACCCAACGGATTCCAATCTTGTGGCCTTTAATCATAAAGGATACAACCCTCAGTTACCAGCTCAACTAGCTTTCCTGAATCAAGTGAAAGCCCTCAACAAAATTGTTCATCGAACAATTATTGATGACGGGGCATCTACATGTATTATGTCGATGAGTTGTTGGAAAACTTTAGGATCTCCACCCTTGTCACGATCTTTGATGACATTAAAAGCATTTTATGGATGGACATACACCCCATATGGGATTTTGAGTAACTTGCAAGTCAAACTGGGGGGCAAAACAGTAGAAATTGATGTTGAAGTGATCGACATAAACCTCGATTACAACATCCTAATGGGAAGGCCCTGGATATATGCTATGGCTGCCATTGTGTCGACTTACTTCAGGAATATTGCATTTCCCTTCCAAGGAGGTATTACAATCATAGACCAACAAACATTTCTCCCCCAACAATTCACAAGTTACGAGAAGCATTCTGATGATCCATGGAAGCCCTCATTCGCTTCAAAATATCAGAGTAGGCCTACTAAAAGACCCTATATTAATGGGGACTTTTTCCCTACCACCTCCAATCAATCTGGCGGAAGTGGCAACGGTGGGAACCTGCAATATGATATCTTCTATTCAAAAGATGTTCAAAAATGATATTAGCATGGATCATCTACAGGTATTGCCTCCAAGACCAATATAAATATTTTAGCAATCAATGTTTTCGACATGGGAGGCAAACCCAAATAAATGCTCATCAAGCGTTTGGATAGATAGGTCTAAGGAATATGGCACCCCTTCAGATCCTTGGTTGCAAGTACATTCTACAGACGAAGGAATTGTTCAGTCAATGATGATTGATGGGGCACCATGGGAAGATTACCACCATCGTTCCCATCTTCCAGATTACAAGGAAGATAGTTCCAGTGACCTTCATCATCCCTCAGTTTTTGATTTTCTATCAAATACTGTAAACACGGTGGATTCCAAACGAAACTTGTCCAATATTGAAGAGACTATCACCATAAATATCTCGACCAAAATAGATGTTGTAGAGAATATTCATGTCAGCAAATCTTGTTCTTCTTCAGAATTGGAAATATATTACGCTCTTTTTCACGAGTTCAAAGATGTATTTGCTTGGTCGTATGATGAAATGCCAGGCATTGACTCGAGCATAGTTGAACACGAAATTAAGATGTATCCAGATGTCAAACTGGTACGACAACGGCTACGATAGGTGCACCCCAAGAGAGTCGCTGTCATCAAGGCAGAAGTTGAAAAACTTCTCCATGCTAGTTTTCTTTACCCGGTTCCTCTAACTGATTGGGTATCGAATATTGTTCTTGTAATGAAAAAACAAGGAATGATTAGAGTGTGCATCGATTATAGGGATGTAAATCAAGCTTGTCCGAAAGACAACTACCCTACACCCTTCATTTACCAGAAAATTGATGAATGCACCGGATGTGAAATCTTTTCATTTATGGATGGATTTTCCAGGTATAGTCAAATTAACACCCACCCATAGGACAAGTCAAAGACTACATTTATTTTTCCGTTGGGCACATTCGCATATCGCAAGCTACCCTTTGGTTTAAAGAATGTATGGGAAACATTTCAGAGGGAAATGAATTACGCCTTCCATGACATAAAGAACATCATTCAACCATATCTCGATGATCTTCCGGCTCATTCGCTAAAGCGAACCGATCATCCGCAACATTTGAGAGCAATATTTCTACTTTGCCGACACTACAAGATACGACTCAATCCTCACAAATGTGTGTTTTGTGTCAGTTCTGGTCGTTTACTTGGCTTTGTGGTCTCAAAGGACGGGATTTGTCTCGACCCATGTAAGGTTCAGGCAATCATCGATTTGCCTCCACCTTCAAATTTGCTTCAGATTCAAAAACTCCAAGGGAAAGAAAACTTTCGAAGGAGGTTCATTCCAAACTACGCTGAACTTGCTAAAGGTTATACTCGTCTATTGAAAAAAGAAGTAGCCATCATCTAGGATCAGGTCGCGCAAGCTTCCTTTAATGCTGTAAAAGAATCCCTAATAAAAGCATCATTAATGTATGCTCCTGATTATCAAAAAGACTTTAACCTGTATCTGGCTACAGCAGATACGACCATCGCAATGGTTTTAATTCAAGAAGACAATGGAATTGAGCGTCCTATATATTATTTGAGTAGAAACTTAAATGATACAGAAAGCAAGTACTCCTACATTGAAAAGCTAGCTCTCGCAACTGTTCAAGCGATGCAAAGATTTCGACACTATGTCCTCTTTCGAAAAAGTACCATTTTGTCATATTGCAACCCCATGACTTATATATTGTTGCGACAGTTGTTGGGGGGAAAATATTCAAAATGGATAGCAATTTTACAAGAGTTTGATCTGGAATTCATAAAATCCAAATCGAAAAAAGCCTTGGTTTTCGCAAAGTTACTATGCGATCTCCCATCGTTGTCCAACGATGCAACATCAGAAGAAGCAATCGTGGACAGATCTTTGTTTTTGATATCTTCAAGCAATCTGTGGTATGGAGACATAATAATCTATCTCCAAACCCAAACATATAGGTCTAATACCTCCCGCTTGGAACAACGACACATTCGATACCAAGAAAAAGACTACATGATCGTTGGTGATGTTCTTTACCGTTGTGGTGTCGCTACAGTTCTGCGGAGGTGCCTCACCCACGAGGAGGCCAAAAAAGTCCTAAATGATTGCCATTTAGGCACGTGTGGGGGGCATCAATCTGGTTACACTACGGTGAAAAAGATTTTACGAGCAGGATAATTCTAGCCAACAATGTTCAAAGATTGCATAACCGTAGTCAGAAGTTGCCATGCCTGTCAAATCTTCGATTGCAAAACTAGAATACCACCCACACCTCTTCAACCAGTGGTTGTTGTTGGACCATTCGCAAAATGGGGCATAGATTTCATGACATGTAACCCCACCTCGGCTGGGGGGCATGGGTATATCATAGTCGCAGTAGACTATTTTACCAAATGGGCCGAGGCGATGCTTACATTAAACAATAGTGGCGAAACAGCTGCCCTCTTATTTTTCAATCATGTAGTCTCCAAATTCGGCGTTCCACAGGCCATAGTTATAGATCATGGATTGCATTTTCACAATCACATGATGATTGAGTTGGCTGCCAAATTAGGACTATCCCACGACAGCTCTACTTCGTATTATCCGCAAGCTAATGGACAGGTTGAGGTAATCAACAAGGTCTTGAAGCACATGCTACAAAGGATGATCAGAGTCCATAAACGGAGTTGGCACCTGATCCTATACTCAACCTTGTGGGCATACCAGACGTCAGTGAGGAATGCAACCAGGTTTACACCCTTTCAACTGGTGTATGACCTGGAAGCGATCTTACCAGTTTAGTGCAAAATCGCGTCCCTCAAGCTCGCAGTCTACCTTCTCCCTGGAACTTTAGAAGAGGAGGCTCATTTCTTGGAACTAATTTGATTGGATGAAACCTGTCATGATGCCGATTTGGCTAACGAAGCCCATAAGAAATGAGTCAAGGCGTAGTTCGACAAGAATGTCAAACCCTGTGTCTTCTCAGAAGGTGACCTGGTCTTACTTTACGACCAGGAGTCCAATAAGTTGGGAGTAGGTAAGTTCAAGTCTTTATGGATGGGCCCCTATATTTTCAAGCATGTACTAGCAAAAGGAGCCTACGAGTTAGTGGATTATGATGGGATTCCACTAGCGCAACCCCGCAACGGGTTGTACCTTAAGTGTTACTATGCTTAGCTCAGTATAGTAACCCCTGTGCTTTTGTTACATTTTTGTTTTCACTAAGGGTATTTGTTTTGGTTAGGTAATCCACTTTTGCATGTGTTGCAGATGTCGAACCTATTGGAATCATTTGTTGGATATGCCGACGGAGTGAGTCATAGTTTGAGGAACCTATCTTCTATGGCCTGGGCCATATTTGATCCAAGCGGCGAGTTAGTAAGTTTCAAAGGGGTATGTATTGGTCAGTCAACGAACAACATCGCTGAATACAACACATTGAAAGAACTCCTCTCTGATGCCATTACGCATGGCATACGCCGACTGGTCGTCAGGCTAGATTCACAACTCGTCATTCTAAAACTCACTGGTATCTACTCCATATGGAATCCAGATATCTATCGCATGTTCCTAAGGGTCAAGGTTTTGGAAAGGTAGTCTGATTCTATTCAATATCAGCATATTTCCAGAAACTTAAACACATTAACAGACTCATTGGCAAATTATGTGTTAGATAGACATTTGCAACATTTATAAAAGAAGCATTTCATCAAGACAAAATCGGTCAAATGAACCAAAACTCAAAATGCTAGGGGGCACCCTAGTCTAATGATGCTGGTGATAGCAAGTCACCACCTATGCAATCATGTGTAGAAGCCTAGTCCATCAACGTGGCACACCAGTAGTATGTCGCTGCAGCCTCAAAGGCAACTCGTCTGTCCTCACGTCCGGGATACCAAGAGTGAGACCCTCGACCTGCTCCTGTAATGCTACAGGAGTCTCGGTCACATCTAGGTCGCGAAGGATAGCCCTCCCCGCAGCCTCTCCTGTTGGAGCAGCAGCTGGTGCTCTCAGGCGTACTGCTGGTCACATTGGTCCAATATCTACATGAGCGCAAGAGGTTTTGATTAGCATTGATAGAAGAAAACTTAAGAACATTATAAAAACAATAAATAGGGATATGGTCAGAGAATTTACCTATAGCACCCCACTGCTCACCAGCCGGAAGCACCAAATCAGGGTCATCTCAGAAATCCATACCAACATATGGACACTTGGCATAAACCATCTCTTGATGGTTAAACCACCTAAAGAAGGTATCAGAGAAAGAAACCTGGGACTGACTAGCATGTTGGGCCATGAGGTTAACCCATCTCTACATCCGTGGCTCAGTCGGTGGAGGTAAACCAAGTGAAATGTATTGTGGCCGCATCAGTGGGATCTTTTCCAAGGTGAAAGTGGTCAAAATAGAACCATAGCCAAAATTCTTAGATCTTCCACTTCTTACCTTGGTCAGTTGTTCTTTCATCATAGGGAGTACTACGTCACACCAGTTGAACACCTTTGGTTCGAGGCATTCCAAGGTGTACTGCATATAGGACCTGTTAGCCATGTGAAGAGCTGCACTACCAGCTAGTCTAGCAAAAGTGAACAGAATGGTCCTTAAGGACCCATTAGTGACATTTCGGATGTTGATCTTTCCATCCCTACTCAGCTGAGATCCCTCTCTACAGTACTGGTGAATGTAATCTCTCACAGATTCACCCCCACGGGCGGAACGTGATAATGAGAGAGGGGCACCATGCCTCGATAAACCAGTCAAAAAATAGATGTCCACAACAATCAAGGGGATGGATTTTCCTCTGATCTAGAACACTTGGTTGGTAGGATCCCATGCATCGAGGAAATATTGCAACAAGTTGATTTGTTGCCTCATGCTAGAGATGTGGAAAAACTTGAGCAGGCCACAGTTCCGCAGTGTAGTTACCATACCTGGATCATGTAAAGCAACCATGTCCTCTTCTTCATGCTCACGTTCTCACCATGTAACAACCATTTTGATCCGGTGAATCTTTGCAAAACAAACAAGAGAAACGTCAGGGTCCTGATTTGGCAAAAGACAGGAAAAAATTCCATGAGAAAACAGTGCAAAAGTTTCCCTTCTTGCGCCCATCGCACCCCAGCAATGTACTGGGTGAGATGCATACTGACTGGCCAATGGCTAGGCTAGTATGCATCGCACCTTTCAATATAGGAAGGGTGCGATGGAGCTAGGGTGAATTTTTCAAACCCCATGGGCTCAGAAAAACAGGGAAACATGCTCAGAATTCAAAAAGGAAAGAATGCAACTGAAGAGCTCAAGTTTAGCTCTTACCTAGTCCAGACGGCGCCGAGAATCGTCCAGAAAATCTCCCAAAATTAGCTAGTGAAAATCAAGGGGGGAAGGCACGTCCAAAGCTCCAACAAACCAAAGTTCAAATGAAATGGTAAAATAAGGGGTAAAAACCACTTTTAAATTACTTTTCACGTAATTCGAGTAAGGTATTAGTGTTTTAACTCATTTTTCAAGCATGTATTTTTCATTTCAAATTGGTTTGATGAAGCAATTGAACAGGCAGTATGATCGTCGAAAGAACAAAGTGTTAGCGGTGAAATCAAATAATCAATGACCATTATCATGAGCAGTTTTTATGCAAATTTCAAGCTCGTTAAAAATTAAACCTCAGCAATGAGAAAATGTTTCCCCACAAAGTTTAAGCTCATTAAAAAATGAACCAACCTCCGGTAAATAACCATTGCGAATGAGCTCTGAGATGCGAACGTCTCAATCTGCAAGCATTGACGCAACCCTAATCCCTGTACTTCCCTGACCTTCCCAGCTCACGCCGCCGGACTCCTCCTGAACGCCCTTCCATGGATGCGCCTGTAGGAGGGGTGGGATCTTCCTCCCCTCCTTACACCGTCTCTGCCCCTGACAAAGAACAGCCTGAAATACCTCTGACCTACCCTGGCGGCTTACCAGATTCTGTTCAGGGAGCAAGACAGATGAACAGTGAAGCCGATCCCACGGCAGCATGTGACGCAGAGGACAAAGGAAAAGGCGCGAATCAAGCGCCATCCTCGTCGCAGCCAAAAGCGACCTCGGCCACTTGCATTCCGAAAGCAGCAGAGAGAATAAAGGTCGATCTTCCCAGTCACCGCATCAACAGCGAGATCCAGTATATGCAGGACCATGCGCTCATAGGCAAGTTCCTCGGTTTCTGGCCTACTGAAAAAGCGCTGCAGGGATGGATAGCCTCAAAATGGAAGCCTAAAGGACAGGTGACTCTGCAGCTAGGACCTAAAGGCTTCTTCACGGCCATTTTCTACTGTATAGAGGACAAATCTCGCATTTTCGAAGGTGGACCATATTTTTTCAACTCCTCAGGCCTATACCTAAGGGATTGGAAGCCTAGGTTCAACCCAGACAAGGAAGATTTCAGTTGGGCTCCGGTATGGGTACGAATGTACTCCCTGCCTGTGGAATACTGGAGAGAAGAAACGCTAGCAGACATCGGCAACAAATTAGGAAACTTCATCAAAGTTGCTGAGGAAACCAAAACCCGAAGATACACCTCTTATGCCCGGATCTATGTCCAGATGCACCTGACCAAAGCTCTCGCCGACTCGGTAAGTCTCTACCATGATGACTTTGAATGGAACCAACCTTTAGATTACGAGCATATCCCTTTTCGTTGTCGTAAATGCCATGAACATGGCCATCTCTTTCGAGATTGTCCTATGAACTCTCCGATCAAACCCCTAGATAAGGAAGCCAGTAAAGACTCGGAAGGATTTACTAAAGTCCCGAATCGTCGACGGCATGCTAAGAAAAATCAAGTTGTTCCAGAGAACCCCTTTAAACCTGATTCCCAGAATCGATTCATTTTGCTCTCTTCTCCAGATCAGCCAGCTAATCCAAGTTCAGAATCCAAGGAGCACCCCTCCCACCCCTCATCTCCCAATGCTCCCTTCGCCCCTACACCTACTCCCACTCCCCTTCCTCCCAGCTTTATTTCCAGCTCTCATTCAGACAAAAGTCCGGCTCTAGATGCTGGCTCTCTCCCCTCCTCCTCAGAGAAACCCGTTCCAGAGCCCAACCAGCAGCCCTCAGCAATGGAGCTAGATGCAGCACTAGCCCTTAGTCTACAGGAAATAGTAGCTGAGGAAGATCAAAGTTCACCCACCAGCATGGAAGAAGATCCAGAGAAGGTCAGCCTAGATGGTCTAGACATCTTCAAACTAGAAACGGCATGCAAGCAGAAAGAATTCAACTCAATACCCCCTTGGCAAATCGACAGGCTTGAAGGAGTTTTAACCAAAGCACAGCGCAACAAAAATCTGGGCATACAAGCAGGAAGCCCATGGGATGGAAAAAAAATTCTCAAAGAAACTAAGAAAAGAGGGCGCAAAACAGATCTACAAAGGACAATCATAGTAGGCGAACTACTTATGGAATCTGGCAGATTCCCTAAGTTGACGAAGTTTTACAAACCTAAACCCCACTGTTCCTCATGAAGCTCATCTCCTGGAATGTGAGAGGACTTAATAGCCCCTCAAAACACAGAATGATAAAAAATTTGATACAGCAAGAAAAACCTTCCTTAGTTTTTCTTCAAGAAACAAAAAGCAACATTACTGCCATAGAAAGAATCCGCAATAAAGTCTGGGCAGGCAGCTGCTCAGTTTCAGTAGACGCCTCTGGGGCTTCTGGTGGATTGGCTATCTTGTGGAACCCACAGGTTCTTACTCTCAGCGACTTTCATGCTACCCATTACCTAATCCAAGCATCATTCCATCTTATAGGCACCAACATCCATGGGCACCTCTCAAATGTATATTTTCCGCAGAATCTTCAGCAAAAATTAGAACTTCTGGATACTCTTACCATCCTAAATGCAAACAGGCAGTTCCCCCTCTGGATTGGTGGAGGTGATTTCAATATCATCAAGACAATGGAGGAGAAACAGGGAGGCAGAACAAGGCTAGAAAATGACAGCAGCGGACTCAGAGAATTCATTCAAAACAATCAACTAATGGACATTCAAACCTCCAATGGAGTCTTCACATGGACTAATAAGCGCAAGGGTACCCAACACATCGCCTCTAGACTGGATCGGTTTCTCATCTCGGACAACGCCATCCACCTGGGAGGGGACTTTCATGCTTCCATAATGCCACAAGGTGGATCAGATCACTGGCCAATCATGTTACAATGGTCGCGGCCAGGCACAAGAAGTAATAGACCTTTCCGATTTGAAGCCTTCTGGCTTTCACATCCCAACTTCAAAACAGTAGTAAATGAGGCATGGCAATCATTCATCCCGCCGCCAGGCGCCAAAATGTTCCAATTCCAATGGAAATTAAAAAACTTAAAACAAGTCCTCAAAGTCTGGGATCGCACTCAGTTTGGCAATATTTTTGAGAATCGCAAAAAGCTGGAACAACAAAAGATGGTACTTCAACAAACTCTCATCAGGGATGGTAGGACGGAGGAGCAAGCGCATCAAGAGCAGATTCTCTGGAATCAAATTGAAGATCGCAGGAAGCAAGAGGAAATCCTTTGGAGACAGAAGTCCAGAATCCAATGGCTCAAGGAGGGAGAGAAAAATACAAAATTCTTCCATAGAACTGGAATCCAAAGAAGAATGCATAATAACATAGCATTCATAAATTATCAACAAGGGGAAAGGTTAGAAAAGCATGAAGACATGGAGAAGGAATTTAAAGATTACTTCCAGGAAATTCTCTGGGAGCCTCCTGGAAATAGAGATCACGCCATCAGAAAGATCACGCAGCACATACCCAAAATCATAACGGAGGATCATAACAACAATCTGCTCCAGTCCATTTCACTACAGGAGGTAGAAGAGGCGATAGCCCAACTCAAGGATGGCAAAGCTCCTGGTCCTGATGGATTCACTGCCAATTTCTTCCACGAGTTTTGGGAGCTCATCAAAACAGAGGTTTGGGAATTAGTGGAAGAATCAAGAACTATGCACTGGATTCTACCCTCCCTCAATGCAACTTTCATAGCACTAGTACCTAAAGGAGATGAACCTAATAAGCCTGACAAATACAGACCGATAGCACTCTGCAACGTCATTTACAAGCTCATCTCTAAAGTACTGGCGAACAGGCTCAAACCTCTCCTTCCTCTTCTCATCTCTCCGGAGCAGACAGGGTATGTAGAAGGGCGGCAGATTATGGACGGCATCATCCTATCAAATGAAGTAATACACTCTCTTAAGCTTCTGAAAAAACCAGGTATGCTTCTAAAGCTGGACCTCTCCAAAGCTTTTGATAAACTTAGCTGGAATTATATTCATCAGATGTTATTGGCTTTTGGCTTCAATTCCACCTGGACCAGATGGATCTTAAATCTCATCTCCTCTCCCAGCTTCTCTGTCCTGCTCAATGGCTCCCCCTCCTCGCCTTTCCGTCCCTCCCGTGGTATTCATCAAGGGGATCCCCTTTCTCCCTTCCTTTTTGTCCTCATGGCAGAAGGTTTAAGTCGACTCCTCAAATCAGCCATCTCCTCCCAAGCACTCAAAGGTATCTCCCTTCATGGTCATAATCCCCTATCCCATCAGCAGTTCGTAGACGACACCATGTTATTTGGTCATCCCTCCTCTCAAGAGGCCAAAGCCTTTAAATCTCTGCTCTCTCTTTTCTCAGATGCCTCCGGCACCTCCATCAACGCTTCAAAGTCCCAACTCTTCTTTTTTAATACCCCCGTCACCACTCAAAGGAATATCGCTCGTATTCTGGGGTTCACCATTGCCATGCTTCCTTCTAAATACCTGGGGGCTCCTTTGCTAGACTCAGCCATCAAACACGCTTCCTGGAGAACTCTCCTTGACAAACTGGAATCAAGGCTCTCATCTTGGACCTTCCGCTCTCTAAATATGGCCGGACGACTCATCCTGATCAAATCGATTCTCCAGGCCATGCCTTTGTATCTTTTCTCCATCCTTGCAGCGCCAAAATGGGCTCTCAAAGCTATACGCAATCTTCAGCGAAATTTTCTGTGGGGCTCCTCTGGGCTTAACAGGAAATGGGCTCTTGTCAACTGGAAGGAAGTTTGCCGAACAAAAACAGAAGGCGGGCTTGGACTAAGGGATCCTCTGCAAAGCAACAACACTATGGGAGCTCGTATTTGGTGGAACTGGATTTCCAAACCACATACACCCTGGGCAAAGCTTTGGCAAGCAAAATATGCTCCAGGCAGCCAATGGAATGATCTCATTAGAATCAGCACTACAACACAAGGTTCTCTGATATGGAACGCCGCAAAGCTCCATAGCACCTTCATTCAAGAACACAGTTTTTGGGAAATTCACTCCGGTACCACAGCAAGGTTCTGGGAGGACTCGTGGCAACAACTTCCAAAACTAGCCACTCTCTTCCACAAGCCAATCTGGCAGGTTTCCATGCAACAAGCAAATCGAATCCTCGTCCATCAATTCTGGCAGCAGCACACGGTCCAAGACTTCCAAATTTGGAAACCAGCCAGCACTTGGCAACCTGATTGGCATGGGGAAACGTATACAGAAATAGAGCAGGAACTAAATTACAGGAGAATCAAATGCTCACAACTGGAGGACAAACTGAGATGGGGTCATACGCCAAAAGGAATGTTCACAACCAAGGAAGCTCACCAGCTTCGCTACTCAGTCTCCCAAACAGAAAAGGATCCACTATGGGAAAGGGTCTGGCAACCAGGCATATGGCCCAAGATCTCCACTTTTTTATGGCTTCTAAGCAAAAGACGCATCCTTACCTGGGACAACCTGCAAAAAAGAGGATTTATTGGCCCATCAAGATGCCCCAACTGCAATCTCCACTCTGAATCCATCAGACATTTAATGGAGACATGTCCACTAGCAACCCAACTATGGGAGAGAATTGACCATTGTAATAGGAGATCAGAAAATCGGATGGGAGACATCACAGAAACCATTCGTACATGGACAAAGCACCCTTTTAAAAGCTCGCTACTGAACTCGCTGTGGAATCTAATCCCGGGCTTCCTCTACTGGATCCTCTGGAAAGAAAGAAATAGCAGAATCTTCAACAACATCAGCCGGCCAATCGATGCATTGTGGCTCCTCCTGAAACAAAATCTTCAAGAAACTTTGGCCATCAGAAACTGGAAGGATACGGATGCGCCAGACACTCCACAGGAATGCCTCATCCTAAAAGCCTGGAATCTGGATCTATCCTTTCTAGCTCAGATCAAAGCCCATCCAGCTTCTAGCTCTGCCTCTCCCCTCAACTGGTCCCCCCCTGCAACCAACTCATTCAAGTTGAACTTTGACGGGGCTGCTAAGGGTAATCCCGGACCGACGGGATTTGGAGGAATCTTCAGGAGCCACCTGGGTGCAGCTCTGCATATCTATTACGGATCAATTGGCAAAGACACTAATAATGCAGCTGAGCTGGAAGGACTCTGGAAAGGGATCTGCATTGTAGAACAAAAGAACTTCTTCCCCTTAGAGGTCGAGGGAGACTCGCTTATCCTAATCACAGCAGCGACCAGAATCCAAGCAGGCACTTCCGCAGCTAAGATCGCCTCCAGCTGGAGGTTGCTCAGCAGATTGGAACTACTGGAGGAAAGGCTGAGAAATCCCCGAAGCATCACCTTCAAGCATGTCAGACGAATGGCCAACAAAGTCGCAGACAGACTGGCCAATCAAGGAGTAAACCAGCAACTTCTTCAATTCTCAGGCCCCCTCGAAGAAGCAGATGATCATCAGCTCAAACAGGAATGCACCTCCCTGGTGCATCAGGATCACTCACCCCCGGATGCGGGTGGTTAACAGCTCAAAGGATATGTGGAAGGCGTATCACATGGGTAGGTGTCAGCCCCCATGCGCCACGAGTAATGATGCAGGTCAGGCGAGTTGGGCTCGCACAAGTTCATTAATGAAGACATTAACTTCGTCCATCCGTTGCAAGGTTAACAGTGCCATGGCGCTCCATAAGCGAACTGCTCCCGCGGCTTTGTTGCATTCCTCTGCAGCTTCTTGGATTGTAGTGCTGTGCATTTTTCTGAGTCTCTCTGCTAGCGAACACGGGCCCGTTAGTGCGCCGGGTTCTTATGATCCATTTGATGTTCTGTTGTTGTCTCGTTCAGAGCACTCTTCTATTTGCATTCACTCTCTGAACGCTGCAATGCCGCGTGAAAGGCTCAGGTTATTGAGCAAACGAGGTGGCTCTGGTGGCCGAGCGGCCTCTCGGCGATCTTCTGAAACACTGGTACCTGGGCAGAGCAGTCCACTGGCCACAAGAAGCGGAAGAGGCAGGGGTCATGGGAGAATTGGGAGGGTTGAATGTGAGCATGCTGCTCATCCCACTGTGCGTTATCGCATTCCATGCTCTCTCGCTAATTCCACTTTCATAGTCTCTGTCACCATAGAAAAATGTGAAGATAACGGGGACCTGGGAGCCGCCCATCCTGAAGCACTTGCAGAACAGAGGAATGTGAATCCAGTGGATAACCTGCGCCCGGTCATGGGGAGTGCTTCGATGCTGAACCCGGCTATTCCTGCAGGCCCAAGTGCACCTGTTTGTGGTGAACCCACAGGCTCGGTGGCTCCACATTCTGACTCGGAGGACTCTCTTCAATACGGGTGTAGAGTCGTCGAGGAGCCTTATACTACTGACGATGACTGATACAGCATGACTATGTTTTGTTTTCGCAACTACAGTTTGTCTCAGGTCTCTGACTGTCAATGTGTCATTTATACTTATCATGACTATGTATTGTTTCACGCAGTTACTGTTTGTCTCAGGTCTCTGTCTGTCCATGTGTCATTTACACTCAGCACTGTGGCATGTTGGTCAAATGTATTGTCTCCGCTTTTGTTCAAATCTGTGTTGTGTCGAAGATGAAGTCAACATACTGATGAAGGTTCACACTGTTTTGAACTCATGAGATTTTTGTAATATGCCATTCACAGGGCAGAACTCTCAAGGCCATGGCCTTGCTGTAACTTTTTTGTATCAATAATAGAAGTAGCCAGATTGAGAAAAAAAAAATAACCATTGTGAATGCATTATCATCAGCTCTTGAGACTTGGTCGTGTTCTCATCATCACCTCCACTCTGTTTAGTCGATCATTCGCCTCCATTTGATTGTTTACCCCTTTTGAGGAACAGTTGCGAAGAGTGATTCTATTAGCCATCCTTGTGACACTGCCATGATTGGAAAATTCCAAACCTTACCTAGAATCAGCTACTACCTGGAAATATCACTCGTTCCTCAAGAGGCGAGTCTCCTTTAAGCTCTTTTCATCTGACTCGTAAAATATGAAAAGATTGATGAGCAGTTGGCCTCTCTAGCTCATTAAAGGTACCGGGAGTGCTATCCCTCCTCCAGATTTTAATCTTTTTGGACCTGAGGGATTATTACACAAAAAGATCGAGTGCTTGTCTTTTTCGGTTCGTTAAAACTATCGAAAATTCATCCCTTTTGTATTATTTTATACTTTTTCAGACTTAAGGGATTACATGAGAAAAAAGGATCACTGGAGTTTCCTTTCCATCCCTTTTCAGACTCTCTAAAATTGAAAAAGGACCGAGTTGTCTTTTTCATTAAACTCATTAAAACCAATAGCGACAAACTTGTCCATGCAAACAAGAATGAGTTTCACTATCGCTAGGCTCATTAAAACATAGCGATGGGTTTGACCGAAGGGCAAATTATAGAACAAGCATATGTTATCCTCCTCAAGCTTGATAAAAATAAAGAGGTACTGGTCAGCAATGACTGGGGAAAATTTGGGAAGAAAACTTGAAGAAACTTTATTGGTAGCGAGTCGCTCTTGAACATGACACTTTCACTCCATCACCATGATTGAGTCGGGTTGGGTTATTCCATTCATCGGTCATATTAGCATTGGTCCAACGTACCATCCATCTTTGGGTTTAACGCTACCAATCCATTTCAGTGTCACTGATATGTTCAAGAGAAGTTGATCAGAGAATTCACCAACCCATCTTGTGTCTCATCTGCTGCAATACCTTTACGCTTCATTCTTTCACGACCGCCACCCTGAACCATGTATCATCAGATTGTTTTCACCTCCAAAACTCATTTGCTCCGTTCCATGTCATAGATGTGGGATTCATTAAGGCCCTCCTATGACGGGTCACTTCTTGTCAACATCAGCTCATTATCCAAGAAGTTGACCTAGGAACAACCCTTTTAGTACTTTTAAGCTTGCATGCCTTAATGGCAAGTTTCTCACTTTCGGCGATAGGTTTACATCAATGGCCTTCGATCGAGAGATTTTGCATGGTGTTTGACGCCAAGTCCCATTTTCACACCACGTGAATTGTACTGTCATACCTTGAGGGTCATCATCATTATTGGTGATTCTTCTCGTGTCTGTTAACAACTTACATCATTGGCTAGTAATTAGGTGATGTCTTTCCATGTTCGAATCCAGAACATTTTTCACATGGATCGACTTGTACTTCGGGTGAAGATTGGATGACTTTGAAGACCCTGGATCTAGTTTCATCCATCTGGGCTGCGATATATTCATGAAAATAAAGACATCAAATGTACATCATTGCTGCACAGATGATCATCCGAATCAAAGGATGATGGCTCTATCAGAATCATCAGTCTGCCACACAGACGGTTATCTGTCCTATGTACATGAAAATGAATTTATAAAGCTGAGCATGGGAATGCCCCACCTTAGCTAGATCATGAAAATGTTATGAAGATAATGTATTGTATTGTATCTTATTACAGGTCACCTTCCAGTTTGAAAAACCTCGAATCCTCATGATAAAGCATTTCACCCGACATCAAAAGATTAATGACCTCATGCTTTAGGGGGCAACTGTTATAGACATTTTTGGGCACTGCAACCCCAATCATATATGTCCATAAACAAAGGGCTTCTGAGTCCCTAAAAGTGTTGTTTCATTCCCTAAAGGAACAAGGTCAGCTGATTACATCATCTCCCAGAAGTTCTCCACAGAAAACTGCTCAGAACTGGTAAAAAATGGACCATACAGGTTGCTTAGTGCTAAGGGTGTGATGCATCTCACCTGCCCAGTGTAAAAGGTGCAATGCATACTGGAAATCCCTTCTGTAGGGTGCGATGGGTGAGAATGGACAAATGGCATAGACAGTTTGTGAGGTGGATGATCATGGAATCTTCTAGAAGCTTCTCCTCTGACACTTGCCTCTCTGAATTTGCCCAGGGATGAGTAAGAGATCATCAATCTCCAAGTGGAATCAAGAACTATCAGAGAGAAGACACTAATCAAAATCCTAGAAGCTGACTCACCTCCCTACAATCATCTATATATGGATCCCTCATCCTAGAGATCCAAAGGCTGGAATTTTGTATCTTGTAAGGGAGAGTTGTTGGTTTCTTGGTGGAATATCATAGTGTTGGGTGATCTAAGCTTTCCATGAGGTGAAGAAGGGCTTTCATGGTGGGAGGATGACGCTGGGTCAGATCAATGGATTGTAATCCTCTCTTCTAATCTTTATATCAATAAAGCTATTCAAGTTTTCCTCCACATTCTTGTATGTCTGATAGTATATGCATTTGTGTGGTCAATATATATCTGGTCCTATATTGCTTATGATTGTAGATCTCTGCACTTTGAAGGTATTATGCTGCTTTGACTTTACAGGTACTCTTTGAAGTGGAGTGGTCAAGGGAGAAGCGGCAAAGACCTATCGGTGAGGAGAAAGAACAAGCAGAGAACCGAGCGAAAGATCGAGGTTGGTATTCTTTGATCCTCTGCTATCTACTTCTCATAAAGGAAAATGAAAGTAACTTTAATCTGTTTGTTTCTAAGATAGCTACCCATCTTAGTGGGACTAGCAGCTCTGCATAGACACTAGATTTCCCGATAACAACCATAGACATCTCAAAATAGATATTCATATCTAATGAAAACTGGTATGTTAATAAGTCTCAATCACTTCAAAAAATAATATCATTAACATATAAAGCCACCACTATGAGTTCCCCATCATTAGATTTCACATATGATTTGTTTCTAGTTATGCCTCTTTTAAATCCACACTTGAGCAAGTAGTTGTCCAACTTGGAATACCAAATTCTAAGCGCTTTCTTGATACCGTATAATGCATTCTTAAGCTTGCAAACATAATTAGGTTTCTCTCTTAACTTAAAACCATCTTACTTCTCTATGTAAAATTCTTCATGTAGTTCTCCATTAAGAAAGGCATATTTGAAATCCATTTGGTATATTTTGAATTTGTTAAAACAAGAAAATGCAAAAAACATTTTGATTACCTCTAATCTTACAAAATGAGTGAAAGTTTCATGAAATCCATACATTCAATTTGAGCATAACATTTGGATACCAATCTTTCCTTTTTTCTTACCACTTTTCCATGGTCATTTAACATATTCCTAAAGACCCACTTCGTGCCAATGGAATTATTATTTTTTGGTCTTGGAATAAGTTCCCATGTCTAATTTTTCTCAATTTGGTCCAATTCTTCATGCATTGCTTTTAACCAATTTCTATCTTTACTAGCTTGGGAAACATCCTTTTGGTCCTCCTTGGACAACAAGGCTACATTTTCTTACATAGGGGGATATAATAGCTTCCTTCTTGTTTGCACACCTAATTTTAAATCAACAAAAAGTTGGTTAGTTGGGTGAAATTTTTGCACATATCTTGAAGGATATTTGGCTTGATGAATGGAGGGATCTTCATTGTCTTCTTTTGAAAGTAGCTCGTGGTCCTCCTCTTCATTGGTAACTCGTTCATTAGCACTGGTATTCGTTGGTTGTTTGACTTCAGGTTCAATGTATTCATCCACTTTGACATCAATGCAATTGACAATCCTCTTAGTATTCTTATTATAACATATATAGCCCTTTTTTATGATAAATATCAAAGAAAAATACCTTCATTATCCCTTGCATCGAACTTACCAATATTTTTACCATTTCCCTTGACATAGCACTTGCTACCAAAAACTATGAAATGCTTAATTATTGCAGGTATTCCATATGAAATATTGTAGGGAGTTTTGTCTGAAATGAGTTTTGTTGAGTATCACCATTGTTGTGTGAATGGCTTCGACCCAAAATATATACTAATCATTTCTTTCATCCATCATAGCTAGATATGTTTAATCTTTTTGCAACACCATTCTACTATGGAGTCTCTACTATAGTGAATTTCCTTTTAATTCGATGCTTCTTACAAAACTCATCAAACTATTTTGAAGTGAATTCACCTCCATTATCAAACCTTATGCTCTTGGTTTTGCAATCTGTTTCATTTTCAGCCATAGCTTTGAAATATTTAAACTTTTCAAGGGCTTCATATTTCTCTCTAAGAAAATAAAATCTGTCATTCAACTGAAATCATTAATTATGAGCATGAAATACCATTTACCTATTGGCTATTGCATTCTATATGGTCCACAAAATTCCTTGTGTACTAAATAATGTGGCTTTGATGATGAGCTATCCTTAGACTTGAACGGAACTCAAGTTTTCTTACACAATTGACAAGATTTTCAAATTGAATTACCTATTTTTGATAGCCTGGGAAGGTCCTTGACAACATTCTTGTTGCTTAGTTTGACTATCTAATCAAAATTCAAATGCACAAATAATTTATGCCACAACGAACTCTCATTAAGTTTTTATAAGCAACACCTCTTTGTTTTATTTTTCAAGACATACATAGTAATGTCTGTTCTCATAACTTCAACTTGATTTGACAATTTTTCCTTTGAAAATCACATCATAACCTTGATGACACATCTAAGACACACTAAGAAAATTTTTCTTTATCCCATCAACATATAAGACATTCTTCACTTTACCTTTTCCAATTAACAGACTAAAAACTCCTTTACCAATAATTTTACTAGGTGCATTGTTACCAAAGGTTCCATTTCCCTTCTCCACTGGTTTCCATGTCAAGAACTTCCTTCTATATCTTGACATGATGCCAATGACTCCCTTATTTTTGAGCATACAAACAATATTACATTGTTTTGTTTTCTCCTTTTCTTTCTACACCTTAGTCTCTTGACTAATCTTCTCAATAACTGGTTTAAACCACTTTTACTCAAGTCTGCAATCAACTACTCTATGACCAAAATTTTGACATTTAAAACATTGAATCTAATTATTCAAAGGAGAAAAGGAATTATTGTACCTGGGTCTTCTTTTCCTCTGTCTAAACTATTGATTTCTTATTCTTGTTCTAAGATGCCTATAGGGTATATTTACACTACAATTTGATTCTTTGTGGCCATAGTTAGTGTAGGAAGAATAGTAATCTGGGAAAATACCAACATACTTGGAAAAATGTCTTCTATGCTGGGTTGGTTTCTAAGTATTTCAATTTTCTTGTCCAACATTATTATTTTGTTGTTGCTGACAATTTTTTGACCGGTTTTTAGGATGAATATTGTATTTTTTTTGTTGCACTGTATCTTCTTTTGTTGTTGGTACACAAGTGATTTGTTGTTTACCTTTGAATTTTGTTGTTGAACTAGATTCAGCCTCAAATCCAAGACCACTACTATTGTTGGGAATGGATTCCCCTAAGGATAGTTTTGGAGCTAAAAGCCCATGTTTTTGGCTCATTATTCCTTGTTCATGTGGAACCCCCTACATTGGTGAGACTGGTCGTTCTATTAACCAAAGGATTAATGAGCACGCAACTGACCTAAAACATGGGAGAACCAAGTATTCTACATTGGCTGAACATGCGGAGAGGACTAATCATCATGTTTGTATTGAAGAAGCCCAAGTGATTGCTAAGGTTGTGCATTTCCATCACCGGAAATTTAGGGAAGCTATTGAAATTGAAAAGAGGCCTTTTAATCTCAATAGGGATGATGGGTGGAAGATAAGTAGTTGTTGGGTCCCTGCCCTTTCTTCCCAGTCATATCCCCCCCTCCCCCCTCCCCTCTTTTAATAACTTAAACTAAAAAACTTCCCCCCCCCGCAACTTTCCTTTTTTGCCCTTATCTTAACTAACTGATTTGTTTCTCTTCAAATGGTTGAACGAATTAAAGAGTTTCCCAAAAACCGTTAATATTAGTTTCTACAATTGTTTAATAATATTTAATCTAAAGACAATGTTAAAGAAATTCTATGACTCATATTAAAACATTAATAATAACCCCCTTGTCATAACTAACTAAATGAGTTGAGATTACTTTCTAGATTTATAATAAGAAGTTTATTACTATAGTAATATTACTATTATACTTAGTATCATTATATTAAAGTATTTATGTCTTGGTTTAAATAAATATTAATATTATTAATATCATTATAATTAAGATTAGACCCATATTAAATTATTATCAATATCATTATAAATATTAATATTATACATTAAATTATGATTACCCTTTTATAATTGATTGTAAGGGGTTAATATTAACCATTATAAGATTAATATTTAGATTTGAGTAACATGTTTTGGAAAAAAAAATTATAAATTCCACCCTATTATGATATTATAATTTAATGAGATTTAGTATAATAATTTAGATAATCCAGGAATGTATTATAAAATACTAATATTTTACTCTAATTCTTTGATAACAATATTATTATTAAATAAATTTCAACCTACCTAATCTAACCATTTCTTAATCAATTATGGCCTTTGACCAGTTAAGCCTAATATAGTCGTTTTTTTCTAGTCAAACCTAACCATTGGAAGATTTTCCATCCCTATTTAACATGTAGCCATGATTTGATTTTTTCAACTTGTCTTGATGATGAACCACACTCGTTGGTTCAAAACGCATCGACAAAGATTTTCTAATGTGATTTTTTCCGAAAATATTTCTAAAAACCAATGTTTTGGGTCAAATTTTGTAATAAAGTTGTAAATACTCTACATTTTGTGGTCGCGGAGTGCGGAGGTGTCATGAGTCATAAAGGGTTGTCCGCCCTTATTTTGTAATGTAAAATCAGTTGTAAAAGATCTACCCACAGTCCACAGACAATGGGATTGTATAAAAATAACTAAGCAAGTAAGCTCTAAGAAGTTTTGATGAGTCATAAGTTGTAGAAGAAGTCTTGAGTGATAGTGTTTCCGGGAAAGCTAGTGTCTTTTCAATCTGCTAGTCCCACTAAGACGGGTAGCTATCTTAGAAAAAAACAATTCAAAGAGCTTCAAGATTTCCTTTATGTATGATAGATAAGAGAGAAGCAGAGAGCACCAACCTGTACCTTCTACTTGGCTCCTTGCTTGTTTCCTCTCTCTCTTGATAGAGCTTGCTACTCTTCTCCTACTTGTCCCGCTTTAGAGAATATCTGTAGAGGCAAAGAAACAACATGCTATCAAAACATAGAAATCTGTAATACCATAAACAATGCAGAATCAGAAATACATTAACCATACAATTTCATCCGTAAATAACAAGATTTACAAGTACACAATTATATGGAGGAAAACTCAAAGAACTTTATTGATAGTAGAAGTAGAAGAGAGGATTACAACCTAGCTATCTGATCTAGCATCATCCTCCCAGCATGAAAGCCCTCTTCACCTCATGAAAAGCAAGATCACCCAACAATACAATGTCTCAAAGAGAAACCAACAGCACAAAATTCCAGCCTCTGGGGTGAGTCAACTTCTGGGTTTTTGATTAGTGTCATTTCACTGATAGTTATTGTTTCCACTTGGAGATTTCATGATCTCTTACTCATCCTTGGGCGAATTCAGAGAGGCAAGTGTCATATGAGAAGTTTCTAGAAGATTCTCTGGGTTTCCACTAAGCAAACTGTCTCTGCCATTTTTCTACTCTCGCCCATTGCACCCCACAAAAGGCTCTTTCAGTATGCATCGCACCTAGCTAGTGTAGCAGCTAATATGCATCACACCCTAAGCATGGCGCAGTCTGTATGGGTCAGTTTTGGCTAGTTCTGGGTGGTCTTTCAAGTGGAACTTCTGGGAAATGATGTAATCAGTTGACCATGATCCTTTAAGGAGTGAAACAATAATTTTAGGGGTTTAAGAGCCCTTGGTTTATGGGCATATGTGATTGGGGTTGTAGTGCCCAAATATGTCTATAATAGTTGCCCCCTAAATCATGAGGTCGTAAATCTTCTGATGTCAGGTGAAATGCTTTATCATGAGGATCCAAGGTTTTTCGAACTGGAAGGTGACTTGTATAAAATACAATACAATACATTATCTTTATATTATTTTCATGATCTAGCTGAGGCGGGAATTCCCACGCTTAGCTTTATAAATTCATTTTCATGTACATAGGACAGATAATCGTCCACTGTTGCAGACTGGTGATTCTCATTGAGCCATCATCCTTTAGCTTGGATGATCATCCGTGCAGCTATTGTGTACATTTGATGTCTTTATCTTCCTGAATATATCGTAGCTCGATGGATGAAACTAGATCTGGGGTCTTCAAACTCGTTCAATCTTCACCCGATGTACAAGTCGATCCATGTGAAAAGATGTTCTGAAGTCGAACATGGAAAGACATCACCTGATTACCAGCTAATGATGTGAGCTGTTAGCAGGCGTGAGAGGAATCACCGATAATGATAATGACCCTCAAGGTACTATAGTACAGTTCATGTGGTGTGAATATATGAGTCGATGTCGAACACCACGCAAAATCTTTCTGTCAAAGGCCATTGATGTAAACCTATTGCTGGAAGTGAGAAACTTGCCATTGATGCATGCAAGCTTCAAAGCACTTAATGGGTTGTTCCTTAATCAACTTCTTGGACAATGAGCTGATGTCGAAAAGAAGTGACCCATCGTAGGAGGGCCTTAATGAATCCCACATCTATGACATGAAATGAAGCAAATGATTTTCTAGAGGTGAAAATGATCTGATGATACAAGGTTCAGGAATGGCAGCCATGAAAAATGGAGAGTGAAGGTATTACAGTGGATGAGGCGTTAGCTGAGTTGTTGAATTCTCTGAATGCCTTCTCTTGAACATATCGGGTGACACTGAGATGGATTGGTAGCGTTAACCCCAAGGATGGATTGTACTGAGGACCAATGATGATGTGACCGGTGAACGGAATAACCCAATCCGACTCAATCATGGTGATGGAGTGAAAGTGACATGTTCAAGAGTGACCTGCTACCAATGAAGTTCTTCAAGTTTTCTTCCCCTTTTTCCCCAGTCATTGCTGACCAGTACCTCTTTATTTTTTTCAAGCTTGAGGAGGATAACATATGCTTGTTCTATAATTTGCCCTTCAGGCAAACCTATCACTATGTTTTAGCGAGCGTAATGACAGTGAAACTCGCTCTTGTCTAGATGGACAAGTTTGTCGCTATTGTTTTAACGAGTTTAATGACAAAGATAACTCGGTCCTTTTCATGTTTAGAGAGTTTGAAAAGAGATGGAAAGGAAACCCCAATAGTCCTTTTTCGTGGCATAATCCATTAAGTCCGAAAAAGTATAAAATAATATGAAAGGGATGACTTTTCGATGGCTTTAGCGAGCCGAAAAAGACAAGCGCTTGATCTTTTTGTGGAATGATCCCTCAGGTCCAAAACGATTAAAATGTAGAGGAGGGATGGTGATTCCCTTTACTTTAACGAGCTGGAAAGACCAGTAGCTCAACAACCTTTTCATATTTTACGAGTCTAAAAATACCTTAAAAGAGACTTGTTTTTTAGGAATGAATAATGTTTTCGGGTAGCAACTGGTTCCAGGTAACCTTGGAACTTCTCAAACACAGCAGTGTAACGAGGGTGGCTAATAGAATCACTCGTCGCAGCTATTCCTCAAAAGGGTGAACAATCAAGTGATCGACTAAAAGAGTGGAGGTGACAGTAAGAACACAACCAAGGCTTAAAAGGCTGATAGCAATGCAATCACAAAGGTTATTTACCGAGGGTGGATTCATTTTTTAATGATCTTGATTCTTTAGAAACTATGCTCAATGGTGGGTTTATTTTTTAATGAGCTTGAACCCTGCGGTAACATTGCTCATGCCAGTCATCTTTTAAAGATGTCTCTTATTAGTAGGTTCATTTTTTAGTGAGTTTGCCCCATGCGAAACTTTTCTCATTGCCTTTCGAATGCAGGCTGGAAATGACCAACTATAGAACTATCTACACTAAGAGTTAATGAACTACTGAGGTTAGGTAAGATAGTTTAGATAAAACATTTCCTCTGCTTTACCTGCGCCACTAACAAAAGTGAATGGTGTGAGCTTCCATTCACCTAACCCAAGCAGTTGAACTAAAAGTTAGGCTAAGATACTACGAGGTTAGAGTTACACTGGTCGCTTTTCACTTGAGTAAAAAAGGTTTGCATGCCCCTAGGTGTTGAAAAAAATGAGAATTTCCATTTACCTTATGGAAGTTCCTACATTTAAGTAGGATCATTTCATCTGCGGAGTAGACAAAACACTTCCTTAGCTCTACCCATCGAAATAGAAAAAGGTGAATGGTGTGAGCTTCCAATCACATAACGTGCGAGGAGATCCTATTTTAGATTGATCCCATATCCTATATGGAAATGGCATTTCAGACTAATCATATAACCTACAAGGAAATCTATTTTTTCATCTAGGTTCACCTGCCGAAGAAGACCAGGGTGCATGCCCCCTTAGCTTCGTTACATTCAACGAATTACTCGTGGTAATTAGGTGGATGAACTAGAGGTTGAAGAGACATTCTTGATGCAAAGAGACCATTTGGGGATGGAATTTGACTCATATTTGTGTTTGAACTGGGAAATGAAAGCTGGTCGACAAGCTACACCATCCTGCCTTCATGCGGGAAACACATCACTCGAAAGAGTGTGGAAAAAATAGCTCCCATGTTGTAAACGTAGTCATGCCCAAGGAGTAGATTGTAATCTAGGGGCCCTTGGACTACCATCACGTTCAAGTGAATGGTTTTCCTTCTTAAAGTTATAGGAAAATTTGGAAGGATCCCTAATAGTCGACTGGTTCCTCTGTTGAAGCTTGACAAATTTTGATTCTCAGGCAGAAGCGATGGTGAACCAAGCGCTTTCCAAGCAGTTGAGGAAAGGACACTCACGGAAGCCCCTTCATCTATGATAGTGCCAGACATAATCATTTTGTAAACTTGTAATATGATTCAGAATGGTACATCAGATGGAAGGCGGGGACCTGCTAGTAGATTCCAATCAAAGGAAAGAACTAGATTTCTTGGAGGGGGGATCGAATAAACGATTGGGTGAATCTCTCGAAATGGGGAACTTCCCTCTTATGGTAAAGGAAGGAGTATATTTCCGCCATGTTCATCAGACTCTGTGTTAACAAAAATAATTTGAATGGTGTTGTTCTCATTCTCTTTAGAAACTGTATCATCTGAAGGTGGACCTTCTGAAGGCAAGATTGGGTCGGCTGCTGTCTTGACCTATTGACTTTGGTCCAGTATGGACTCAGAGGGTTTATCTTCAATGATAGGTGTTTCGACTGACAATTGAGGTATGTCAGTCGGATTTTCAACTAGCGATGGACTTGGTAAGAGTTTCTTGTATCCAGGTGGAAGCTGCTGCGGTGAAGCAGGATGGTTATGTAAGATTCTCTTGGCCTCATCCAGAAAAGGACATTGGCGAAGGTGATGGTCTTCATCGCATAATTGACATGGAATTTTGACCTTTACTTTCTGTCCAGGAACTTCATTTTCACTAGTCAATGGTGCGTTGTCAACATGATCGCTAGAGGTTGATGACACCGGATGGTGCACACGGGGAGACCATTCTCTCAAGATTCGTGGAATGCAAGGAAAATCTCGATGAAAATGGTTTCCTTTGCACATTAGACAAGGATATTTAGGAGATTTAATGTGTGGATTTTCATTAGATGATTCATTGTTTCCCCCTTGCTTGACTGGCTTCTTCTTCTTCTTCTCCTTCCCTTTCTTCTTCTTCTCAGTTACTTGGTTTTTAGTATCACTACTTTCACCAAGCAAAGAGGAAGAAGGAGAGGGGGAAACAAATGAAGTAAAAGGTGAGGGAGACTCTCCAGTATCATCTGGTTGTTGATTCAATTGCTAAGGAATTACGGTGTTTTGAATGACAGAGGTTGAGAAAAGCCATACCGGCAGGCCGATTGTGATTCCTGGAAGGGACAATGTAGCCATGTATGGAGCACCAATATCTCACCAAGAAGAGAAAGGACTAGGATTTCCCCCAAGGGGAAATCCTTGATTGGTGGAATCTATTACCTCAACCTAAGATCAACTAAGGAATAGGGATGTTATTCTGAATTAAATAAATTTTATGACGCTTTGACACAACTTTTCTTTTTCAATTTTTAAGAGTCGAGAAAAAGCTAAAGGTGACTCTAGTCACCTTCGATTTTTAATGAGCCTGAAGTGATAAGTGCTCAAATGCACCTTTTCTTTTAAGCAGTCGAAAAGCAATGAAAGTGACTACTCTGGAAATCTAGACAGAGGGATTACCAAACCAATCGCAAAACTGCAATATACACCTTGGTGGTAAATTAAAGAGAAATTACCAAGGACTTTACATATGACAACCAATCTTCCCGAATGTTGTGTTCAGTGCATTGCAATCAATAGGGTAGTAGACATGGCTTCCTAAGGATAAAGGATATTAGCCTATTGTGGTCTCCCAATATATACTCGATGGTATGGGGAGCATAAGTTTGTACTGGCACTTGTCGTATCAAAGAGGAGGAATCACCCAACCTTCGATGAAAATGATAGTTACCAGGCTTTACGACGCCAGAATACGTCTCTAGCCTAGACTTCTAGATGTTGTGCGTTAGGTTCCAGAGTGTTTTTATGTTCATTGTGGTTTAATTTAGAGTTGATATTTTTTAAGAAGTTTGCCTTTCAAGGTTCATCGCATGATGTAGATGTAAAATTCCTAAATATGCAATCTAAAATGATAAACAGTCATTTGTTTTCTTTCAGCAATGAAAATCCTAGCTACTAAGGAAAGAAAAGTATGATTCTTTCAACATAGAGTAGAGAGTGTTAGTGCCTAGATTTACCTCAGGCTGAAAAGGTAAGATCCAGGGCCAACATCAAACCACGCTAAGCCTAGTAGCTAGCCCTACCAGGTCAGGAGAGGGCTCTCTCCGGGTCAATCTCAACAAATTATGATCGATGAGGGCTTGAGATGACTAAAATATCTACTGATCTTAGGCTAGGTATAAGTGCAAGAGAGTTTGATTTGATAAAATGGAGTTTTGTTGGCTTAGATGGGAAAATAGATTTTGGGTGCGGGGATTGAAGCTCAATCCTGCAGAGATCTCAATGGGGCAAGGTAGGCAATTGTTTTTGGCACTTAAAATTGAATGAGATGGAAGGAATAGATAGTTGAGGTGTTGAAGAGGGCAAGAGAAATCATGGATCCTCCCCAAATAGCTGAAAACATCAAATAACTAAAGCAAACTTTAAGTAGAGCACTGCAATTTCAATGGATTCTACTTACACTCTTGTTTGTTTAGTTCAGAAGAAACAAGATAGATAATGGCATACATAACACATAAGCAAATTTACAATTACAAAAGAAAGCACTATACCAAGACAAATTGCCACATGAATCCCAAAGAGTGCTGCAAATCCTGGTCTCAATTCCTTAGCCAAAATGAAAATATGAGTGTACAATGAAGTTCCTTTCTTGGTCAAGAGTCCAACCATGCTAATGATTGAAAAACAACATAATATAGACAAACATAGCTCATCCTTGCCTCTAGGGGTCAAGCTCACATTTTTAGGAGCTGATCCAATTGATTCTAAACTGAGAACTAGAAATTCGGCAACATAACAGCATGCCTCTAGAAACAAGGGAATTGATTCATTCAGTTTCAAACAACCTTTAAACTAATGAATCTACCTCTACAAGTGAAAATTTAACATATTTACATCATCATCCATAAATTTTCATCAAATTACATCACAAATTTTCCATTAGGAAAGTGAAAAGGTCAAACTAGACAAAGTTGGGCGAAAAACAGAGCAAAACTTGGTCAAACTGGCAACTTTTCCTCTATGCGCCACGCCTGATTCTCTATGCATCTAGCTTGTTTGGACCAACTTTTGGAGGCCTTCCTGGTGTCCAAATGGGCTCCACGTGTGCTTGTTGAAAGGTCTTCCTGTCTACTTTCCAACCCAAGTGGAATTTTTTAATTTGGCCTCCATTTTCCCCTCCCAAAGTCCATTCACCCAAAACTTCTTCCTGTGTGTCAAAATAGGGGCAGTGAGGTCATTTTTTAAGTGTTTTTTACCTTTTTGAGGGCTCAAAACCTGCCCAAATTTCTTGGCCATAGGTAGACAAGCATAATTTTTCATGCCAAATCCAAAAATGCTAAGCTTTTATGATTTGGAGGCTCCTAGCGAAAGCGAGTACCACATGGCATGGCGCATAGGGCAGAAAATCCTGTTTTTGTGCCAAAAAATTTCCAAAATGCAAAAATTGCTCCAAATTTTTTGAAATTTGGACTGATTCTTCTCTATCAAGAGCTATGTTGGGCCAAGGAAGCCTCAGCCAATATCTGAAGTCGAGCATGCTCCTTTTTCCTCTTTGATGCCTTCTTCAATTTCTCTTTCAAACTCTTGATTCTCGCCTTGCAAATTTTGTTCCTCGCCATGTAATGAACAACCATGTGTCTCAACAATATTTTCTCCTTATTGGCCTTTTATAGCTTCCTCTCTAAGAGGATATTGACTCTTTCAAGCCATGACTCCCTATCGGCATTTATCTCTTGCTCTAATGAAGTGAACTCCACCCTCCTCCTTTGGGCAGCCTGGCGATTCTCCCGAATGTTTTGCAACTCCATAATCACCTGTTGGTCCTCCAGCTACTTATTCCTTTGTTCTAGGTATTGTATTGTCCATTGGGCTCTATCCAAGTTGGTAGACAAGGCATCAATGTCCGCCTGCTGCTCCTAAATGATTTCTCTAAGATTGGTGCTTTACGGGCCTATATCAGCATCATCACCCTCAATGAGAATGAAATCAGTCTCCCGCTCACCTGATGGTCCTTTCTCCTGTAGTGGCCTCTTGCCTCGGTTTTGAACCTGCTTTGCTAATGATTGAAGCGAGGCCCCTTCCACCCTGGGTGGAGATAACACTCGCTTTGCTACTGCAAACAACTGTCTAGTGCCTTTCTGATAGGTGATGAACAATGGCACACTAACGGTCTGTGTCTCATGGCCCTCATGCTGATAAGAAGGTCCACCTGTCTCATGCCAAGCCTCTAAAGGTCCCTGTTGAGCTCTGAAAAACTCATGAGAGATGAAGTCCTCCCAAGTGATGCCCTGTAAGCCAAGCTGATGAACGACCACAATTTTGATGAGAGAAAAATGGTAAATATTGTTGAACTGCTGCTGAGGAGTCTTGTGCTGCACTAGGGTGGTCATCTTCTTTATGTTTCGGCACATGAAGTAAGGGATGTTCATCATCCATACCCAGGTAAAATGCATCAGCAGATTGATATGATAAGCATATAAATGGGAGAACCGGCCCTCATAGCTAAAATACTTCATGATTAGTTTCATTAAAGGAGCATATTCATCTTTGAGGTACCGAAAAGGAAACACTCTCTTAAGTTGTCTCAAAAATCCAGGCTTGATGTACGGTTCATAATGCTACCGGTCAATTTTCTACCTCTTGTTCCATTGCTCTCCAATGTTGGGTATATCGGTTGCTAGTGAAATGGATTCTGGTGTTAATGTGAAAGTGACACCAGCTAGAGTGGCTTGATCACCATGTAAATTTAGTACAAACAAACGAGCCAACTCATGATGAAACTAAATGCTAGCAACCTTCTCACAGAATTCATAACATGACTGATGTTGGAAAAAAGAGATGGCAAGAGGGCAGGCCTGTAATTCAGCAAGAGTGGTTGGTTCTTCTCTAATGTGTTTGCCACCTCTATGAGGCCTCCTGGGTGCATGTCCCTCTGTAGGTAAGTCACTATGGGTTTCCTCTTCATAATCATATGAAGGATCATATGCCATAGCTGCTGGTAGATAAACTGTCTTGAACTATCTTTGATGATGTGTTTAACCTCTGCCACCAAGGGAAAATAGTGAAATGAGGGACTGTGGAGGGGTAATTTAGGGAAATAGGGAATTAGGGGTTGTTGGGGTAGGGTTAGTTAAGGGAACAGGGAATTAGAGTGTACTTTGGGATTTTAAGTATGAGACTAGGGTTTTGTGCAATTGGGATTTTGGGAACTGGAACTTGGGATAGGGATTAGGAGATTAGTGAATTTAGGGGGTAGGAGAACTTAGGGAATAAGGAAATCAATGGACAAATGGGATAAGAGAGTGATGGAGGAATTTAAAGGATAGACTTGGTAGCAAAACAGTCAACCAAAACCCTAACACAGTTTTCTTTGGAAACTCTTGAAGAGGTAGGGTTTGATTTCTTTAAACAATCACCATGAAACAAGCACCAAACTTGGATAGAAAACAGTGATGGAGGCTCTACCTACTTGTACCAAGACAAATTCATGCATTTTGGGTGATTTGGAGCAAGTTCTGGTAGTTTTCGGGCTCTCTGGCTGTGTGCGCCGCACATCCAACCCAATGCACCGTGCCCAGCGTATGCACCATGCCCGTGTCATTTTGCACTAAGAAATGCCGCCCAATGTGCCGCACCTGGTATGTGTGCCGTGCCTCCTGCCCAGTGCGCCACGCCCAGCAACTTGGAGCAATTTTTACCCGAATTTCTCACTTGCTCACCACAACAACTTTTCTTTGCTTTCTCTTTGCTCTTGGAGTGAAAATGAGCTTTAAACATTTGGAGACATGATTTATACATGAAGCTTTTAAATTTTAATTTTGCAACACCCACTTTCATAATGTTTTGAAAATGACTTTATTTTTAAACTATGTTTTTGGTACTTTTTCACTTCATTTGAGCTTTGTGATGAACTAAATGACCTGAGCTTTTCTTGTTTTGCAGGTGTTGGAACTACTAGGGCTAAGGAAAGAAACCAGGGTTGCAGATGGAGTGATACACAACGAAGAAAACAAAATTTCATGATTTTTGTACAATAAAAGAAAAATACTCTGCTTTTTCCCTCAAAACAGAGTTTTGAGGAAAAACAAATTTTCAAACACTTAGTGATAAAAATTATTGATGTTGGAACCTCCTCATGGCCCGCTGGTTGTTATTAGACACTTTGCAACATTTTTTGACGAAACCCTAATGAAACCATACACCTAATTGACAATGAAACCCTAAAGACAACCTTTGCAATTTTTAAGATAAAAAGAAGATTGTATATGCCTTTTAATGAACAGACATGAACCAGCAGGTAAATGACATGAGGGAAACTGTAGGAAAGCCACTACCGTCAGATGATCCATGCACCTAATGGAATGCAAATGACTGGGTGGGACACCTAATATGAAATGCAGCAAGAGGATTTGATCTCTGACGGAGGGATGAAGATACCGACACTAACAGAGAGCACACACTAAATGCACTTTTCCTAAATCATTTTCCGCATGTAGTCTAAATGCAAATGCACATGCATGTATTTGTTTTTCCACTTCCTTAATGTGAGAATGCCAAAAAGGAAAACTAAGTACAGATCTGAACTATTTTATTCAAAGTGACACTTCAACAGTTTCTTTTCAAAACAAAAGGAAGACTAAGACGACACTTTCAATTTCGAATGGAAAACTGCTTTCGACACTTCAAATACTAACAAGTTAAATCAAATACCATGACAAAAGTACAATCAACTATCTAAAAGAGGAAGATTTTACGACACTCTTTTTCTTGAGTCAAAACGATAGTTACGACACTTTTGAATCAAAAAATGACAATTCGATTAAGCTACTCTTTGCAAAGGAGGACTGTAAATGATGAAAAATACACAAAAAACATTCATAATTCTTGATCAATGGAGGCTAAATAATGTAAACGAAGAAGGCTTCAACAATGATATACTGATCATAAGCAACAAAACTACTAAATAGAGCTGAAAATAATGGAGAAAAAACCAAATTCCAGAGAAGGAAACAATATCATTTAGTCATCACACCTATCCTTAAGGGAAACAGGGATGCATCTTTCCTGCAACACACGAGAGGTGCGATGCATCCAGACTGCCAGTTAGAGACAGTGTAATGGACCAGTGAATGAAACTAAGCTTGGTTTTTGCTCAAAATTTGCAGCTAAGTTCAGTGATTTAGGCTGAGCTATGATAGACAGTAAAAACAAAGTATAGGGGTATGATCTTATGAGGTTAATGAGCTTACGACAAGGGCACTTAGGATGTTTGCAAGTCAGATGTTTAGTTCATAAACCAACCTGGAGATTGACTGAAGTAGTGTTGATCTACTTTGCACTTGCATAGGAAGTACAGTTCGAAGGCTAGTTGGCTTAACTTCAGGATCTATCTATAGTTTATAAAGCAAACAACAGTAACAAACAAACAAAGTATTCGCTCCCCAGTGTAGTCGCCATTTTGTTTCAGGAAAACTAGTGTCTTTTCAATCTACTAGTCCCACTAAGATGGGTAGCTATCTTAGAAACAAACAATTCAAAGCGCTTCAAGATTTCCTTTATGTATGATAGATAACAGAGAAGTAGAGAGCACCAACCTGTATCTTCTACTTGGCTCCTTGATTGTTTCCTCTCTCCCTTGACAGAGCTTGCTACTCTTCTCCTACTTGTCCCTGTTTAGAGAATATCTATAGAGACAAAGCAACAACACACCATCAAAGCATAGAGATCTATAATACCATAAACAACGCAGAATCAAAAGTACATTAACCATACAATTGCATCCACAAATAACAAGATTTACAGGTACACAATTATATGGAGGAAAACTCAAAGAACTTTATTGATAGTAGAAGTAGAAGAGAGGATTACAACCCAGCTGTCTGATCTAGCATCATCCTCCTAGCATGAAAGCCCTCTTCACCTCATGAAAAGCAAGATCACCCAAAAATACAATGTCTCAAAGAGAAACCAATAGCACAAAATTCCAACCTCTGGATCTCTGTGATGAGGGATCCATTTATAGATATTTGCAGAGGGGTGAGTTAGCTTTTGGGTTTTTGATTAGTGTCATTTCACTGATAGTTCTTGGTTTCACTTGGAGATTTCATGATCTCTTACTCATCCCTGGGCGAATTCAGAGAGGCAAGTGTCATATGAGAAGTTTCTAGAAGATTATCTGGGTTTCCACTTAGCAAACTGTCTTTGCCATTTGTCTACTCTCACCCATCACACCCCACAAAAGGCTCTTTTAGTATACATCACACCTGGCCAGTGTAACAGCCAGTATGCATCACACACTAAGCATGGAGCAGTCTGTATGGGTTAGTTTTGGCTAGTTTTGAGTGGTTTTTGAGGTGGAACTTCCAGAAATGATGTAATCAGTTGACCATGATCCTTTAGGGTGTGAAACAACACTTTTAGGGGTTTAAGAGCCCTTGGTTTATGGACATATGTGATTGGGGTTGCAGTGCCCAAATATGTCTATAACAGATAGGGAGAAAAGCCTAAGTTTCGGGTCATAGAGTAGGTAGAGGCTCTATAGCTGAGCATGTAGAGGCCTAGGGTATAAGTTCGCAGCTGAGTGCGCGGACCCCTACAGCTGTGTGCACAGGGAATATAGAGTCTGTAATCAGCTGAAGATATCAATAAAGAGAAGTATTCTACAAATTTTGTCTTTGTTTCTTGTTAATACATCTTGTCATATTGTGTATGGATTTCATTTACAATGCTTATGTGATGCGTGAATATACATAATTACATTGGTTAATTGAACACAAGTAAGAATATCTATTTACACAGTGCTAACTGTGGTTGTTTAGTAAGATAAGTAAACACTTAAGGATAACTTGGAAACCTATTCTATACGCTGCTTTAGTAGCAGGAACATACCTGAACTATAGGTTAGGGCTGTGCAAAGGCCAATCATACCCCTTTGTGGAGGTACTAAAGGGCGAAATAAAGTGCTAGATTGACAAAGCCGTAGAACTTGATGACCTGCGTGAAAGCCGTAATAGAAGGAATAAATTGACATCACGACCATCTCAGGGTGTGGAAACTTGGTTCCAGCACCCCCCATACTACTTCAGGTAAGACTTTCGCCCGTGCTCTATAGGCTGATGCCAAGTGTAGGGATTTGTTTGGCTAACTAATGATGAACCTGGGTTAGGCCCCACCAAGTCAACAACTATCTTTGGAAACTCTTTGTTCTTCCAACAACTCATTTAAATTTTTAACTCCTTTTCCAAATTTTTAATCGAAACTCAGTTAGGTTTTTTCTTCTCTAATTGTTTCATTAAAAAAATTCCACCTTCTACTCTTTCACAAGTTTTATTTTTTTCATTCAACTGTTGATTCAAAGATTCTTGTTTTTTCTTACTTTCCTCAATTTGTAGGAGCAATGGTTCGACAACTTCACCTTTTTACTCGATTGAGAACTCCTTCATGGTTATATTTCTCTTTCTCAGCTTTTCAATTTCTTCACGTTCACTTATTAGTTCTCCTTCTAGATCTACATCTACCTCTCCATCATCAGAATTGATAGCTTCGATTTGCAGATTGCTTATGGCCATTAGAATGAATTATTTTGGAATTTCATCATCTTTGTCCTCATCTAAGGAGTGGCTGACTTCACTTTTAGAGGATTTGTCTTCTTAAACATGGAGACCCATCTTTTTAGCCTTGTTTCTATATTTTTTCACTTTCTTGAAATTTTCTCCTGGATCATAATCCTTTTTCTTCTTTTCAAGACATTTTGAAGCATAGTTACCGACTTTAACACAATTCAAAAACTAAAAACATAGCTTACCTTTATTCTTGCATGAGGCTCTCTATATCTTCCTCGCAAACTTGGATTATTCTTAATTAGATTCGAAACATGATTCATCATGATATTCTTTGGGCTACTTATCTTATTTGAATGTTGATTCTTTTGCTACAAGCTTGTCATTTGATATTATCATCACATATGCAGTAAGGATCCTCAGTAGATGGTCTAGAGTGAGAGTGTTCAGATTGGTCATTTCTTCAATGGATGAAACCTTGTGATTAAATATCTCAAGAAGAGATCTCAACACCTTTTGAACTATTGTAGCTTCATCTAGCTTCTCAGCAACGCCTCTTATAGTTTTCAAAATCTCATCAACTCTTAAAAAATATTTTGCAATATCTTCATCATCATGCATCCTCAAAGACTCGAATTGCATTGTAAAACCTTGAAGTTTAACTTTATTTACCTTTATTTCACCTACATAGAAGCTACTCATCTTGCCCCAAATAGCTTTGGGAAATGTGTTTTCCATCACTTTGACATGTTCAGATTCAAGTAGGCCAACAAGAAGGGAATTTTGTTTAAAATGCAACAAGATGATGGAGCTTAGTGGAAAGAAGTCGCCTTCACTAAGTGGGCCCACAGGGTATTTTTGGTACAAAGTCTATTTTTAGACATATGGATCATGGTCTATGAGTTGCAGTATGTTGTTTATGGATGATTGGTCATGTTGGGAAAAATAGATGGACTTCTATTTTTGGTTCATAGTGGAGTGATCAGACTCTATTTTTAGACTGCCAGGCTAAAAATAAAAACAGTCAAATATTATTAGCCCTTAGTAATATTTGGACTCTAAACATTATCTTATTCTCTTGGAGCACTTCAGTTCGAGCTATGGATGTGGCACATGCAGCTGAACAAAGGAATCACGTGGTTTCTTATGTGTTAGTTGAGCTATTGCATGGAGGACTTCAGTTAGAACTCATGCATGTGAGTTCCGTGGAGTTGGATGTGGAGTTGATGGAGTTGTATTTAGTTTGACTTGGTTAAACTAGTTGTAATTAGTCTAATTGCAAATAGACTAGTGATGAGTTGTGTGAATTGATTATTAATTAATTCACTAATTATTAACTCATAAAGAAACTAAAGAATACATCAGTTAACTCAGTGCATGGACAGTTCAACAGAGACAGGTGTTAGAGGTAAGTGAAAGGGTGAGTTGTGACTATCAGTTGTGCATGAGATTTGCACATGGATGGATTTGAGTAATGCCAATGAGGATTGCATAGTGTGGGCCAATACCAAGGCAATTGTAGCTTGTGCTCACGTGATTTTCACTTTGGATTTTGCAGTGGAGGCAGGCAAAGCAGCGAAGGAGATTTGAACCTGTAACTTGTTCGGATCTGAGCTAGTTTTGTGTGTAACAGGTGGAGATAGTACTGAGTACTTGTGAGGAGTATTGTACTATGTATAGTTACAATTTCTCAATCATTATAATATACAGATAGTGTGGGGTTTTCAGCTGTAAGCTTTTCCCGGGTTACATACTGTGTTAATGTGTGCATGCGATTGATGTTTCATTGTTTTTGATGCTACTAAATTGATGATCAACGTAGAGGAGATTATGTATTATGCATGTATTCTGCAATAGTGTATAATCGGGATAATATCTATGAATAAGTGTTTAATTATTCAAAATTTGTACATGGTATCAGAGATATTGATCATCAGATCTATTATTTAGAAAGTGTTTACATTTTATTTCTTCAGGCAAAGTCTGTAATCGAGCCAGGTAGTTTCTGGATTCATCCTTCTTTTGGAAGGTGAGATATCCGATGAATGCCCATACAGTCGATCTCTATACAAGAAATACTTTGTTCTCACGAATTTTAGATTAGAAGCAGTTGAGTTTTGAGCTGGTGGAATGGCGCTCAAGGATAAACTCAGAAACATCAAAGCTGAGAATGGAGATGCCACAGATTGTCCGTAGAAGAAGAAAAATAAGCAAGTTGTTGGATGTGTAGTGGGAGAGGCCTTAGCCTCGCGGTTTGAGCTTGATTTTTCATTGATCGCATGCTTGGTTTCAAGTGTGATGGGATCAGTGTGGTTCTTGGATAGTGGTGTGTCTTTTCACATGACAAGAGATCAAGATTTGTTTTCTGATCTGGATGAGAAAGATCTTGGAGTGCACATCGAGATGGGTGATGATGGTAGATACAGTGCGACCGGTATCGGTACTATTTCCTTTGAGAGGGATTCTGGTAAACCCTTCGTATTGAAGGAAGTGATGCATGTTCCAGGATTGAAGAAGAATCTTATCTTTGTGGCGATGTTAGAAGACAAGGGATATGATGTTGTCTTCAGCAAGGGAAAGGCTTTCTTGTGCAACAAGACAACTATAGAAACCCGGAAGATAGGGGTTTGAGTCAGGAACCATTATCAGTTGCATGTAGATGCATGCAAAGCCTTGAGCAATGAGGAAACTGATGGAGACTTGGTGGTTGAGAGGGAGCATATATTACCTCTCAACATGCAGAGCCAGAAGAAGTCTCAGACGATTGTGCAGGAGCCACGATTGGTGCAGTAGCTTCAGGAGGTTGTGGAGCAGCCACAACAAGGGAAGCTGAGAGGAGATTGAGTAGAGACATATACTCATGCAGAGACCTCCAGTAGGGGGAAACTTCGAGCCAGGTGGGCTAAGGGATCACATGCAGCCATACCTCTAGGTAGGAGGTGGGGCTATATAAAGTGATCGTCCCAAGGAGGAGGGGCAGGATCCTTGAGGTACCCAACCTCTTGGATGAGACCTTGCTACGGGAGCCCCGATGTGGAGTAGCAAGAACTGACTGATTGGGTAGAGACAGATGTGGATGTAGCGGTAGAGAGAGCGACAGTGTAGGGAATCCCAGGACAGCGCATAGCTAGCAGGCTGCAGCAATGCGAGAGGCACAAGTGTTTTGCACAGTGCTAGGTGGCACAGAGAGGTGTGCAATGGTGCGAGATGCATGGAGATGTTTTAGTAGCGCAGATGTCAGAGAGGGAGAACTTGTCAGCAGCAGGTAGAGCTTCAGCATCAGAGTATGTTCCTAGCCCAACAGAGTGGTCAGTTGGGAGTGTTTTTGTTCCAAGTGTTGTTGGAGCAAGTGGACCAGGAAAATGTGTTGCATGCAGAACATTCCAAAGTTGTAGGATAGGGGTTGCAGATAATCCATATCTTGTTGAGAGGAAGTGTTGAAAATGCAACAAGATGATGGAGCTTAGTGGAAAGAAGTCGCTTTCACTAAGTGGGCCTGCAGGGTATTTTTGGCGCAAAATCTATTTTTAGACTATGTATATTTTTAGACATATGGATCATGGTCTATGAGTTGCAGTATGCTATTTATGGATGATTGGTCATGTTGGGAAAAATAGATGGACTTCTATTTTTGGTTCACAGTGGAGTGATTAGAGTCTATTTTTAGACTGCCAGGCTAAAAATAGAAACAGTCAAATATTATTAGCCCTTAGTAATATTTGGACTCTAAACATTATCTTATTCTCTTGGAGCACTTTAGTTTGAGCTACGAATGTGGCACATGCAACTGAAAAAGGAATCACGTGGTTTCTTATGTGTTACTTGAGCTATTGCATGGAGGACTTCACTTAGAACTCATGCATGTGAGTTCTGTGGAGTTGGATGTGGAGTTGATGGAGTTATGTTCAGTTTGACATGGTTAAACTAGTTGTAATTAGTCTAACTATAAATAGACTAGTGATGAGTTGTGTGAATTGATTATTAATTAATTCACTAATTATTAACTCATAAAGAAACTAAAGAATACATCAGTTAACTCAGTGCATGGACAGTTCAACAGAGACAGGTGTTAGAGGTAAGTGAAAGGGTGAGTTGTGACTATCAGTTGTGGATGAGATTTGCACATGCATGGATTTGAGTAATGCCAATGAGGATTGCGTAGTGTGGGCCAATACCAAGGCAATTGTAGCTTGTGCTCACGTGATTTTCACTTTGGATTGTGCAGTGGAGGCAGGCAAAGCAGCGGAGGAGATTTGAACCTATAACTTGTTCGGATCTGAGCTAGTTTTGTGTGTAACAGGTGGAGATAGTACTGAGTACTTGTGAGGAGTATTGTACTATGTATTGTTACATGTTCTCAATCATTATAATATACAGATAGTGTGGGGTTTTTAGCTGTAAGCTTTCCCCGGGTTATATACTGTGTTAATGTGTGCATGCGATTGATGTTTCATTATTTTTGATGCTACTAAATTGATGATCAACGTAGAGGAGGTTATGTATTATGCATGTATTCTGCAATAGTGTATAATCAGGATAATATCTGTGAATAAGTGTTTAATTATTCAAAATTTCTACAAATTCATGGATTTAGCATTACATGTAAACTTCAGCTTCTGATCTTTAGTAATCAATGCTCAAGGATTTTGATATTCTTCTTCCACAACGTCTCATACATCATGTCCAAGTGATTGAATGTAAGTCTTCATCCAAACTTTCCAAAACACATAGTTTTTTCCATTGAACATATGTGCCCTATTGGTAAATCATCCTTCCTAGTTTTCCATGGTCCTTGATCTTTCTTCCAATTGTTAAACTAATATGAAGTAAGTAGGCTCTAATACCAATCATTAGAAACCAAGATAATACTGAGAGGGTGGGTAAATCAATATTGTAAGAATTTTAAAAATTCTTTCACTTGCAGTGACATTAGTACAACATAAATAACTTTAACAATTCATTCATATGATCATGATGTGAATAATATTAGTAACACAAGGAACACACAAGTTCCTCAAACTTCTCTTCAATTTATTCACATGGCAAGCTACAACTTGTTGTTACAAATTTCTCTGGCTACATCCAATAAGAAGCTACAACTCCTTGATTTATCAACTATAGTTGAATGGAGCTACAACCCCAAATATTTAACATCAGCTACAGGAAGGAGCTACAACCCTTGATCTACAAGCTACAACTTACTTAACATCAATGATTCATTTTTCATCCCTTTTCACATTAGAACCATGAATTCCCTATATATATATATATATATATATATATATATATATATATATATATATATATATATATATCCCTTTTCACACTCAGCAACACATCTTGAGCAATCTTTGATTGAGAAATACACCATCACACCAGTACCTCATGTCACCATAAATTCTTGACAAATTCCTCAATCCATTCTGCTTATAAAGAATTTGACATGATATTTTAGTTACCTTTACTTTCAATGTTTGCATGTCTCTTTAATTTTTTCCTTTTTCCTATTCATTTCAATCTTGTAAGTCTACACTTTAAGTTTTCAAACCCTGATCACTTGTTTCTACAAGTTAAACTACTCAAATCCACTTATTCTATCAATATGGAACTTTTACAACTTTTAGTTGTAGTTTTAACTTTGGTTGCCAATATATTTGGAAAAAGTGCCAAAGAATCCACCTAACTCATCCATGCTGCCATATATACTAACTTTTAGCCTTGTAGACTCAAGAACCCATGTTATGTCTGGCATAACTGCGAAGTTAAATTATTTGACTCATTCATTCAAAATCCTAAAGGATTTCCATTAGAAATGTTACGAAAATAACTTCGTGGGCTTATTATCTTGTATCCCCAAGCGCTCAACTTATAAGGAAAACACCTTTGTGTCCATGGTCACGATTTGTGCACAGAACTAAGTGTTGGCCCTTGTGCCTTGGCCCCATACACCTTTATCTGGGCACAATTAGTTTATGCCCCTTTATAATCTATTGGGGTATTCCTTATGGGATGAGCTATCCTCATGGATTCTTCACTCTTTCTCTCTCATTGGTCACTACTATTGGTGTGTTGCCATCATGTCCCAATGCTTCCATGTTGTGCCCATAATTGACCTCATAGGTCAAGCCTACAGGATGAGCTTTCCTGGTGGCACCCTCGCTACACATGCACCCAATAAACTACATACCCAGGTTAATTTGTCACTGAAACTGACCATGTACACTTGAAACCTAATTAACTTGTTGGTTCCTCTATGTGCTTCCCAAAAAATTCTGGGGTTCTACTTGTTGGGTGACATCATGATGTTGTCATTGGTGCCATGTGTCACTCTGTGAATAGTCCATGTGTCACTTGGAAATGGACCACTTGGACACCAAAAAAGGAAAAATCCACCTACCACATGTCCAACTATATTTGGGCCATGTCATTGTTGACAACATCATCCACCTATGCATTTTTGTCATCCCAGCAAGCCAATCATATTGCAACAACTATTTTTTGTCATAGGATAGAGAAAGCCAGTCCCAAAGCCTTAAATTTTCAACATTTTACCTTTATAAATTATTTCTAAAGGTTTCTCCCTTTTAACACTACACTTCCTCTCTCCATTCGCCACATCGCCCAACCTGTTGAAAACTATTGTTGTTCAATCCCCCAATTTCGGGTACCCAGTACATGGTTTTTAGTATTGGAGGGGAAGGTCTCATAATACTTCTATGTTATACTTTAAGCTTTTTTGGTAGTTTTTTGGAGTAGTATGATCCAGATTATCCATAGTATTATGTTCATTATGTCGACATTTCGAACCCCAAATGGGGTCCATCATCAAGACTGAAAATGATAAGTCATGAATGATAGATTGAGAGAAGAATCTTCCGACCATAATATATATTTGCAGGTCGACAGTTCTTCTTTCAATATTTATTCTTGAGATTTCAAGAAGATAGATCTCATTCCATGTATCCCCTTCATACAGGGATGTTATGTTAGACTTTAAGCTTTTGTGGTAGTTTTTTGGAGTAGTATCAACATATTGCCCATTTTGACACCCTGATGCACTTTTAACTCCTCTAGTTTTTTAAGCTTCGTAACCATCGTATGATGCACTGGTGGGACATGTGGTTTTGTCCCATCAAATTTGTATGAAATATATCCTCTGATTGTGTTATCCAACTAGCCACTTCTGTGCGCTCTTTGAAACTCATCAGGGTAACTGCACCAGGATGACGTTTATGGGGGCTCCACCAATCAACAAATAAAAAACCTTTATGTTTCTATGTTTCTTGATCCATTTTCGCTTGGAGCTCTAGATAGTAGCTTTGTTAATGAATCCATTTTGTTTGTATATGTGCTAGACTAAGGTATGCACCAAAAGGATCTCTAGCCTCTTTTAACTCTACAATAATTGAATTTTGGGGATGTACCTTTGATTGAGCATAAATTATGATTTAGGAGGCCATTTTCAACCTTCCACATACCACTAGAAATATATTTCAAAATTTTATCCTTCTAAGTGGTTCCACCTACAATGGAGATGATCTGCAATCTAAGAATTAACCTCAAAGTCTTTGTACCTCCTCTATCCATGCTAGTGTTCATCCTTATTGTACCTAATATTGAACACTTGTGTCCTCCTTTTTCATATTTTTCATCTTTTTCCATCTATTTCCATCAATTTAAACACATTTCCAAAAATAAGTTGTTAAAGGATAGTGTGGATGGTGGTGGTCATTAGAGTGAGGAAGTCACCAAAATGTGTGAGTGGCGGAAGAACACATTTAAGAATACCATGAGCATGTGAAGTAAATGTGCAAGTTGTGTGAAGAAACAATGAATATGTGAAGATATGATCATGTAAGAGAAAAAAAGAAATAATAGAGATAACACAATTATATATTTGAGGTAGCATGTGTGAAGCTAAGAATGTTGAGTTTAAAGCTCGTAAGAAGCATATGTAAAAAGGTGTTGTGTCGTATAGAGTTAAAGAGAGAGATTTTTGTTGGATTTTAAATAAAATATTGTTGTTGTGAAAGAATTGATAGAAAAGATATCAAGATTAAAGAATTGTCAAAATTAAATAAGGTGATTCTAGATCGAATCTAAAGATGTGATGAAATAGAAATCTAGAGGATAGAAAAAATCACACAGCAAATTCGTACGAGATAAGTGTCTCTAGAAAGATAGTACTTGCAAATATGAGGGGATTGGTATTTCTATAAAGTTGATACTTGACAATCCAAGTGGGTGCGTACCTACGAAACGTTGGTTCTTGCAGAGTTGAGGATATTGATGTCTTTTATAGGTTGGTGCATGAAAATATTTTGAAAGTAACTTAGTTCCTTCTTTAATCATATATAGGAAGAAGTTTTATGGTTTTATCCTAGATGGGTTTCCATGTATATCTTGTGTTCAACTCTCAGATGTGATTAGAGTATTTCTTTTGTTCTTAAGTGTGTTAAATCATTGTTAAATTATACTATTATGCTTTATCCCCGCCCTCCTTAGTATATTTAACAAATAAACCCTCCTTAGTATATTTAACAAATAAAATGGTTTCTTATTTGGGTACCTAATTGGATCGCAACTCATGTTATCATCCCCAACATAATAGGAAAACTAATATTCTGAGTATATGTTTAGAAGGATATATTTATTTATTTGAATTTCATAAATAGACACAATGGGTCAATTAATTTCCCTTGGTAGAATTGTGGTACAATGCATCCTTCCATAATTCATAAAAAAAGGTCCCTATTTATAGTCCTTTTTGGATGATATTCTCCATCCATCCCATCACCCTTGAAGGGCACTCAAAAGATTTAGGAAATGGAAGACCACATAGGGAACCAGCTAGAGTGTTATAGACATATTTGGGCACTGCAACCCCAATCACATATGTCGATAAACCAAGCACTCTCAAACCCCTAAAAGTGTTGTTTCAAACCCTAAAGGATCAAGGTCAACTGATTACATCATTTCCCAAGAAGTTCTCCCTAAAAAACTACTCAGAACTGGTCAAAACTGGACCATACAGATTGCTCAGCGCTAAGGGTGTGATGCATCTCACCTGTCACACACAAAGGGTGCGATGCATACTGAAAAGCCCTTCTGTAGGGTGCGATAAGCGAGAGTAGACAAATGGCAGAGGCAGTTTGCTAGGTGGAAACTCAGAGAATCTTCTAGAAACTACTCATATGACACTTGCCTCTCTAAATTCACCCAGGGATGAGTAAGAGATCATGAAATCTCCAAGTGGAACCAAGAACTATTAGTGAAATGACACTAATAAAAAACCTAGAAGCTAACTCACCCCTCTACAAACATCTATAAATGGATCCCTCATCCCAGAGATCTAGAGGCTGGAATTTTGTAATTTGTAAGGAAGTTCTGTTGGTTTCTCTTTGAGACATTGTATTGTTGGGTGATCTTGATTTTCATGAGGTGAAGAAGGCTTTCATGTTGGGAGGATGATGCTGGATCAGACAACTGGGTTGTGATCCTCTCTTCTACATCTATTATCAATAAAGCTATTTGAGTTTTCCTCCATATACTTGTGTACTTGTGAATCTTGTATTTGTGAATGCAATTGTATGGTTAATGTACATCTGATTCTACATTATTCATGGCATTATATATCTCTATGCTTTGATGGTATTTTGCTACTTTGCCTCTACAGGTTTTCTTTGAAGTGGGACAAGTGAGAAAGGAGTGGCGAAAGCTCTATCAAGGGAGAAAGGAAACAAGCAAGGAGCCAAGTGAAAGACTGAGGTTGGTGCTCTCTGCTTCTCTCTTATCTATCATCCATAAAGGAAAACACAAGTTGCTTTGAATTGTTTGTTTCTAAGATAGCTACTAGTATTAGTGGAACTAGCAGATCAAATAGCGACACTAGTTTTCCCAGAAACAAAATTGTGATGACTCCACTAGGGAGCGAATAGGTTGTTTGTTTGTTTCTATTTGTTTGCTTTATAAACTATAGATGGAGCCTGAAGTTAAGCCAACTAGCTGTCGAACTGCATTTGCTATGCAAGTGCAAAGTATATCAACGCTGCTTCAGTCAATCTCTGGGTTTGTTTATGAACTGAACAACTAACTTACAAACATCCTAAGTGCCCTGGTGGTAGCTCAATAACCTCATTAGATCATACCTCTATACTTTGTGTTTACTGTCTATCATAAGCTCGGCCTAAATCCCTAAACTTAGCTGTAAACCATGGGTGAAAACCAAGCTAAATCTCATCCTTGGACCATCACACTATCTCTCATTGGCAGTTTGGATGCATCACACCTCTCGTGTGCTGCAGGTGAGATGCATCCCTATTTCCCTTAAGGACAGGTGTGATGATTGAATGAGACTGTTTCACTCTCCATATTTTGGTTTTTTCTTCATTGTTTTCAGCTCTATTTAGTAGTTTTACTGCTTATGATTAATATATCATTGTTGAAACCTTCTTTTTTCACATTATTTAGCCTCCATTGATCAGGAGTTGTGAATGTTTTTATGTATTTTTCGTCATTTACAGTCCTCCTTTGCAAAAAGTAGCTTAATCGAACTATCATCTTTTGATTCGAAAGTGTCGCAACTGTCATTTTCAGTCCAGAAAAAGAGTGTCATAAAGTCTTCCTCTTTTAGATAGTCGATTGTACTTTTTCCATTGTATTTGATTTGAATTGTCAATTCTTTGAAGTGTCAAAAGAAGTTTTCCATTTGAAAGTGAAAGTGTCATCTTAGTCTTCCTTTCGTTTTTGAAAAGAAATTGCTAAAATGTTGCTTTGAAGAAAAGTAGTCCAGATCTGTAGTTAGTTTTCTTTTTGGCATTCTCACATTACGGAAATTGAAAAACAAATACATGCATGTGCATTTACATTTATACTACATGCGGAAATTGATTTAGGAAAAGTGCATTTAGTGTGTGCTATCTACTCTATGTTGAAAGAATCGTACTCTTCTTTCCTTAGTAGCTAGGATTTTCATTGCTAAAAGAAAACAAACAACTATTTATCATTTAGATTGCATATTTAGGAATTGTACATCTATATCACGTGGTGAACCTTGAAAGGCAAACTTCTTAAGAAATATCAACTATAAAATAAACCTCAATGAACATAAAAACGCTTTGAAACCTAATGCACAACATTTAGAAGTCTAGGCTAGAGACGTATTCCAGCATCGTAAAGCCTGGTAACTATTGTTTTCATCATAGGTTGGGTGATTCCTCCTCTTTGATACGACAAGTGCCAATACGGACTTGTGCTCCCACATACCGTCGAGTATATATTGGGAGACCACAATAGGTTGATATCCTTTATCCTTAGGAAGTTGTGTTTGCCGCCCTATCGATCACAATGCACTGAACATAGCATTCGGGAAGATTCACTACCGTATGTAAAGTCCTCGGTAATTTCTCTTTAATTTACCACCAAGGTGTATATTGCAATTTTGCGATTGGTTTGGTAATACCTCTGCCTAGATTTCCAGAGTAGTCACTTTCGTTCCTTTTCAACTCCTTAAAAGAAAAGGTCCATCTGAGCACTTGTCACTTCAGGCTCATTAAAAATCGAAGGCGACTAGAGTCACCTTTAGCTTTTTCTTGACTCTTAAAAATTGAAAAAGCAAGTTGTGTCAAAGCATCATAAAATTCATTTAATTCAAAATAACATTTTCCCCTTTTTATTTTGAGTTGATCAAGTAATCCGCAATCGTGGAAGAAAGTCAATCAAAACCTCATTGTTCACAGAGACTAATGAGTCAACCATCTTTGACTCCAGAAGCGAAACCATTGTAGGCGAAACGGTCTCGTTTAACTGGGTCGAAATCTTCTGGTTTATTTGAAACTTGTGTTTCAACATCATCAAAGACTCTAGTTACTCCAATTATTTCCAGTACATCTACCTTTACAGAAGAAGTTTCACAGTTACAAGAGGACATTAGAACTGATCCTAGTGTAATAGTAGACACCTCAATTCCTGAAACAGCTCCATCTAGAGCTGGTCCAAAAACTGAAGTTCACTCACCTAAACATCTGGGAGTTGAGTTCCAAGATTCAGAAGGTGTCACCCTTTCTGTATCTGTTGCTAAAGAAACTATACCTTCTTCGATGCCAGAAATATTTTATGGACCTGATGGTCTACCCCTTCCACCTAGACTGATTGCTATAGAAGAAGTTGTAGAGGATCTTCCATCCAGTACTCCATTGCATTTTGGAGTTGGGATCCACTTATACCCTTCTATTCCTAAAGTTAGTTCTTTCAATCATTCTTCATTGCAAGTTCCTGTCAAATTGCTAGGGAATCTTTTGGATAGACTGAATATGTCTGAACAACCATCAACATCTAGGACCGTGTCATCCGATACAGTTGCAGCAGAACCTCCTGCTACCACTCCTATGATGTTTCCCGGTATACCATCTGTCCCAACTAGTTATCAATCACTGGATGGAGTCTACCCAAGGACTGTTTTGATGACATGGTCGACTCCTATTAGTTCTTCCGGGACCTTATCTGGCATTTCTTATGTTGAAGCTCTGCAAATTGATCCTACATACCAGTTTCAATTTGGGCAACCCAGTCTTCAAAGACCCATCTATCCTTTGAGCACTGGATTGCTGCCATACGGGGGGCAGTATGATTTTTCAATGTTCCCTCCTAGAGAACAACCGTATGAGAGCTCACAACAAAATTCAGGTCAAACTAGAATTACATCCGATGGTTGGGTACCAATACTGCCTCAACAACCAAGGGTTGTATATTCAATGCAACCAACCCTACCTATGTTGAATATTACCACTACACCTGCTATTGTGACTGTGTCGCAAGTACAAGCATAGCCTGTTGTATGTCAACCTCAAACTACTCAGGTTACAGTACAACAACCTCTTGTCTCTCTGGCTCCGCCACAATCTCATATTAGTGTTCCCTTAACTGGAACGACTTAGGCTCAAATAGGTGTTATGACTACGCATCTTGGTCAATCATCCAATATTGGACAACAGCAAATGGTTCAACAACCATGGCTAGTGCAATATCAACAACCCCAATTCCAGCAAGTTTACCAAGGACCTAAGGAACAGGGCGCTTTAGGTAATGGACAACCGCATTTTCAAAGCAGTTATCAACAACCATACTATAATGGTTATGCCCATCAACCTTATCAAAGTTATCAACATCAGATACAATATGCTAGTATGCAAAGACCCATTGCTTAGGCGATCCCACCTTATCCTAGGTACGCTTCGCCAAACTCGAATCAACAGTTGCCCTTCGTAGAAACTCTGGAATTACCAGATTTGAACCGGTTAACCAATGATCCAATTTCCTGCGTGCCTTGGTGGCCAGTGATTCCTCATAAACTTCCATCAAATATTCCTAAATTCAATGGAAATTTGGGTGAAGGTCCATTGAATCACGTAATGACCTTTCATTTGTGGTGTTCATCCAACACCCTCAATGATGATTCGATTAGGCTTTGCCTCTTCCAGTGAATGTTAACTGGTCTAGTAGTGAAATGGTACATCGAATTGCCTAGGGCATCATTTGATAACTTTAGCGCCCTTGCCACTACCTTTTCAACCCACTTTCAATTACCCATAAGGTATGAAACAAGTACAAAACTCCTTAACAACTTTAAACAGACAACAACCACTCACATATCTGATCATAGTCATGAGTGGTGGCGACTTCGTCGAATGGTAAAGACCTATGTTCCTGATCAACTTTTAGCTGAGTGGTTTATTAAGTGATTATTACCTTCTATTATAGAAGATGTGGCGAAAGGGGGAGTTGTCACTGAAGAGAAAGTTATTTCTCATGCACAATATCTGAACTTGATTTATACACAGTCCGGCACGCTCTATGACAAAATTCCTGATGCTCCTAGAGCGGAATTTTCCATTCCTCCCCCTCCTAAATCAAACAGGGACTCTCATGCTGATGATGGTGTGATTGGTACCTCAAGTACGCAAACCGTAAAGGCACAAACTGGTAAAGCCCTTGCAGTTTCCAGTAAAAAAGCAAATGACAAACTTCCTGCCTCAAAGGTTAATGCCGTGTCATCCGAAAAAGGCAAAGAACTGAAGCAACTAGGGGGCAAGAAGAAAAGGCAAAAGAAGAAGAAGAAACAAGAAGATCCACCTCCTGAAAAATCTTCTAAAAGCCCTACTGGGTGAAAGAAACCAGGTCAACCATGCTTCATATGCAATGAGGACCATTATACAAAAAATTGTCTGCATAGAGCTCAGGTCAAGAAATTTTTAAAATCTTCGAGCACCTCAGCAGTGTTGACTAATCCATTTCCAAACCCAGAAACCAATCTGGTTGCTATCAATAATGCTTCCCCATCCCAAGTGCTTATGTTATCCGTGTCAAAATAGCAAAATGATGCTTTGATATTGACAAGGAACAAAGATTACAGGAATCCACAGATGTTGAACAACGACAAGGCTAATGATCAACCTAGTAATTCGACAACAACTTCATCAGAAGTTGTGCCACCCATCATTCCTGAACTAACAATAAAGCCACCAAAGGGAGTAGTACATCAATCGACATTTAATCCTCGCGCTTGAGCAACATAGAATTATAATATAGTAGAGGATCTGGCCCAATCGCCATCTGCTATGTCGACACTTGAAGTACTGCAAAATTGCCCTTCCCAAAAGCAGGATCTATTATCACCAATAGGTGGGATTGACCCAATAGATTCCAATCTTGTGGCCTTTAATCACAAAATATATGAGCCTTAGTTACTGGCACAACTCGCTTTCCTCATACAGGTAAAAGCCCTCAACAAAACTGTTCATCTAACAATCATTGATGAAGGCGCATCCACCTATATAATGTCAATGAGTTGCTAGAAAATTTTAGGCTCACCACCCTTGTCGCGATCATCAACGACATTAAAAGCATTCGATGGAAGAACATACATGCCATATGGGATACTAAGTAACTTGCAAGTTGAGCTGGGGGGCAAGACGGTGGAAATTGAAGTCAAAGTTATCGATGGAAACCTCGATTACAATATCCTACTGGGAAGGCCCTAGATTTATGCTATGGCTACTGTTGTGTCAACATATTTTAGAAATATTGCATTCCCCTTCCAAGGTGGAATTACGATCATTGACCAACTAACCTTTCTCCCCAGTAGTTCACAAGTCACAGGAAGCATTCCAATGATCCATGGAAGCTCTCAATCGCTTCAAAATGTCGGAGTAGGCCTCCTAAAAGACCCTGCCTAAATGGGTAATTTTTCCCTACCGCCTCCCAGTAATCTGTCGGAAGTGGCCATGGTGGAAACTTGTAATATGGTATCTTCTACATCAACAAAGATTAAGAAGATTTTCGAACATTTTGTTAGCTTGGATCATCGGCAGGTGTTGTCTCCAAGCCCCATAGAAATTTTGTAGCAATCAATTTTCTTGGCCTGGGCAGCAAAACCAAATCAACGCTCATCGAGTGTTTGGATAGATAGATCTCAAGAATATGGCACCTCTTCAGATCCTTGGTCACATGTACATTCTACAGACGAAAAAATCATTCAATCAATGATGATAGGAGAGGAACCATGGGAAGATTTCCACCATCATTTTCATCTTCAAGATAATGATGAAGACTATTCTGGTGACCTTAATCATCCTTCAGTTTTTGGTTTTCTGTCAAATACTATAAATATGGTGGATTCTGAGTGAAATCTGCCCAATATTGAAGAAACTATTGCCATAAATATCTCGATCAAACCTGATGTTGTAGAGAATATTCATGTTGGAAAATTTTGTACTTCAGAACTGGAAATATACTCTGCTCTCTTTCATGAATTCAGAGATGTCTTTGCATGGTCATATGATGAAATTCCAGGCATTGAATCAAGCATTGTTGAACACAAAATAAAGATGTATCCAGATGTCAAACCAGTACGACAACGGCTTCGACAGGTTCACCCGAAGAAAGCCATTGCCATCAAGGCCGAAGTTGAAAAACTTTTACATGATGGTTTCATTTACCCTATTCCCCTAACTGATTGGGTATCAAATATTGTTCATGTGATGAAGAAAAAAGGAATGATTAGAGTGTGCATTGATTACAGGGATGTAAATCAAGCTTGTCCAAAGGAAAACTACCCTACACCCTTTATCGACCAGATAATTGATGAATGCGTCGGATGCAAAATCTTTTCATTTATGGAGGGATTTTTTGGATATAATCAAATAAACATCCGCCCACAGGACCAGTCAAAGACTACATTTATATGTCCGTGGGGCACATTTGCATACTGTAAACTACCTTTTGGTTTAAAGAATGCAAGGGCAACTTTTCAGAGGGCAATGAATTACGCCTTCCACGACATCAAACACATCGTTAAACCATTGTTGGGTGTGGAGCCTGATTATCTTCTATATTCAAAGGTATCGCCACATTGGACCCCAGTTCAAAAGGGGGACGGCAACGCTGCCCATAAAATATTCGCTGCAGGGGGGGTCCAGGGGGGGGGGCGGTTGCGACCTTTGGGAGCCCCCCCTGGCGGGGGGTTTCGGGGGCAGTGCCCTCGAAGCTAAAAACAACTATTAAATTGCCTTGTAAAAGTATAGTAATTTCTAGTCAATCTGGGTCGTTCATTAGGCGGATGATCTGACGGTAGAACTTGTGTTTAGTTTAGGGTTTTTTTCCCTAGAAGGCAACCCCTCTCTTTGTATGAGGGCATTGTATTTGATTCTATGTAATAGATGTGTATTGTGTGAGCGAGAAATAGAGAGGTGAGACTGTGAGAGAAAACAAAGGATATTACAGTGGATCTGTTGTAGCTTGTGTCTCTTCATTTTGCTGGATAATAGAAAGGAAGGACTGGCTGTTCGGGGTGGACGTAGCCCAAACTGGGTGAACCACGTATATCTGTGTCTCTCTTGTTTTATGTGTTTTCTGTGTTTATATTTCTGCAATATTTTATGTGTTTCATTGCTCCATAATATATAATTTCTAACAACTGGTATTAGAGCCGGAGGTCTATTTGGTTGATAAACTTGCAGGAAAGAAGGGTTCCTGGTTCGAGTGGGAGCAATGGCGGAAGGTGGTAAGTTTAGGGTCATGAAATTTAACGGCCAAAACTTCTCGCTGTGGAAGATGCAGATGGAAGATTATCTATATCAGAAAGATCTATACCTACCATTGGGCGGAAAATCAAAGATGCCGACGGGTATGAAAGACGAAGAATGGAACCTTCTCGATAGAAAGGCACTCGGAACAATACGGTTGTGCCTTGCTTCATCAGTCGCCTTCAACATTTCGAAGGAAACCACGATAGAGGGTTTGATTCAAGCGTTGTCAAAACTATATGAAAAACCCTCGGCCTCAAACAAAGTATTTCTTATGAAACGGTTATTTAATATGAAGATGTCGGAAAGTGGATCTGTTGCAGACCATTTAAATGATTTTAATACAGTTACAAGTCAGTTAAGTTCTGTAGGGGTAAACTTTGATGATGAAGTTAGAGCTCTGTTATTCTTGTGCTCATTACCAGAAAGTTGGAATGGTTTGGTAATGGCCATTAGTAACTCTGTTTCTGGATCTAGTACTTTAAAGTTTGATGATGTTGTCGGTGCTATCCTTAGCGAGGAAATGCGACGGAAAAGCTCTGGTGAGACATCGGGAAATGCTTTGAGTGCAGAGTCTAGAGGAAGAAAAATGGAAAGAGGAAAGAGCTCAGGATATCGCAGTAAATCAAGGAAAGGCAGATCCAAGTCTAGATCGGGGATAGTGTGCTGGAAATGTGGAAAGAAAGGACACCTAAAGAAAGATTGTAGATCTCAGAAGGGAAAAGAAGGAGATGCACAGCAAGAAAACAATCATGAAGCAAATGTGACAGGTGAGGTGTTACAAGATGCTTTGATTCTTTCTTTCGAAAATATTACTGATTCTTGGGTGGTAGATTCAGGGGCTTCATTCCATGCCACACCTGATAAGAAATACTTTCATGACTATGTTCAAGGAGATTTTGGAAAAGTTCGTTTAGGTGATGATAAACCCTGTAAAATCATTGGAATGGGTAAGGTTCTTGTAAAACAGCAGAATGGAAACCAATGGCTATTAAAGGAGGTAAGGCATGTTCCAGATCTAAAGAAAAATCTGATTTCAATAGGGCAGTTAGGCGGTGAAGGTTGTGTGACAACTTTCACAGATAAAGCTTGGAAGGTCACCAAAGGAGCCCCGGTAATAGCAAAAGGCGAAAAGGTTGGTACATTGTATTTATGCAATGGTATTTCTAACTCTGTTAATGCTTTAACTTCCAAAGGAGCAGATGCAGCATTATGGCATCATAGGCTCGGACACATGAGTGAAAAGGGGATGAAGATTCTTCACTCAAGGAATTTTTTGTTGGGTTTGAAGAATGTTGATTTGGACTTCTGTGAGAATTTAATTTATGGAAAACAGAAGAGAGTCAGATTTCTCAGAGTTGGGAAAGAAAAGAAAAGCGAAAAACTAGAGCTTGTGCATATAGATGTATGGGGACCTATTCAGGTATCATCTCTTGGTGGCTCTCGTTATTATGTTACTTTTATTGATGATGCAACTAGAAAACTTTGGATTTATTTTATTAAGAATAAATCTGATGTATTTGATACTTTCAAGAAATGGAAAGCTTTGGTTGAGATTGAGACAGGAAAGAAATTGAAGTGTCTTAGATCAGACAATGGAGGTGAATATTGCAGCAAAGAGTTTGATAGGTACTGTTCAGAGCATGGAATTCGCAGAGAGACGACAGTTCCAAGAACACCACAAGAAAATGGTGTGTCAGAAAGGATGAACAGAACAATCATGGAGCGTGCAAGGTGCATGAGATTGCATGCAGGATTGCCTTTACAGCTTTGGGTAGATGTTGTAGATACTGTTGTTTATCTAATAAATAGAGGGCCTTCAAGTTCCTTGGATGGTGGTGTTCCAGAGGAAGCATGGACAGGTAAAAAGGTAAACTACTCTATTTTAAAGCCTTTTGGTTGTGAGGCCTTTGTCCATATTGATAAAGAAAATAGAACAAAGCTTGAGGCAAACTCAAAGAAATGTACCTTTATTGGATATGGTGTTAATGATTTTGGTTATCACTTATATGATTATGAAAATCACAAAATCATTAGGAGCAGAGATGTAATATTCAATGAAAAGGTCTTGTATAAGAATCAGTTGCAGGAAAAGAAACGGGAAAAGGAAAACAAGGAATACACAGTTCTTGATGAAATCACTGAAAAAGTAAATGTGCTTGAAAATAATAATAATCAACAACCACAACAACAACAACCATCACAACAACAACAGGCACCCCAAACACCTGAAAGTGGTGTTAGAAGATCTACCAGGATAAGTAGACCCCCTGAACAATACTCTCCATTATATTATTTATTGTTGATTGATTCCGGTGAACCTGAATGTTATGAAGAAGCAATGCAGGTTGAAAGCAAGAAGAAGTGGGAGGTAGCCATGGAAGAAGAGATGGACTCCTTAATGCATAACCAGACTTGGGATTTAGTCAGGTTGCCTGTAGGAAAAACTACATTGAAGAATAAATGGGTTTACAGGCTGAAGGAAGAAGATGGAGGAAAACAAAGGTACAAAGCTAGACTTGTGGTGAAGGGGTTTGCACAGAAGAAAGGTATTGATTTTGATGAAATATTTTCTCCTGTTGTTAAAATGACTTCAATCAGAACTATTTTAAGTCTTGTAGCAACTGAAGATTTGCATCTTGAGCAGTTAGATGTAAAGACAACCTTTCTCCATGGGGATTTGGAGGAAGAGATATATATGCAGCAGCCACAAGGATATGAGGTGAAAGGGAAGGAGAAACTAGTGTGCAGGTTGAAGAAGAGCTTGTATGGCTTAAAACAGGATCCAAGGCAGTGGTATCTAAAATTTGACAAGTTTATGTCTGAACAAGGTTATATTAGATGTCACTCTGATCATTGTGTTTATTTGAAAAAGAAAAATGATGGCAGCTATATTATAATGTTATTGTATCTAGATGACATGCTTGTTGTAGGATCTAACATGCAGGAAATAAATGTGCTCAAAAGAAAACTGGCAAATTCATTTGCAATGAAGGATTTGGGAGCTGCAAAACAAATCATTGGTATGAGAATAACTAGAGACAGGAAAAATCGTAAATTAACATTGTCTCAGAATGAGTACATACAAAAGGTGTTGAAAAGATTTAACATGCACAATGCAAAACCAGTTAGTACACCTTTTGCTAGCCATTTCAAACTTAGTAAGGAAATGTGCCCAAAGACCCAAGAAGACATGGATTATATGTCTAAAGTTCCATATGCATCAGCAGTTGGAAGCTTTATGTATGCAATGGTCTGCACAAGGCCTGATATTGCACATGCAGTGGGAGTTGTAAGCAGGTACATGAACAATCCAGGAAAGGAACATTGGATGGCAATGAAATGGATTCTCAAATATTTGAAAGGTACCACAAATCAAGCATTATTCTTTGGTGGTTCAAACATTTCCCTACAAGGATATGTTGATGCAGATATGGCAGGTGACAGAGATAAAAGGAAGAGCACTACAGGATATCTATTTACTGTTGGAGGAATAGCTGTCAGTTGGGTTTCAAAAATCCAAAGTGTTGTTGCACTTTCAACAACAGAAGCAGAGTATGTTGCAGCTACAGAGGCTAGTAAAGAAATGATTTGGTTACAAAGGTTTATGGGTGAATTGGGTAAGGAGCATGATAAGGGCATGTTATATAGTGATAGCCAAAGTGCCATTCATCTTGCAAAGAACTTAGCATTTCATTCCAGGACTAAACACATACAGCTCAAGTACCATTTCATACGATCAGTGTTGGAAGATGGAGAGTTGAAGCTAGAAAAGATACACACTAGCCAGAATCCTGCAGATATGCTAACAAAAGTTGTAACTAGGGAGAAACTGAGAATATGCTCAGTTTCAATTGGTCTTCAAGGATGACGATGAAGATGAGAAACAACTAGGTCCAAAGAGGAGTCATTGTCCAGCATATGGAGCAGCGGTGGAGTTGCTACACTCAATCTCCAAGTGGGAGATTGTTGGGTGTGGAGCCTGATTATCTTCTATATTCAAAGGTATCGCCACATTGGACCCCAGTTCAAAAGGGGGGCGGCAATTTTGCCCATAAAATATTCGCTGCAGGGGGGGTATAGGGGGGGCAGCTGCGACCTTTGGGAGCCCCCCCCCTGGCGGGTGGTTTCGGGGGAAGTGCCCTCGAAGCTAAAAACAGCTATAAAATTGCCTTGTAAAAGTATAGTAATTTCTAGTCAATCTGGGCGGTTCATTAGGCGGATGATCTGACGGTAGAACTTGTGTTTAGTTTAGGGTTTTTTTCCCTAGAAGGCAACCCCTCTCTTTGTATGAGGGCATTGTATTTGAGGCTGTGTAATAGATGTGTATTGTGTGAGCGGGAAATAGAGAGGTGAGACTGTGAGAGAAAACAGAGGATATTACAGTGGATCTGTTGTAGGTTGTGTCTCTTCATTTTGCTGGATAATAGAAAGGAAGGACTGGCTGTTCGGGGTGGACGTAGCCCAAACTGGGTGAACCACGTATATCTGTGTCTCTCTTGTTTTATGTGTTTTCTTTGTTTATATTTCTGCAATATTTTATGTGTTCCATTGCTCCATAATATATAATTTCTAACAGCCATATCTCGACGATCTACCAGCTCATTCACGAAAGTGGACTGATCATCTGTAGCATCTGAGAGCTATATTTCTACATTACCAACACTACAAGATACGACTCAATCCACACAAGTGTGTGTTTTGTGTCAGTTCTAGTTGTTTACTTGGTTTCATAGTTTCTAAGGACGGGATTCGACTCAACCCATGTAAGGTTCAGGCAATCATCAACATGCCTCCACCTTCAAATTTTCTTAAGATTCAGAAACTCCAAGGGAAAGCAAACTTTCTAAGGAGGTTCATTCCAAATTACGCTGAACTTTCTAAAGGTTATAGATGTCTTTTGAAAAAAGAAGTTCCCTTCAAATGGGATTAGGTTGCGCAAGCTTCCTTTGATGCTTTAAAGGACTCCCTAATAAAATCATCATTAATGTACGCTCCTGATTATCAAAAAGACTTTAACCTGTATCTTGTGGTTGCAGATATGACCATCGCAATGGTTTTAGTACAAGAAGATGATGGAATTGAACACCCCGTCTATTATTTAAGTCGCAACTTAAATGATACAGAAAGCAAGTACTCCTATGTTGAAAAGCTGGCTTTAGCAACTATTCAAGCAATACAGAGATTTCGACATTATATCCTCTTTTGCAAAACAACCATTCTGTCAGATTGCAACCCTATGACCTACATCCTGTCACGTAAATTACTAGGGGGAAAATATTCAAAATGGATAGCAATTTTGCAAGAGTTTGATCTGGAATTCACAAAACCCAAATCAAAAAAATCTCTAGTTTTTGTGGAGTTACTACGTGACCTCCCATCGTCGTCCAACGATTCAACATCTAAAGCATCAATCGTGGATGAATCTTTGTTTCTGATATCGTCAAGAGATCCATGGTATGGGGATATATTAATCTATCTCCAAACCCAAAACTTAAGGCCTAATACCTCTCAATCCAAACAATGACGTACTCGATACCAAGCAAAAGACTACATGATCGTCGGTGATACCCTTTACCGTCATGGTGTCGATAATAGTTCTACAAAGGTGCCTCACCCATGAGGAGGCTGAAAAAGTCTTGAATGATTATCATTTAGGTGCATGTGGGGGGCATCAATCTGGTTACACTACAGCACAAAAGATCTTACGAGTAGGTTACTTCTAGCCTACTATATTCAAAGATTGCATAATCGCAGTCAGAAGTTGCCATGCTTGTCAGATCATCGACGACAAAACCAGACTACCACCCACACCACTGCATCCAATAGTTGTTATTGGGCCATTTGCGAAATGGGGCATAGATTTCATGACATGTAACCCCACCTCAGTCGAGGGGCATGGGTATATCATAGTTGCAGTCGACTGTTTTACAAAATGGGCTGAGGTGATGCCTACATTAAACAACAACAGCGAAATGTCTTCTCTTTTCTTTTTCAATCATGTAGTCTCTAGATTTGGTGTTCCAAAAGCTATAGTCATAGATCATGGATCACATTTTCACAATCACATGATGGTTGAATTGGCTGCCAAATTAGGATTGTCCCACGACAGTTCTACTCTGTATTATCCGCAAGCTAACGGACAAGTTGAGGCCATCAATAAAGTCCTAAGCGCATGCTGCAAAGGATGATTGGAGTCCACAAATGAAGTTGGCACTTAATCATGTACTCGGCCTTGTGGGCATATAGGACATCGATGAGAAATGCGACCGGGTTCACACCCTTTCAGCTAGTGTATGGCCTAGAAGCGGTCTTACCAATTTAGTGTGAAATTTCATCTCTCAAGCTCACATTCAACCTACTCCCAGGAACTTCAGAGGAAGAGGCCTGTTTCTTGGAATTAATCCAATTGGATGAAACCCGTCGTGACACCGCTTTGGCTAACGAAGCTCATAAGAAATGAGTCAAGGTGCAATTTGACAAAAATGTCAAACCTCGTGTCTTCTCAGAAGGTGACCTGGTCTTACTTTACGATCAGGAATCCGATAAATTGGGGGCAGGTAAGTTCCAACCACTGTGGATGGGTCCCTACATTGTTAAATGAGTATTAGCAAAAGGAGCCTACAAACCAGTAGATTATGATGGGATTCCACTGTCGCAACCCCGAAACGAGTTGTATCTTAATCGTTACTATGCTTGATTAAGTGTAGTAATCTCATTCCATGCTTTTGTTACTTTTTTTTTTGTCAAGAGTGATCATTTTGGTTAGGTAATCCACTTTTCATTTTTTGTAGATGTCGGACTTGTTGGAATCATTCATTGGATATGCCGACGGAGCTAGTCGTAGTATGTGGAATCTATCTTCTGCAGCCTAGGCCATTTTTTATCCAAGCGGTGAGTTAGTGAGTTTCAGAGGGATATGAATTGGTCGATCAACGAACAACATCATTGAGTACAGTGCGTTGATGGAGCTTCTCTCTGATGCCATCGCACATGGCATATGCCAACTTGTTGTCAGGCTAGATTCACAACTCGTCATACTACAACTTACTGGCATCTATTCTATTCAGAATCCAGCTATTTATCGTATGTTCCTAAGGGTTAGGATTTTGGAAAGGTAGTTTGATTCTATTCAATATCAACACATCTCTAGAAACGTAAATACATTAACTGATTCATTAGCAAATTATGTGTTAGATAGACATTTCCAACATTTATAAAGGAAAAGCATTTCAAATCAACATTTGCATCAGGATTACATAACGTAACCAAAATAAAACTCTGAAAATTAAAAATATATATAACTATTTATAGTTTTTACAAAATGTTCTGTGTCCAAGACAAAATTGGTCATACGACCCAAAAGCTCAAAAATGCAGAAAAGCACCCTAAGCTAGTGGTGCTAGTGATAGCAAGTCACCGCCTGTGCAATCATACAGAAGAGCCTAGTCCATCGACTTGGCACACCAGTAGTATGGTGCTGTAATCTCAGAGGTAACTCGTTGATCCTCACATATTGAATACTAAGGGTAAGACCCTCGATCTGATCCTGTAATATTGCAAGGGTCTCTGCTATGTCCAAATTGCGAAGGATAGCCCTCCCTATAGCCTCTCCTACTGGAATGGTTGCCGCTACCCTCAGGCGTGCTGCTGGTCATACTGGTCCAATATCTGCATGCATATATGAGTTTAATTAGTCTTGATAACCTTTAAAAACAAAAGAACATTATAAAAGCAACAAACAGAGATATAGTCAAATCTTTTTACCTATAATACCCCACTGCTCACCAGCTGGTAACGCCAAATCTAGGTCACCTCGGAAGTCCATCTGAACATATGGATACTTAGCAAAAACCATCTCCCGATGGTTGAACCACTCAAAGAAGGCATCAGAGAATGAAATTGGTGATTGACCAGCATGTCTGGCCATGAGATCAACCAATCTCTGCATCCATGGTTCCCTCGGCGTTGGCAGTCCGAGTGAAATGTATTGTGGTTGCATTACTGGTATCCTCTCCAAGGAAAAAGCGGTCAGAATGGAACCGTAACCAAATTTCTTGGATCTCCCGTTCTTCATCTTGGAAAGTTGTTCTTTTATAACCGGAAGTGCTGCATCACACCAGTTGAATACCTTTGGTTCAAGGCATTCTAGAGCATACTGCATATCGGACCTGTTGGCCAAATGAAGGGCTGCACTACCAGCCAATATAGCAAAGGTGAATAAAATAGTCCTCAAGGACTGGTCAGTGACATCTTGGATACTAATCTTACCATCCCTGCTCGGCTGAGATCCATCTCTAAAAAACTGACAAATATAATCCCTCACGAATTCACCCCCACAGGCGGATCATGATAGTGAGAGAGGGGCACCATGCCTCGATAACCCAGTCAAAAAGTAGACATCCTCAACTATTAAAGGGATGGATTTACCTCTTATCTGGAACACTTGGTTGGTAGGATCCCATGCATCAAGAAGATATTGCAACAAATTGATTTGTTGCCTCATGCTGGATATGCGGAAGAATTTGAGCAAGTCACAGTTTCGTAATGCAGTAACCGTACCTGGATCATGTAAGGCAATCATATCCTCTTCTTCATGATCATGTTCATGCCATGTAATGACCATCTTGATCTGATGAATCTCTGAAAAACAAACAAGAGAAGAATTAGGATCCTGATTTGGGCAAAAATAGGAAAAATTTCCATGAAAAACAGTGCATAAACTTTCCTCCCTGTGCCCATCGCACCGTAGCTATGTACAAGGTGGGATGCATACTGACTGGCTAATGGCTAGCTTAGTATGCATCACACTTTTTGAAGTATACTAGGTGCGATGGGGAGAGAATGAATTGTTCAAACCCCTGATGTTATAGACATATTTGGGCACTGCAATCCCAATCACATATGTCCATAAACCAAGGGCTTCTAAGTCCCTAAAAGTGTTGTTTCATACCCTAAAGGAGCAAGGTCAGCTGATTACATCATCTCCCAGAAGTTCTCCATGAAAAACCACTCAGAACTGGTCAAAACAGGACCATACAAACTGCCCAGAGCAAAGGGTGCGATGCATCTCACCTGCCACATGCAAAAAGTGCGATGCATACTGGAAAGCCCTTCTGTAGGGTGCGATGAGCAAGAGCAAACAAATGGCACAAGCAGTTTGCTAGGTGGAGACCCCGAGAATCTTCTAGAAATTGTTCATTTGACACTTGCCTCCCTGTATTCGCCCAAGGATGAGTAAGAGATCATGAAATCTCCAAGTGGAACCAAGAAATATCAAAGAGATGACACTAATCAGAAATCCTAGAAGCTGACTCACCCCCCTGCAAATATCTATATATGGATCCCTCATCCCAGAGATCCAAAGGTTGGAATTTGGTAATTTGCAAAGACGTGTTGTTGGTTTCTCTTTGAAGACATCGTTGGGTGATCTTGCTTTGTATGAGGTGAAGAGGGCTTTCAAGTTGGGAGGATGGCACTAGGTCAGACCAAGTGGTTGTAATCCTCTCTTCTACTACTTTTATCAATAAAGTTATTTGAGTTTTCCTCCATACTCTTGTGTATCTCTGAATATTGTGTTGATATATGCATTTGTATGGTCAATATATTTCTGATCCTATATTGTTTACAGCGATAGATCTCTATGCTTTGATGGTATTATGCTGTTGTGACTCTACTGGTGCTCTTTGAAGTGAAACAAGTAAGGAAGTAGTGGCAAGATTCTGTCAAAGGGGAAAGGAAACAAGCAAGGAGCCAAGCGAAAGACTGAGGTTGGTACTCCCTGCTTCTTTCTCATCTCTCTCTCGTAAAGGAAAAACAAGTGACTTTAGTTTGTTTGTTTCTAAGCTAGCTACCCGTCTTAGTGGGACTAGTAGTTCTGAATAGACACTAGTTTTCCTGGTAACAAAATGGTGACTCCACTGGGGAGCGATTAGTTTGATTTCTTGTCTCTATTTGTTTGATTCATAAACCACAAATGCAGCCTGAAGTTAAGCCAGCTAGCCTTCAAATTGCATTTGCTATGCAAGTGAAAAGTAGATCAATGTTGCTTCAGTCAATCTCCAGGTTTGTTTATGAACTGAACAATTGAGTTACAAATATCCTAAGTGCCCTAGAGGTAGCTCAAGTAACCTCATTAGATCAGCCCCTATACTTTGTATTTACTGACTATCATTAGCTCGGCCTAAATCCCTGAACTAAGCTGCAAAGTTTGACCAAAAACCAGGTTAAAATCTCATCCCTGGACCATCGCACCTTCTCTTCTTAGCAATCTGGATGCATCACACCTCCCGTGTGCAGTAGGTGAGATGCATCCCTATTTCCCTGTGTTACAGGTGTGATGATCAGATAAGACTGTTTCTGCCTCTAGATTTTGGTTTTTTCTTCACTGTCTTCAGCTTTATTCAGGAGTTTTGCTGTCTGTGATCAGTAGACCACTGTTGAAACCCCCTTCCTTTGCATCATCCAGCCTCCATTGTACAAATATTTGTGAATGTTTTTATGTATTTTTCACCATTCACAGTTCTCATTTACAAAATAGTAGCTTAATCGAACTGTCGTCTTTTGATTTGAAAGTGTCGCAAGTGTCGTTTTCAATAAAAGGAAAGAATCCTTCTCTTTTTGATAGTCGATTACGTTGTTACTCTTGTATTTGATCTGAATTAATGGTATTTCAAGTGTCGAAAGCAGTTTTCAATTCAAAATTGTAAAGTGTCATCTTGTCTCCTTTTTGTTTTTTGAAAAGGAAATCGTTAGTACTGTCGGTTTGAAAGAAGGAATAATTCAGATTTGTACTTAGTATTCTTTTTTTCATTCACACATTAAGAAAGTGGAAAACAAATACATGCATGTGCATTTGCATTTAGACTGCTTGTTGATTTTGATTTAGGACAGTGCATCTAGTGTGTGCTCTCTGCTCCATGTTAAAAGGATATCATTTCTCTTTCCTTAGTAGCTAGGATTTTCATTACAAAAAGAAGAGTAAACGATTGTTTATCATCTTAGATTGCATATTTAGGAGTTGTATATCTACATCATGTGGTGAACCTTAAAAAAAAACTTCTTAAGAAAGATCAACTGTAAAATAAATTCAATGAACATAAAAATGCTTTGGAACCTAACGCACAACATCTAGAAGTCTAGGCTAGAGACATATTCTGGCATCGTAAAGCCTGGTAACTATTGCTTTCATCATAGGTTGGGTGATTCCTCCTCTTTGAGATGACAAGTGCCAATATGGACTTGTGTTCCCATGTACCGTCGAGTATATATTGGGAGACCACAATAGGCTATATCCTTTATCCTTAGGAAGCCATGTATGCCACCCTATCGATTGCAATGCACTGAACACAGCATTCGGGAAGATTGACTACCATACCGTAAAAAGTATTCTGTAGTTTTGCGATTGGTTTGGTAATCCCTCTGTCTAGATTTCCATAGTAGCCTCTTTCGTTGATTTTCAGACTCCTTAAAAGAAAAGGTCCATCTGAGCACTTGTCACTTCAGGCTCATTAAAAATCGAAGGCGACTAGAGTCATCTTTAGCTTTTTCTCGACTCTTAAAAATTGAAAAAGCAAGTTGTTTCAAAGCATCTAAAATTCATTTAATTCAGAATAAAATTTTCCCCTCCTATTTTGAGTTAATCAAATAATCCGCAATCGTGGAAGAAAGTCAATCAAAACCCCGTCGTTCACAGAGACTGACGAGTCAACCGTCTTTGACTCTAGAAACGAAACCATTATGGGCCAAGCAGACTCATTTAACTGGGTCAAATTCTCCTCGTTTGTTTGAAACTTGTGTTTCAACATCCTCTGAGATTCCAGTTACTCCAACCATTTCTGGTATCCCTGCCCCTACAGAAGAAGTTCTGCAGTTACAAGAGGACATTAGAACTGATCCTAGTGTAATAGTAAACACTTCTATTCCTGAACCATCTCCATCTAGAGTTGATTCGGAAGGTGTTACCCCTCTAGCATCTATCGCTGTAGAATTTATACCTTCTTTGGCACCAGAAATATTTTATGGACCTAATGGTTTACCTCTTCCACCTGGATTGATTGCTATAGAAGAGATTACAGAGGATCTTCCATCCAGTACTCCATCACATTTTGGAACTAGGATCCACCTATATCCTTCTACTTCAGAAGTTAATACCCCTTCATCCCAAGTTCTTGTAGAATCGCTAGGAAATCTTTTGGATAGACTCGATATGTCTGGAAAACCATCGACATCTAGGACTATTTCATCTAATACAGTGGTAGCAGAACCTCCTGCCACCACTCCGACGATGTTCGTTGGCATACCATCTGTCCCAACTAGCTCTCAACCGCTAGAGGGAGTCCACCCAGGGACTGTTTTGACAGTATGGTCTGTTCTCGTTTGTTCGTCCGGAATAATATCTGGAATTTCTTATGTTGAGTCTCAGCAAATTGATCCTTCACAACAGCATCAATTTGGGCAGTCCGGTCTCCAAAGGCCAAACTTTCCTGTCAGCACTGGATTGCCGCCATATGGAGGGCAGTATGCCTTTTCATTGTTCCCTCCGGGAGAACAACCATATGAGAGTTCTCAACCGAATTCGGGTCAAAATGGAATCACATCTAGTGGTTGGGTGCCAATACTGCCTCAACAACCAAGAATTGTATACTCAATGCAACTGAATCTACCTGTGTTGAATATCCCCACTACACCAGCTATTTTGATAGTGTTGCAAGTACAAGTGTTGCCTATTGTATGCCAACCTCAAGTTTCTCAGGTTGTAATACAATAGCCTCTTGTCTCCATGACGCAACTGCAATCGCCTGTTAGTGGCTCCTTAACTGGAGTGACTCAGGCTCAAACATGTACTATTACCCCTCATCTTGGTCAAACATCTAGTATTGGGCAACAACAAATGGTTTCACAACCATGGCTGGTGCAACACCATCAACCGAAATTCCAGCAAGTGTACCAATGAATTGAGCAACAAAACTTTGCAAGTAATGGGCAGCCGTATATTCAAAACAGTTATCATCAATCATCCCAAATTGGTTATGTCCAACAACCTTATCAAAGTTATCAGCATCAAATGCATTATGCTAGTATGCAAAGACCTACTGCTCAGGCAATCCCATCTTATCCTGGGTATGCTTCGCCGAACTTGAATCAACAGTTGCCCTTCGTGGCGACTTTAGAGTTACCAGATCTAAATAGGCTAACAAACAATCCAATCACTTATGCCCCTTGGTGGCCAGCGATTCCTCATAAACTTCCATTAGATATTCCTAAATTCAATGGAAATCTGGGTGAAGATCCGTCGAATCATGTGATCACCTTCCATCTGTGGTGTTCCTCCAATACTCTAAATGAGGATTTGATTAGGCTTCTCCTTTTTCAACGAACATTAACTGGTCCAGCAGCAAAATGGTACATTGAATTGCCTAGGGCTTCATTCAATAAATTCAGTGCCCTTGCCATCACCTTTTTTACCCATTTTCAGTTACCAATAAGGTACGAAATAGGAACAGAGCTTCTTACCAATTTCAAACAGACGACGGCCACTCACATATCCGATCATATTCATGAATGGCAATGTCGTCGTAGAATGGTAAAAACATATGTCCCTGATCAGCTACTAGCTGAATGGTTTATTAAGTCTTTGTTACCTTCTATTACAGAAGATGTGGCAAAGGGAGGACTTGTCATTGAAGAGTAGGTCATTGCTCGTGCACAATATCTAGACATGATCTATACTCAGTCTGGCATGCTCTATGACAAAATCCCTGATGCTCCAAGACCAAAATTTTCCGTTCCTCCTCCTCCTAAATCAAACAAGGACTCTCATGCTGACGATGGCGTGATAGGTATGACAAGCACGAAATCGACAAAGGCTGCATCCAAGAAAGCCTATAAGGTTTCTGATCAAAATGCAAATGAAGAACTTCTCGCCTCAGAGGTTAATGCCGTGTTGACCGACAAAGGCAAAGAACCGAAGAAACTAGGGGGCAAGAAGAAAGGGAAGAGAAAAAAGAAGAAACAAGATGATTCGTCTCCTGAAAAATCTTCTGCAAACCCTTTTGGGCAAAGGAAACCTACTCAGCCATGCCTCATATGCGATGAGGATCATTGGACGAGAGATTGTCCATATAAAGCTGAAGTTAAGAAAATCTTTAAGAATTCAAGAACTTCAGCAGTATTGACTGACCCATTTCCTAACCCAGGAACCAATCTGGTTGCAAGCGACAATGCTTCCCCATCCCAAGTGCTTATGTTGTCCATTTCAAAACAGCAAAATGATGCTTTGATATCAACAAGGAATAAAGATTATGGGAATCCATAGGTGTCGAACAACAAGGCTACTGGTCAACTTAGTAGTTCGACAACAACTTCGACCAAAGTTGTGCCACCCATCATTCCTGAGCTAACGATAAAGCTACCAAAGGGAGTAGTACACAAATCGACATTTAATCCTCGTTCCAGGGTGGCACAGAATTATAATATAGTAGAGGACCTAGCCCAATCGTTGTTCGCTATGTCGACACTTGAAGTATTGCAAAATTGCCCCTCCAAAAATCAGGCTCTATTATCAGCAATAGGTGGGATAGGCCCAGCGGATTCCAATCTTGTGGCCTTTAATCATAAAGGATATGAACCTTAGTTACCAGCTCAACTCACTTTCCTCATTCAAGTGAAAGCCCTCAACAAAACTATTCATCAAACAATTATTGATGAGGGGGCATCTACATGTATTATGTCAATGAGTTGCTGGAAAACTTTAGGATCACCACCCTTGTTGCAATCGTCAACGATGTTAAAAGCATTTGATGGACGAACATACACTCCATACGGGATTTTGAGTAACTTACAAGTTGAATTGGGGGGAAAAATTGTAGAAATTGATGTTGAAGTTATCGATGGAAATCTTGATTACAACATCCTACTGGGAAGGCCTTGGATTTATGTTATGGCCGCTATTGTGTCCACATACTTCAGGAAGATTGCATTTCCTTTTCAAGGAGGAATTACAATTGTCGACCAACAAACCTTTCTCCCAAACAGTTCACAAGTTATGGAAAGCATCCCGATGATCCACGGAAGCTCTCAGTTGCTTCAAAATATCAGAGTAGGCCTGCTAAAAGACCCTACATTGATGGGTACTTTTGCCCTACCACCTCCAGACAACCTGGTAGAAGTGGCCACGGTGGGAACCTGCAATATGGTCTCTTCCATTCAAAAGATGTCCGAACATGATATTAACATGGATCATCACCAGGTATTGCCTCCAAGCCCAATAGAAGTATTGTAGCAATCAATGTTCTCAGCATGGGAGGCAAACCCAAATGAACGCTCATCAAGCATTTGGGTAGACAGGTCTAAAGAGTATGGTACCTCTTCAGATCCTTGGTCGCATGTACATTCTATAGACGAAGGAATTGTTCAGTCAATGAACATAGAGGGTGCACCATGGGAAGATTACCACCATCGTTCCCATCTTCTAGATTACAACGAAGATTACTCCAACGACCTTAATCATCCATCAGTTTTTGATTATCTATCAAATTCTGTAAATACAGTGGATTCCGAGTGAAATATGTCCAATATTGAAGAAACTATCGCCATAAATATCTCAACCAAACCAGACGTTGTATAGAATATTCATGTCGGTAAATCTTGTTCTTCTCCAAAACTGGAAGTATATTACGCTCTCTTTCGCGAGTTTAGAGATGTCTTTGCATGGCCATATGAAGAAATTCTAGGCATTGAATCGAGCATAGTTGAACACGAAATTAAGATATATCCGGATGTCAAACCAGTAAGACAACAGCTTCGGCAAGTGCACCCAAAGAAAGCCGCTGCCATCAAGGCAGAAGTTGAAAAAATTCTCCATGCTGGTTTCATTTACCCGTTTCCTCTAACTGATTGGGTATCAAACATTGTTCCTGTGATGAAAAAGTAAGGAACAATTAGATTGTGCATCGATTACAGGGATGTAAATCAAGCATGTCCAAAGGACAACTACCCTACACCCTTCATCGACCAGATAATTGATGAATGTGGCGGATGCAAAATCTTTTTGTTTATGGATGGATTTTCTGGGTATAATCAAATAAATATCTGCCCACAGGACCAGTCGAAGACTACATTTATCTATCCGTGGGGCACATTCGCATACTGTAAGCTACCTTTTGGTTTAAAGAACATAGGGGCAACTCTTCAGAAGGAAATGAATTATGCCTTCCATGACATCAAGAACATCATTCAACCATACCTCGACGATCTTCCAACTCACTCGCGAAAGCAGACCAATCATCCGTAGCATTTGAGAGCAACATTTCTACGTTGCCGACACTACAAAATAAGACTCAATCCACACATGTGTGTGTTTTGTGTTGGTTCTGGTCGTTTACTTGGCTTTGTAGTTTCAAAGGACAGAATTCGTCTTGACCCGTGTAAGGTTCAGGCAATCATCGATTTGCCTCCACCTTTAAATTTGCTTAAGATTTAGAAACTCCAAGGGGAAGCAAACTTTCTTAGGAGGTTCATTCCAAATTACGCCAAACTTGCTAAAGGTTATACACATCTCTTGAAAAAAGAAGTACCCTTCAATTGGGATTAGGCCGTGCAAGCTTCCTTTGATGCTCTAAAGGAATCCCTAATAAAAGCATCATTAATGTACGCTCCTGATTATCAAAGAGACTTTAACCTGTATCTGGCTGCAGTGGATACGACCATCGCAATGGTTTTAGTTCAAGAAGGCAATGGAATCGAACATCCTGTTTATTATTTAAGTTGAAACTTAAATGATACAGAAAGTAGATACTCCTATGTTGAAAGGCTAGCTCTCGTAGCAGTTTAAGCAATACAGAGATTTCGACACTATAATCTCTTTTGAAAAACTACCATTTTGTCAAATTGCAACCCTATGACTTACATCTTGTCATGACAGTTGCTTGGGGGCAAATATTCAAAGTGCATAGCAATTTTGCAAGAGTTTGATCTAGAATTCGTAAAATTCAAATCAAATAAAGCTTTAGTTTTCGCGGAGTTACTATGTGATTTCCCATCGTCGTCCAACGATTCAACATCCAAAGCAACAATCGTGGATGAATCTTTGTTTCTGATATCTTCAAGCGATCCATGGTATGGAGATATAATCATTTATCTCCAAACCCAAACATATAGGTCCAATACCTCTCACTCAGAATAGCAACGTACTCGATACCAAGGAAAAGACTACATGATCATCAATGATACGCTTTACTGTCATGGTGTCGATACAGTTCTGTGAAGGTGCCTCACCCATGAGGAGGCTGAAAAAGTCCTGAATGATTGTCATTCAAGCGCATGTGGGGGGCATCAATCTGGTTATGCTACAGCACAAAATATTTTACGAGCAGGATACTTCTGGCCAACAATGTTCAAAGATTACATAACCGCAGTCAGAAGTTGCCATGCTTGTCAAATCTTCAACCGCAAAACTAGAATACCACCCGCACCTATGCAGCCAGTAGTTGTTGTTGGGCCATTTGCCAAATGGGGCATAGATTTCATGCAATGTAACCCCACCTCGGTCGGGGGGCATGGGTATATCATAGTCGCAGTTGACTATTTTATGAAATGGGCCAAGGCGATGCCTACATTAATCAACAGCGACGAAACGACTACTATTTTCTTTTTCAATCATGTAGTCTCTAGGTTCGGCATTCCACAAGAGATAGTCACAGATCATGGATCGCATTTCCACAATCACATGATGGTTGAATTGGCCACCAAATTAGGACTGTCCCACGACAACTCTACTCCGTATTATCCACAAGCTAATGGGCAAGTTGAGGTGATCAACAAAGTCCTGAAATGCATGCTGCAAAGGATGATTGGAGTCCATAAATGGAGTTGGCACCTAATCCTGTACTCAGCCTTGTGGGCATACCAGACATCGGTAAGAAATGCGACCGGATTTACACCCTTTCAGCTGGTGTATGGCCTAGAAGCAATCTTACCAGTTCAGTGCGAAATTTCGTCTCTCAAGCTCGCAGTTGACCTCCTCCCCAGAACTTCAGAGGAAGAGGCTCATTTCTTAGAGTTAATCCAACTGGATGAAACCTATCATGATGTTGCCTTGGCTAACGAAGCACATAAGAAACGAGTCAAATCAAAATTTGACAAGAATGTCAAACCCTGCGTTTTCTCAGAAGGTGACCTAGTCTTGCTTTACAATCAGGAATCTGATAAATTGGGAGCAGGTAAGTTCCAGTCTTTGTGGATGGATCCCTACATTGTTAAACATGCATTAGCAAAAGGAGCCTACGCGCTAGTAGATTATGATGGGATTCCACTGTCGCAACCCCAAAATGGGTTGTAGCTTAAGCGTTATTATGCTTGACTCGGCATGGTAACCTCTTCATATGCTTTTGTTACATTTTTGTTTTCCTTAAGAGTGATAGTTTTGGTTAGGTAATCCACTTTTTCATTTTGTTGCAGATGTCGAACCCATTGGAATCATTTGTTGGATACACTGACGGGGCGAGTCGTAGTACGCAGAACCTATCTTCTGTAGCTTGGGCCATCTTTGATCCAAGCGGCAAGTTAGTGAGTTTAAGAGGGGTGTGTATTGGTCAATCGACGAACAACATCACTGAATATAGCGTGTTGATAGAACTCCTCTCTGATGCCATCACGCATGGCATACGCCGACTTGTCGTCAGGCTAGAATCACAACTCGTCATTCTACAGCTTACAGGCATCTATTCTGTTCAGAATCCAGCGATCTATCGCATGTTCCTAAGGGTCAATATTTTGGAAAGGCAGTTCAATTTTATTCAATATCAATATATTTCCATAAACTTAAACACATTAACCAATTCATTAGAAAATTATGTGTTAGATAGACATTTGCAACATTTGTAAAAGAAAAGCATTTTATCAATAACTGCATCAGGATCATATAACTTAACCGAAATAAAGCTCCGAAAATCAAATATATATATATATATATATATATATATATATATATATATATATATATATATATATATATATATATATATATATAACTGTTTATAGTTTGTATATAGTGTTCTATGTCCAAGACAAAATTGGTCATATGACCCAAAAACTCAAAATGCAAGGGAGCACCCTAATCTAATGGTGCTAGTGATAACTAGTCACTGCTTGTATAATCATGCGCAAGAGCCTAGTCCATCGCCTCGGCATGCCAGTGGTATGGTGCTATAATCTCAGAGGCAGCTCATCGGTCCTCATGTCTGGAATACCAAGAGTGAGACCCTCGATCTGATCCTGCAACACTATAAGGGTCTTGGATACATCCAAGTTGCGAAGAATGGCCCTCCCTACAACCTCTCCTGCTGGAGCGACAACTGCTACTCTTGGGCGCACTGTTGGTCGCACTGGCCCAATATTTGCATAAGCACATGAGTTTTGATTAGTCCTGATAAATATTTAAAAAAAAAAAACAAAAGAACATAATAAAAACAATAAATAGAGATACGGTCAGAGATTTTTACCTATGACACCCCACTGCTTGCTAGTCGGCAACACCAAATCTGGGTCACCCCGGAAATCCATCCCAGCATATGGATACTCAGCATAAACCATCTGCTGACGGTTGACCCACTCGAAGAAAGCATCAGAGAATGAAACTTGTGATTGACCAGCATTTCTAGCCATAAGGTCGACCCATCTCTGCATCCGTGGCTCAGTCGGTAGTGGTAGGCCGAGTGAGATGTACTGGGGCTGCATCAGTGGGATCCTCTCCAAGGTGAAAGCGGTCAGAATAGAACCATAGCCAAAGTTCTTAGACCTTCCATTCTTCACCTTGGTAAGATGTTCTTTGATCACTGGAAGTACTGCATCACACCAGTTGAATACCTTGGGTTCGAGGCATTCCAAGGCGAACTGCATATAGGACCTGTTAGCCAAGTGAAGGGTCGTGCTACCAGCCAATCTAGCAAAGGTGAATAAAATAGTCCTTAAGGATTAGTCTGTGACATCTCGGATACTGATCTTGCCATCCCTACTTGGCTAAGATCCTTCTCTACAATATCAATGAATATAATCACTCACAAATTCACCCCCACGGGCAAAACCTGATAATGAGAGAGGGGCACCACTCCTCGATAAACCGGTCAAAAAGTAGATGTCCTCAATAGTCATGGGGATGGATTTTCCTCTTATCTGAAACACTTGGTTGGTAGGATCACATGCATCACGAAAATATTGCAACAAGTTGATTTGTTTCCTCATGCTAGACATGTGGAAGAACTTGAGCAAGCCACAGTTCCGCAATGTAGTTACTATACCCAGATCATGTAGGGAAACCATGTCCTCTTCTTCATGCTCACTTTCACACCATGTAACAACCATTTTTGCTCTGATGAATCTCTAAAAAGAGAACAAGAGAAGAATTAGGATCCTGATTTGGCAAAAAACAAGCGAAATTTCCATGAAAAATCAGTGCAAAATTTTTCCTCCTTGTGCCCATCACACCCTAGTTGTGTACTAGGTGAGATGCATCCTAACTAGCCAGTGGAAAACCTAGGATGCATCACACCTTTCGATGTATACTAGGTGCGATGGGGGTAGAACGAAATGTTCAAACCCCAGGGGCCCAGAAAAGCAGGAAAACATGCTCAGAATTCAAAAAGGAAAGAATGCAATTGAAGAGCTCAGGTTTAGCTCCTACCTGGTCCAGACAGTGCCGAAAATCATCCACAGAATCTCCTAGAATTAGCTGGTGAAAATCAAGGGGGAAAACACCTCCAGAGCTCCAACAGTCACAACTCCAAATGAAATGGTAAAATGAGGGGTAAAAAACTATTTTTAAGTTACCTTTCACGTAATTTAAAGTAGGGTATTAGTTTCTTAACTCATTTTTCAAGCATATGTCCTCATTTCTAATCAGTTTGATGGAGCAATTGAATAGGTAGTACGACTGTCAAAAGAACATAGTGTTAACGGTGAATCGAATATCAATGACCATTATCACGAGTAGTTTTATGCAAAGTTCAAGCTCATTAAAAATTAAACCTAGCAATGAGCATATGTTCCACCAGAGTTTAAGCTCATTAAAAAATGAACCCACTTCCAGTAAATAACCATTGTGAATGCATTATCATCAGCTTTTGAGCCTTGGTCATGTTCTTACTATCACCTCCACTCTGTTTTAGTCGATCATTCGCCTCCATTTGATTGTTTACTCCTTCTGAGGAACAACTGCCACGAGTGATTCTGTTAGCCATCTTCTTAACGCTGCCATAATGGGAAAGTTCCAACCCTCTCCTCGAACCAGCTGCTACCCGAAATATCACTCATTCCTCAAAAACGAGTCTCCTTTAAGCCCTTTTCATCTGACTCGTAAAATATGAAAATATTGCCGAGCAATTGGCCTCTCCAGCTCGTTAAAGTGATTGGGAGTGCCATCCCTCCTCTAGATTTTAATCTTTTTGGACCTGAGGGATTATTACACAAAAAGATCGAGTGTTTGTCTTGTTCAGCTCGTTAAAACTATCAAAAAGTCATCCCTTTCGCATTGTTTTATACTTTTTCGGACTTAAGGGATTATACTACGAAAAAGGAATATTGGAGTTTCCTTTCCATCTCTTTTTAGAGTTTTCCTTTCCTTGTCGTTAAACTCGTTAAAACAATAGCGACAAACTTGTCCATTCAAACAAGAGCGAGTTTCACTGTCGCTAGGCTCGTTAAAACATAGCGACAGGTTTGCCCGAAGGGAAAATTATAGAACAAGAATATGTTATCCTCCTCAAGCTTGACAAAAATAAAGAGGTACTGGTCAGAAATGACTGGGGAAAATTGGGAAGAAAACTTGAAGAAACTTTATTGGTAGCAGGTCGCTCTTGAACATGACACTTTCACTCCATCACCATGATTGAGTCAGGTTGGGTTATTCCATTCACCGGTCATATCACCATTGGTCCACTGTACCATCCACTTTTGGGGTTAATGCTACCAATCCATTTCAGTGTCACCAATATGTTCAAGAGAAGTCGCTCAGAGAATTCACCTACCCAGCTTGTGTCACATTTGCTACAATATCTTCACGCTTCATTCTTTCATGACCACCACCCTCAACCTTGTATCATCAGATCATTTTCACCTCTACAAAATCATTTTCTCCATTCCGTGTCGTAGATGTGGGATCCATCAATGCCCTCCTACGATGGGTCACTTCTTGTCGACATCAGCTCATTATCCAAGAAACCGACCTAAGAATAACCCTTCCAGTACTTTGAAGCTTGCATGCCTCAATGGCAAGTTTCTCGCTTCTTGCGACAGGTTTACGTTAATGTCCTTTGACCGAAAGATTTTGCATGGCGTTCGACATCGACTCATGTATTCACACCACGTGAATTGTACTGCAGTACCTTGAGGGTCATCATCATCATCGGTGATTCCTCTCGCGCCTGTTAACAGCTTACATCATTGGCTGGTAATCAGGCGATGTCCTTCCATGTTCGACATCAGAACATCTTTTCACATGGATCGACTTGTACTTTCGGGCAAAGATTGAACGAGTTTTGAAGACCCCGGATCTAGTTTCATCCATCCAGGCTGCGATATATTTAGGAAAATAAAGACATCAAATGTACATCATTGTTGCACAGATAATCATCCAAACTAAGGGATGATGGCTCTACCAGAATCATCAGTCTGCACACAGACGGTTGTCTGTCCTATGTACATGAAAATGAATTTATCAAGCTGAGCATGGGAATGCCCGCCTCAGCTAGATCATGAAAATATTATGAAGATAATGTATTGTATTGTATCTTATTATAGGTCACCTTCTAGTTCGAAAAACCTCGGATCCTCATTATAAAGCATTTCACTCGACATCAAAAGATTTACAACCTCATGCTTTAGGGGGCAGCGGTTATAGACATATTTGGGCACTGCAATCCCAATCACATATTTCCATAAACAAAGGGCTTCTAAGTCCCTAAAATTGTTGTTTCATACCCTAAAGGAGCAAGGTCAGCTGATTACATCATCTCCCAAAAGTTCTCCATGAAAAACCACTCAGAACTGGTCAAAAAAAGATCATACAGATTGCCCAGAGCAAAGGGTGCGATGCATCTCACCTTCCACATGCAAAAAGTGTGATGCATACTGGAAAGCCCTTCTATAGGGTGCGATGAGTGAGAGAAAACAAATGGCACAAGAAGTTTACTAGGTGGAGACCCTGAGAATCTTCTAGAAACTGTTCATTTGACACTTGCCTCCCTGAATTCGCCCAAGGATGAGTAAGAGATCATGAAATCTCTAAGTGGAACCAAGAACTATCAGAGAGATGACACTAATCAAAAATCCCAAAAGCTGACTCACCCCCCTGCAAATATCTATATATGGATCCCTCATCCCAGAGATCCAAAGATTGGAATTTGGTAATTTGCAAAGAGGTGCTGCTCGTTTCTCTTTGAAGACATTGTTGGGTGATCTTGCTTTGTATGAGGTAAAGAGGGCTTTCAAGCTGGGAGGATGGCACTGGGTCATACCAAGTGGTTGTAATTCTCTTTTCTACTACTTTTATCAATAAAGCTATTTGAGATTTCCTCCATATTCTTGTGTGTCTCTGAATATTGTGTTGATATATGCATTTGTATGGTCAATATATATCTGATCCTATATTGTTTATAGTGATAGATCTCTATGCTTTGATGGTATTATGCTGCTGTGACTCTACATGTGCTCTTTGAAGCGGAACAAGTAAGGAAGCAGTGGGGAGATTCTGTCAAAGGGGAAAGGAAAGAAGCAAGGAGCCAAGCAAAAGACTGAGGTTGGTACTCTCTGCTTCTTTCTCATCTCTCTCTCGTAAAGGAAAAACAAGTGACTTTAGTTAGTTTGTTTCTAAGATAGCTACCTATCTTAGTGGGATTAGCAGTTCTGAATAGACATTAGTTTTCCCAGTAACACCTAAGGCCTAGAAGAATAGGAAAAACTACTCAGAATCAGAAAAGGAAAGAATGCAATTGAAGAGCTTAGGGTTAGCTCCTACTTGGTCCAGATGGCGCCGAAAATAGTCCACCGAATCTCTTGGAATCAACTGATGAAAATTGAGGGGGAAAACACCTCTAGAGCTCCAACAATCCCAAATTTGAATGAAATGGTAAAAATGAGAGGTAAAAATACTTTTATGTTACTGTTCACGTAATTCAAGTAAGATGTTGGTTTTTAACTCATTTTTCAAGAATGTATTTACATTTCTAATCAATTTGATGGAGCAATTGAACAAGTAGTATGACCGTCAAAAGAACATAGTGTTGATGGTAAATTGAACATCTCTGACTATTATCATGAGCAATGTTTCCACAAAGTTCAAGCTCGTTAAAAAATAAACCTAGCAATGAGCAGTGTTACTGCAGGGTTCAAGCTCATTAAAAAATAAACCCACCACTGAGCATAGTTTCTATAGATTCAAGCTCATTAAAAATGAATCCACCCTAAATAAATAACCTTTATGATCACATTACTATCAGCCTTTTGAGGCTTGGTCATGTTCTTACCGTCACCTCCACTCATTTAGCCAATCATACACCTCCACTTGATTTTTTACCCTTTTGAGGAACAACTGCAACGAGTGACTCTATTAGCCACCCTTGTTACACTGCCATGTTTGAAAAGTTCCAAACTTACCTGGAACTAGTTGCTACCTAGATACATCACTCGTTCCTAAAAAATGAGTCTCTTTTAAGCTCTTTTTAGACTCATAAAATATGAAAAGATTGCCGAGCTACTGGTCTTTCCAACTCATTAAAGTCAAGGGAAGTGCCATCCCTCCTCTATATTTTAATCTTTTTGGACCTAAGGGATCATTACACAAAAAGATCGAGTGCTTGTCTTGTTCAGCTCGCTAAAACTATCGAAAATTCATCCCTTTCGTATTATTTTATACTTTTTCGAACTTAAGGGATTATACCACAAAAAAGGACTACTGGAGTTTCCTTTCCATCTCTTTTCAAACTCTCTAAATATGAAAAGCACCGAGTTGTCTTTGTCATTAAACTCATTAAAACAATAGCGACAAACTTGTCTATCCGAACAAGAACGAGTTTCACTGTCGCTAGGCTCACTAAAACATAGCAACAGGTTTGCCCGAAGGGCAAATTATAGAACAAGCATATGTTATCCTCCTCAAGCTTGACAAAAATAAAGAGGTACTAGTCAGTAATGACTAGGGAAAAAGGAAGAAAAATTGAAGAACTTCATTGGTAGCAGGTTGCTCTTGAACATGACACTTTCACTCCATCACCATGATTGAGTCAGGTTGGGTTATTCCATTCACCATCACCAATTGGTCCTCCATACCATCCATGGGGTTAAAGCTACCAATCCATCACAGTCTCGCTGATATGTTCAAGAGAAGTTGCTTAAAGAATTCGCAGCTAACTCCTCATCCACTGCAATACCTTCACACTCCATTTTTCATGACCGCCACCCTGAACCTTTTATCATCAGATTGTTTTCACCTCCAGAAAATCATTTGCCTTGTTTCATGTCGTAGATGTGGGATTCATTAAGGTCCTCCTACGACAGGTCACTTCTTGTCGACATCAACTCATTATCCAAGAAGTTGACTTAGAAACAACCCTTTTAATACTTTGAAGCTTGCATGCCTCATTGGCAAGTTTCTCACTTCCGGCAATAGGTTTACATCAATGGCCTTCGACCAAAAGATTTTGTGTGGTGTTCGATGTTGACTCATATATTCACACCACGTGAATTGTACTATAGTACCTTGAGGGTCATCATCATTATCAGTGATTCCTCTTGCACCTGTTAACGGCTTACATCATTGGCTGGTAATCAGTTGATGTCTTTCCATGTTCGACTTCAGGACATCTTTTCACATGGATCGACTTGTACATCGGGTGAAGATTGAACAAGTTTGAAGACCTCAGATCTAGTTTCATCCATTTGGGCTGTGATATATTCAGGAAAATAAAGACATAAAATGTACTTCATAGCTACACAGATGATCATCCAAGCTAAAGGATGATGGCTCTACTAGAATCATCAGTCTACCACACAGACGATTATATGTCCTATGTACATGAAAATGAATTTATAAAGCTGAGCATGGGAATGCCTGCCTCAACTAGATCATGAAAATAATATGAAGATAATGTATTGTAATGTATTTTATATAGGTCACCTTCTAGTTCGAAAAACCTTGAATCCTCATGATAAAGCATTTCACCCGACATCAGAAGATTTACGATCTCATGCTTTAGGGGGCAACTGTTATAGACATATTTGGGTGCTGCAACCCCAATCACATATGTCAATAAACCAAGGGCTCTCAAACCCCTAAAAGTGTTGTTTCAAAACCTAAAGGATTAAGGTCAACTGATTACATCATTTCCCAAGAAGTTTTCCCTGAAAAACTACTTAGAACTGGTCAAAACTAGACCATACAGATAGCTCAGTGCTAAGGGTGCGATGCATCTCACCTGTCACACACAAGGGGTGCGATGCATATTGAAAAGCCCTTCTGTAGGGTGCAATGAGTGAGAGTAGACAAATGGCAGAGGTAGTTTGCTAGGTGGAAACTCAAAGAATCTTCTAGAAACTGCTCATATGACATTTGCCTCTCTGAATTCGCCCAGGGATGAGTAAGAGATCATGGAATCTCCAAGTGGAACCGAGAACTATCAGTGAATGACACTAATCAAAAACCCAGAAGCTGACTCACCCCTTTGTAAATATCTATAAATGGATCCCTCATCGCAGAGATACAGAGGCTGGAATTTTGTAATTTGTAAGGAAGTTTTGTTGGTTTCTCTTTGAGACATTGTATTGTTGGGTGATCTTGCTTTTCATTAGGTGAAGACAGCTTTCATGCTGGGAGGATGATACTGGATCAAACAACTGGGTTGTGATCCTCTCTTCTACTTTTATTATCAATAAAGCTATTTGAGTTTTCCTCCATATACTTGTGTACTTGTGAATATTGTATTTGTGAATGCAATTGTATGGTTAATGTACATCTGATTCTACATTTTTTATGGCATTATAGATCTCTATGCTTTGATGGTATTTTGCTACTTTTCCTCTACAGGTGTTCTTTGAAGTAGGACAAGTGAGAAAGGAGTGGCAAAATCTCTATCAAGGGAGAGAGGAAACAAGCAAGGAGCCAAGTGAAAGACTAAGGTTGGTGCTCTCTGCTTCTCTCTTATCTGTCATCCATAAAGGAAAACACAAGTTGCTTTGAATTGTTTGTTTCTAAGATAGCTACTAGTCTTAGTGGGACTAGCAGATCAAATAGCGACACTAGTTTTCCCAGAAACATAGAGGCTCTAAAATATTAAAGGATGATTTTATTATAGCACAAAATATGATGAAACAATAATCATATCAACATCATCGTGAAAGGGAATTTAAAGTGGGGTATTAGGTTTTTTTAAGGATACAAACATATAAATAAATGTTCCTCAAGCAATAAAAGAAATGAAATAAATTAGCACCCAAGTATTATGGCCCCTATAAGGTGTTGCATAGTATTAGAAGTATGGATTTCAAATTGGAGCTTCCTCTAACTCCATGTGCACATCAATCCTTTCATGTTTATTTTTTAAGAAGGTAATTGGTGATAACCTCCTAATCCAAACAATTTTAAAAAATATTAACGAAAAAGGGGAAATCATACTATAGCCAAAAACTATCCTTTAAGTAAGGATTAAATAACTATTAAATAAATTAATTACTAAGTACCTCATCTGAAGGGATAACATACCAATGGAAGAAGTGACATGGGAAGATGAGTCTTTCATGCATAAACACCCACAATTAGTCAAGTGTTGATTACAACACTTATTAGTGGATGAGCATGTTATGCAATGAAATATATTACTAAGTTGTGGATATATATTTATTATATTTTTATGTTATATTTTTATTTCTTCGAGAACTTTTAATTGTTCATTGTAATTGTACCCTTTGTATCCTACACATACACGCACACACACACACCAAGAAGACCTAGTCTTAGGATCATGTCATACTATCTTTGGTATTGGATTCATTGGAAAATGATGTATCCCCTTAAAAGGGGATTGTAGTAGTTGACTTTTATCATTTTTAAGGCACTTGGATCATTAAAAAATATGTTTAGTTGCCTCTTCCAGGGGGGAACCTCCTAGAGAAAAGCTCCAAAAACAATAAACATTATTGATAGAACATTACATTACCTTCTACTTAATATATAACCATCCATAGAGAATATTAGCTACCCATGGTCCCACTTATAATGATGGGTTACTAACTAATTTGGATTCCCTGAATGGAGGTGACCCTTTTTATAGTAACTACATATTGGCCCTTACTTAAGGAAGGTGGCCTCATACAATATTAAAGTATAGTAAGTAAATGGGTTTGAGTACTACTTCTTTGAGAAGTCTCTTTGAGGAGTAACCCCTTTTAACAATATAACATATTCCCAAAATAAGGTGATCTCTAAATCTAAATCTCCTTGGTCTATATAACAAAAAAATGGTACAGTTATAATTAAAGGGACTATATAATCATTAGAGGGCCTAGATAACCAATACTAATAATAATGTAATAACTTAATATCCATGGCATAACATCCCTAATATCATATACATGAACATTGATACATACAAACTATTATATATACATTCATTTTGTTTTGTTTTCCCCATATCTCACACCTTATTATTAAATCAATAATGATTTTATAAAGGTACAAACTTTTCAATATAAACTTTATGTTTGATGTGATACATGTGAGTAATTGGATCACTATCACCACAAGCATCTTTAATCCAATTCACTATCTACATGATTAATATTTTATATTTCAAATTTAATGTTTAGAATCAATCAAGGAAAATTTTAAGGATGGAAGTTTATCTTAAAGTTTAGAAACCTTGGCGAACCTTACTAGTCTCTAATAGACAAATTATAAAATGTTTGACGATATTTTGTAAAAATATCAAGATTTTTTATTACATTATATTAATCTATATAAAATCTTGGCGATTTTTAAGGTAAAATAATTTTATACTATAAAACTTGGGCGAATTATTTTTAGAAAAAATGGAAATTGGAGAATCTTTTTTTGGAAGAAGTATAGAAAATTAGCCCACCTGCGAATATTAGCCCCTAAAATTTTCTCTGGACTCAATTTTATTCCATAGAGATAACTTTGATAGGAGATGAATATTTTAGAGGGGAGAGACACAATAACCTCACTCAATCTTGTTTCAAAAATGTTTCATTATTCTCATCTAAATGGTGTGATAAACAGACTAATTTTAATTCTACAAATTATGACGATGATGATTACCATCCACTAAGATCAAATTTGGTCCACCAAACCTTAATAAGGTAAGGTAATTATTTCGAATTTTTTATAATTTTATTTCTCTACTTGAAAAGCATTAAGATAAGAATTCCAATATCTCCATAGTTTTGAAATCTTAAAAGTTTTGGAAGGTTTGTAGTGTGAAAAATCTTATCAAACTAATATCTAATCTACATATATGTCAAACATTTTAAGAGAGTAATTTTCATGTTCAACCCTCTTAATATTACAAATATAGTAGACTCTTTCACCTCTCAATGTTTTAAGTGTTGTTCAATCCTAAAGCGGGAGCATCGACCCATACTCCGAAAAATCAACAAGAATAAGTTTTGAAAGGTGCAAGTATCAAAAAGCTGGGCAATATCTATTTTGTAAAGGATTATAAACATGAAAAAAAATGTGCATGAGGGATCTTAGGAATTTGTTGAGGGATTTCTAGAGAATATCATTTTGAGCGCTTTGTGGAGAGGATGGTGTTCATAGATTTATGTAGAAGATTGTGGATATTGAAATAATACATAATATTGTAATTTTCTATTATAAATTGTGAATTTGTGTGTGTATGAAGGGTGACCATTAGAATGAATATCTGGTCACCCAAGGTGCCAATAGATGTTATGTAATAGTATAGTGGGTTTAACCAATGAAATTTGATTCTGCTTTATGTATCTTTATGTGTGTGAATCATGGGTTCATGTTTTGATGCCTTGATGCATTAATGCTTTGAAATTGTTTGATGGATTGATGTTGCATGCATGGATGGGACAAAGTGCATAACAAAAGTATAGTGGGCACATAACCCATAGGTCTAAGATTAAAACCATAAGAAAGATTGAAAAAGATAGACCCCAAGTTTCATTTTCATCAAATGCCTTGCTTCACAATGAAGATCATGGAAAACTTTTCTTGTTTTAACAATGCATATTTTCATCCTTACAATAATTAAAATAGAGAGATTATTTTAGTCTTTTAAATTAAGGTTGATCATCTCCTTGAATTTGTTAATTTTCTTTTCCCTTCTAATTACTTGTTGCACCACAACATCTCTGTAAGTTTTGATGTGATATTATTTTTAATATTATTCTTATTATATAGAATGATGTCTTCCATTATTCCCCAATTATTTAGCCAGGACTATGCATGGTTATGCCATCCTTGCTTGAGCCAAAATTGGTTTACGGTAGAGGTTGAATCAATTTTAGGAAGTTTCTTGTCTTCCATGTTTTTTTATCTTGTTCTTGTACATTAGCTACCTAATAATAGTCATTCTCCAATTGTGGGGAATGCTTGCTTCTATGGGGAGGACACATTAAGGTGCATTTATTTTGATATTGAGATTAAAGGGTAATTTTTTTTTCTTCAACTACTCTTTCTCCATGGCTCTCTATAAATATTGCATCCCCAAACTTCACATCCATATAAAATAACATGAATAACGAAAGTCTCAAAAATGATTTTTTTCTCATTCCATATCCAATGATCAACTAATATATGATAATTTTAGATCCAATAATATGCTTTCTAACCTTATTTATCGATTTTTAATAATATCATTTCAATTAAAATTATGATAAATATCAATTCTAAAAATATTTATATAAAAGCTTCTTCCAAATTAATTTTAGACACACTCTAATAATAAATAAACTATATTAATCTTAATACCTAAACAGTAATACATTATATATTTAAAATTTCTTATAAAACCTATTTATAATTAATTCAATAAGTATCGCATAAAATCCAACCGTATCAATTTACACTTTACATTCAAGATAAGAAATATGAGCATTTGGCCTACACTCATCACAGGCTTCTTTAGTCCACTCATTTTAATTAAAGAATATCTCATGGGATCAAAGATTTTATGTATGAGGTTGAGAACTTAGACTTTACCATGAGTTTGATTATGGAGAAGATTCGTAGAAGATTGAGATTTTGGTGAGGATAAACAACATAGCCCACCCAATCCTCTTTGAGGTTGGGATTATTCATTCTATCCAAATGAAGTGCAAGGTAGGTAGTTTGGGTAGAGTGGATTTTTTTTAAGAATTTGAATTATGTTATTTTTTTAGTTTTTATTTAATTTATAATTAATAATTATGTTTAAGGTATTTTTATTGAGTTTTTTATTATTATAATAAATGGTAGAGATTTGTAATCCAATATTTTAACGATTTTGATGAAGTCCTATAATTTCATATTTCAAAACCATATATACCTATGGTGTAACCCTCAAACACCATCAATATACCCTTTACACCCTAAAGTGCAAATGCTAGTTATAATTTCCTATTATATTTTCTTAATGAATACATAAGCCCATCGACACAAGAAACCATTAAAATTGTTAATATCCGTGGCAAAATATCAACCAAAGGACAAAGATTTCTTAGTTGGCAAAAGTAACTTAAACAAAATTGGTTTCGTCCATCTTATAAATGTGGATAGTCTTTAGAAATATAGCAAAAATATATCAAAACTCCCAGTTTCCTATCACATTTTTTATATATCTTTTTGAATCCATTGACCATGAGAAACGCCATTCCCCTCTCCCTTCGCTTTCGCTCATCTCATCTATGGCATTTGCACGTAACCAGCTTTATACGCCATCGAAACGAGTTGAACGCATGTATTCGACGTTCTAGAAGTGGGTCACGACTTCCTTTTCAAAGGAATGGTGCATATATATGATCTTTTATATTTATATTATATATATATATATATATTTTAAATCATGTGATTTAATAATTTGCAATAATTTGGGTAAAGCCAAAAACTAAATCTAATGGTTGCCATTATAACACCAAGAATATATCCAAAAGTTCTTAAGGTGAATATATTAGGAATTTATGATTTAGCAAGCTCCAAAACTCCACCAGGGTGAGGGAGCCTACTCCTTGAGCCTGATCACAATAGTCCCAAAATATCTTGCCATAAAATTTGAAACATGGTAGAGAAGATAAAATTCCACTATACCAATCACTTTATCATCTCATAAAAAACTATACTTATTTTAATTGTCTAGAAAAATTATGATCAAAAAAGAGAAGCAAGTGTATAGTTTGTGTTACTCAATAAGTTGATATTAAATTTTCCCCTCACATTTGAATATATACTTTTAACCAAAATATTAAATTATAATCATTAAAACAATTTATAACTATTTAAAAAAATAAATGTAATGATATTAATAATAATGTTTAATTTGAAAAATTGATAATGTTAATTTTTTCGTTAAGTATGAATATATACTTTTAATCAAAATATTAAGTTATAATCATTAAAACAGTTTATAACTATTTAAAAAAATAAATATAATGATATTAATAATAATGTTTAATTGTTTTAATAACTATTAAAAAATATATAATGATATTACTAATAATGTTTAATTTAAAAAGGTCATAATTTTATTTTTTCTTTTATGAGAAATATATTTATAGTTTATAAAGGAATATATATGTTTTCATCCCCGAGGGATTGTTGAGACAATAAGGTTCAAAATCATTACAAAAGTTACTCATTATGAGTTCAACATGTCACAGGCAAGAACATGCATGAATTGAACTTAGATCACGAGAATAACAATATTTCTCATAACCACCCAAGCTAAATCCAACTCACAAGAAAAGAAATTGATAGTTTATGTCAAGGAAAGTTAAATATTTTATGTATTTCTTAATTATTTTTTATATTTACTTTTGTTGAAATTTGGTTTAATAAAATTTACCAAAATTATAATTTTAGATGAATTAAAGTGCTTTACAAGCATTAAAAAACCCATTTTTTATTTGCATTTTGGTCCTTTGTAGTAAGGTATTGCTCAATAAATTCTCCCAAGATGAGAAGGGGTCCCCCACCATCATCTAACTCAAAATTTTTGATCAATTTGTGAGGACCTCTTCTTTTCAATCTCCTTTTTCTCCACTCCTGTATAAAACTATTTTCTTGCTCCACCCATTATGTTAGTTTCCTACCTTGTTTCATCTTATTGACCCTTTCATGAGCTAGTTTTAGCCCATTACATAGGATAGAGAAAGTCTTCTTCCCAATTAGAAAGCCTTTTACATAGTATTATCTTATTGGATAAGTTAGTATCATAGGGACACATCACTAAGAAAGATCTCTTCATTGTGACACCACATTGAGAAATCCCTCTTCCTTGTAGAACATCTCCTATTTCACATGATGATTCATCTCCTCTCATTGTGAACAAGCACTAAAAAAACATATCACTAGGGAGCCCACTTTCATCACAATATGTTACTAGAAGATCCATTTCACAATGAAATTGCACCATAAACATTCAATTTATCATGACAAGTCTCACTCAAATTCATCTCCTCAAAAAAAAAAATTCCTTTCCCACCCAATTATCTTGCCAAAACCCATTTCCTCAATTCTATTAGAAACAAACTTTCTCCATGGAAAATCCTTCAAGAGTAATACATATCTAATTAGGTCATTATCCCAATGACACGTGATAGGATAATGGTCATCTCCTGTGACACAATGCTCCTAGGTATCCTCTACTCCTTTTTTCACAAGAGATGGGGACATTCCCATGATACACCACAAAAATGGAGACTCTACCTATGACACCTCAAAGAATTAATGGCCTTAATTTCATGCTTGTGACATAAAAAATGTTATAAAGTTAGTTTAACTCCCATATTTGTTTATTTCTTCCACTCAGTTAGTTGTCACTGCATCTCCAAGCTAGAGTCTAGCCACTACATCCCTTTGAAACATTAACATTTATCATATGGTCAACCCACAATATCAATCACAGCCCACGTCATAGGTAATATTCTCACTTTCTCCCATCTTTTATATTTCCACCTAACCTTTCAATGTTGCAATATGGTCTACCAAATGCAATAAGTATCTTCACCCTCACTTCACTTTCCCATTTACTAGAAGTTGGGCCCTACTCACTAAGATCGACACCATGGTGTTGGAGGACATCTTGAAACTCCCCTTTAGCTCCATTCACCAGTAGGATTTAATATTTTTATAGCCTATCTTTCCCACTTTGAGTCAGTAAGAGAGACCATAGTCCATCATCAAACTTTTTTACCTTGATGCACAATTCATCCTTTTTGATCAACCATTTTGACCATGGTGGTCACTCTCAAAAAATTGTCATATTCTATACATTTTCTATTAGACATTGCATGTAATAGACATGTTGTACCATGGTTTACTTTATACAGGGAGTGACCATAGTCAAATCTTCTAGAGTTTGTCATTCCCAATGAGATCATCTCGGCCTACTTGTGTATGAGGTTGACAGGGGTTGATTATTGTAGAAGTTTCCTAACTTCTCAAGCCCTCGAGTGTCCAGATACATTCTCTGATATGATATCAAAGCCCCATATAAACTCAACATGTCAAGGGGACCGGGAGAAGAAAATATAGATTGGTTATAGTAGAGTTTAGGCTTCTGTGATCCATATCAAGTTTACAAAAAATATTTTTCGGCAAAGATCACATGAGACATCATTTGTCGACACGTTTCGAACCAACCAGTTTGGTTCATCGTCAGGACAAGTTGAAGAAACAGATCTAGCTTAGCATGTTAAATAGACCGAGCAGAGCCTCCAACGGCTAATTTGACCAACCGCTAATATTGACTATTGGACCGGGATCAAAACTTTTTTAATAATAAAAAAGAGATAAGTTATACAGGGGACCAATCCCTTAATAAATAAATAAAATAATTTAAATTAGTGATAATAGTTAGTTAAAAGTTATTAAAAATAGTTAAAAATTATAGGTTAATTATTATTTAAAAAGAAAATTAGTTGTAAAGGACCTCGCCTATGAATAAATTAATTTTGAATACAAAATATATATATATATATATATATATATATATATATATATATATATATATAAATAAAATAAAAATAAAAATAAATAATAATAATAATAATAATAATAATAATAATAATAAGAATTAAAAATAAAATAAGTAATAAAAATAAACAATAAATAGATAGATAGATAAATAAATAAATAAATAAATAAATAAATAAATAAATAAATAAATAAATAAAGATATTATTTTTATTTTTATTTTTATTTTAATTATTTATTTATTTATATTGTTATTTAATTTATTTTTGTTATTATTATTATTATTAAAAATGAGTAAAAAATTTTAAATGAATAAATAATTAATTAAAAAAAAATAAACGAGGATTAGGATGAGAGTGCTGGGACCCAACATCGACTGATTTTCCAGCCATCATCTCTATTGAGATTACACGGCCTCTTTTCAATCTCAAGTTTTCAATCTCAAGCGCCTCCCTAAATTTCCGATGATGGAAGTGCGAAACTTTAGCAATAACACTAGCTTCCTCAATACAAACATGATGATTGGTTTTCTCGGCGTGCTCAGCCAAAGCGGAAGACTTAGTACGCCTATTCTTAAGATCAGCAGCATGCTCACTAATCCTCTGGTTAATGGAGCGACCAGTTTCCCCAATGTAGGGGGTCCCACAAGAACAGGGGATCAAGTACACACCTTTCATATCTTTAGGGTCGATAGGATCCTTTGCTGATCTGAGGGACATGCGAATGGTGTTCAGGGGCCTAAAGGTCACAGGAACATCATGCTACCTGAGAATCCTACCAATCTTATCAGTAGTCCCCTGAACATAAGGAAGAAGGACACCAGGAACTCGCTCCTTCGGTTTTCGATGAGAAAGCAAATTCTTCGAAGCTTTAACGAAAGCCCTCTGACCCAAGAATCTACTATAACCGTTCTCAACAAAGACATCAAGGAGATGGGCTTTTTCATTCTCTAAACTCTCCTTATCCGAGATCCTTAGGGCCTGAGTAGCCAGGGTATTGAGAACACCCAACTTTTGAGCCGGGAAATGATGGGAACTGGCATGAAGATACTGCTCAGTATGCGTTTTCTTCCGAAAAACTCGGTGGCCGAGGGAACCATCACTATTCTTAGAAATAAGAATATCGAGGAACGGAAGGCAACCATCGACCTCTTGCTCCATGGTGAACTTAATGGCAGAGGATTGATTATTGAGATGAATGAAGAAGAGATTTAATTCCTCTTGGCCGTGAGGCCAGATAACATTGGTGTCATCCACATATCTTCTCCAAAGCTTCGGCAGGAGCCTAGAAGAGTTTAGAGCCTTGGACTCAAAATCTTCCATGAAAAGATTAGCAACAACAGGGGAAAGGGGTGAGCCCATGGCAACCCCGCAGGTTTGCTCAAAGAACTCTCCCTCAAAACAGAAAAACGTAGAGGTGAGACAGATCTCAACTAACTTGGCAGTGTCAGGATCTGTTAGGCGGTTGATCACCTCCATGGCCTCACTAATAGGGATGCAAGTGAAGAGGGAAACAACATCAAAACTGACAAGAATGTCCCCAGGGTCAAGCTTAATGCCCTTGAGCTCCTTAATGTAGGAAGCCGAGTCCTTTACGAAGGACTCCGAACGACCAACCAAGGGCTTAAGCTTTAACGCAAGGAACTTAGCAAGAAGGTAGGTGGGACTACCAATGGTGTTGACAATGGGCCTCAAGGGAGCCCCATCCTTGTGAATCTTGGGGAGACCATATATTCTAGGCGTGATAGGGTTGCTTTCAATGAGTTTATGGTGCAGGGGACTCAATGAGATAATGGATTTAATGGCAAGCGCCACCTTCTTAGCAACCTTCTTTAACGGATTCTTAGGAAGCTTTTTGTAGCTACCACTATTATGAAGATGATCCAACATCTTGCTACGGTAATCAGCTTTGTTCAGAATAACAGCAGTGCCACCCTTGTCTGCTTTTAAAACAATGATATCCTTGTTCTGGTTCAAGGATCTGAGAGCGACAGATTCTTCCTTGCTAAGGTTGCTCTTAGGGGGCTTAGCCTTTCTCAAGACAACCGCACAATCTTGCCTGATGGTGTCCTTGACTCTATCAGGTAAATTCCGGATCCCAAACTCGATGTCACAAATGCATCGACAAATGATGTCTCATGTGATCTTCGCCGAAAAATATTTTTTGTAAAAATAGATTGGTTATGTTGGTTATTTTCCATTAGACATATGCTTCATGTGAGAGTATCATTATCTTGCTACGAGTCAAAGGAAGGTGTCAAACCAAATAATAATGAGGGTTTACTGATATATTGAGTTAAGAATTGTATTGATGCTTTGATTTAATATAAATATGTGTGTTTTCTTCCCATAAGTGAATTACTGTAATTATATGCATATGATTTGGTCTTATTAATGTACATGCTAACTTCCCCTCTATGGAGGAGGAGCAATTTTCTTGTTTAGTGGTGATTGTGTGCAAGACGTTAGATCTAGGAGGAATAGGATATTTGAATAAGAGTAGGATATCTAAAGCTACTTCTAGATCTATAGTCTCCATAAACCTGTGAGGGATCAGGTGCATATTGTTTACGATATATATATATATATATATATATATATATATATATATATATATATATATATATATATATATATATATATATATATATATATATATATATATAGATATATATATATATATATATATATAGTTTCCATGTACTTGTCTTAGGTCTTTGGATTACACATGTATTGCACTGTCTTGTGTAGATGGGTTTTTTCTATGGTTTCCTCTGAGCTCTGCTGAGTGAGCCTTATATATATCATACTCTAGATATTATTGATCAAATCTAGACTAGATCTAGTTGATTTGTTCTTTGATTTGGGAGATATTGTCTTTTGTTTGCAATTTTGGTTTGTTAGTCAAAGTTACATTCTTGCTTCAATTTCTTCTCAAAGTGATTCATATTTGTGCTTCTTTAATGGCATCATAAATTAGATATGAGTGGTTTGGGAAGTACTTGTTATCTACTCATTTGTTTATATTGAAAATAAATCCATTTTCTTTGGCCTATCTACCCTTATTTCTGTCAGGACAGGAGGTAACTCCTCAAATGAATTGTGTTGATTCATTAAGATTACTCATGGTTATATACATGAGGGAGTGACTCTTGGGCTTCACCTCCCATGGATCTTCATTTTCCATTATTTACTATTTACATTATTTACAAGTCTTCACCCAATCCCAATGATTAGGTGTCAACATTCCCACCCCTTAATCTCAAGGGATGTTGGTGAGTCCAAGCATCGTTCTGAATCTTTCAATCTTTTCTCTTCCAAGCACTTTGGTGAAGATGTTTACAATCTGCTCATTAGTAGAACAATGGCGTAGATGGATTGTCTTGGCCTCAACATGATGTCGAATCAGATGGAATTGTGTATTGATGTGCTTCATTCGATCATGTAACTTTGGGTTCTTAGCCAACATTATTGCAAAGGTGTTGTCAATCATGAGTGGAGTTGAATGTACTTGTTTTACCTAGAAATCTTCCAGAATTTTCTTGAGCCACACAATTTCTTTTGTTGGCTCAACTGCTGCAACATATTCTGCCTCTATTTTGGAATCTTCTAGAACCAGTTGTTTGCATGATCTCCAGGAGAGAACTCTCGATCCAAGACTCATAGCATAATCTAAAGTAGATACCCTGGTTTCTTTGTCTCCATCGAAGTCTGAATCAGAGTATCCAGTCAAGATGAAGTCTCCCACCTATGTATACTTGAGTCCAAAGTCTTGAGTTCCCTTCAATTACTTTAGAACTCTTTTTACAGCAAACCAGTGTCCCTCACAAAGCTTTTGCATAAGCCTGGAGAGGATTCTGACATCAAACAAAATGTCTGGTTTGATAGTAGTCAGGTAGTTGACACTTCCTACGATCTGTCTATACTTTGTTGCATTCTCAAATTATTTTCCTTCAAAGGATGTGAGCTTTAATTTTTGTTCCATTGGAGTAGTTAGAGGATTACACTCAGTGATGTCAAACCTGTTCAGTCAATCTCCAATGTACTTATTTTGAGAGAGGATATAAATTTCAGATGTTGAGTTACTTCAATACCAAGATAGTAGTGAACATAGCCCAAGTTAGTCATTTCAAAACCTTTCCTCAATTTCTTCTTTATGGATGCAATGTATCTCTCATTGTTCCCTGCCATCAAAAGATGATCTACATATACCACAAGATATACAACTATTTTCCCAAATTTCTTGACAAACACAGTTTCATCATCAAGATCATAATGTTTGAAGTTGAGTTTCAGAAGATGCTCAGTTAACTTTTCATACCAGGCTTGCGGTGCTTTTTTGATGCCATACAAGGATTGCAAAAGTTTGCATACTTTATGTTCATGTCCCTTCACAAAAAATCCTTTAGGGCGAGACATAAAATCATTATCTTTCAGATCTTCATTCAAGAAAGCAGTTTTTACATCCATTTGATGGATGTTCCAACTGTTATGAGCTGCTAGGGCAAACAGTGTCTGGATGGTAGCCCATTTTGTTGTGGGGGAAAATTTTTCCTCATAATCAACCCCTTCATTTTTTCAAAACCTTTTTCCACAAGCCTGGATTGGTGCTTGTCATGTGAACCATCAACTTTATACATGTTCTTGTAGACCCACTTGCAGCCAATTGGTTTGGTTCCCAATGGAGGATCAACCAACTTATAAGTTCCATTCTTTATCGAGGCATCATACTCCTTTTGCATCACTTCTTTCCATTCATCATGAGAAGCGACTTACTTAAAGGAAGTTGGTTCAAAATATGTAGAAAAATTTAGTTCACAATCATAAGAAACATCCATATCAACAGGTGAATCATAATCATCTACATCACCTCCATTTTTCCTGGTTGAATTTCGTGTTCTTGTCTTTCAAACCTCAATAGGATGAACACTTTCAAATGTCTTTGTCAACCACTTTGGGGGACCTTTCTGAGATGGTCCATCTACTTAATTGATTGAGTTAGGACTAAATCACGATTGAGTCTCCTAATTTTTTCAATCACATCACTCAAAGTATCATTAGTGGTTGGAGTTTCATGTGGGGGAGAGAGTGCTTTAGAAGAAGATTCCACAAATTTATCTAGTATAGGAATCCCCCCTTCAAGATGTGGAATCTGATTATCAAATTCTTGAAATGATTTTGCATGTCTGAATCTATCCAAGTGATCAAGTTGCCGCTCAACAACATTATCAGCTTTGGAAGATTCAAGAAAGATTTCATCTTTAGATACATTTTTTTTTTGTTAAATTCATCATAGAGATGGTATGCTTTGGAGGTATTTGAATACCCCAAGAAGATACACTTATGATTCCTTTCATCAATTTTGTTTCTATGTACCTTTGGTATTAAGGCATAACAGGTGGAACCAAAGACCCTCAAATGCTTTACTGAAGGAATGTGGCCATACCTCATTTCATAAGGAGTCTTATTTCTAATAGCAGTAGATGGACATCTTTTCTTTACATATACAACACTTAGAACTGCATCAGCCGAAAACATAAATTTTACATTCTTGAAAAACATCATGGAATGTACCATATTTAATATTGTCCTATTCATTCTTTCAACTACTCCATTCTGTTGGGGATTATAAGGCATAGTTGTTCCATGTTTGATCCCATGCTGGCAAAGATAGTTTTCAAATTCATTTGAAGTGTATTATTTTCCATTATCAGTGCGAATATATCCAATATGATATTGTGCATCATTTTCAATCCATGTATGAAAGTCCTTGAATATTTGAAAACCATCATATTTGTTCTTCAATAAATTAACCCAACACATTCTGGTGTAGTCATCAATAAATGTCATCATATATTTATTTCCATTTGCAAAAGGAACATGCATTGGACCACATAAATCTGAATGAATGAGTTCAAGTTTTCTATGTTCTTTGGAATGTGAATCATGAAAATATTGTTTGCTATGCTTTCATAGAATGCAAGCGTCACATTGCTTAAGTTTCCTAGGAATTGTAGGCAAACTCGTAACACCATTTTTCTTCAACAAGCGAAGTTTGTCATAGTTCAAGTGTCCAAATATAGCATGCCATAATAGACTTGATGGAGATGTACCTTCATCATAATGAGAACTATATGAGAAATTTTGTGCACGAGCAGAGGTACCTTGCAACTTGAGAAGCATTTCTTCTTCTATCCCCATCATGACAAGCGAGTGACCTGATTCTTTTCTCACCTCAACCTAGCCATCAAACATATGAATGGAGTGTCCTTGATGGTAGATGTGGACCAAGGACAAAAATTTTCTCCTCAGTTATGGGAGATCTAAAACATCATGCAGAATAAAGTCTGGAAGAATAGGCAATTTGAGTATGGTTGTGCCAAGCCCTGATGGCTTGAGTTTTGATTTGTCTGCAAAGTATATTACTCCATCAACATTATCATTAAATTATTCAAAAAATTCTTTTCTAAAAGTCATGTGGCAAGCTTTTCCTGAATCAAGCAACCAATCATTTTTCCAAGAAGCAAGTGAAGCATTAAAAAAGTCTTCATTTACTCCAATATTACAATGTGCCATAACAAAGTGAGCGGGTTTGGGTGCTTTACCTTTCTATTTGTCATTGATTTTACCTTTGAGTTGATTTCTTTCCTGCTCAATTCTGTCCCAAGAAAACTTACATGTGGATACATCATGTGATCCATCTCTATTGCAACGTATGCAATGAAGATCAAATTTTTCTCCTTAAGAGTGTATGCCCCCCCACCTCTGAAATCTCTTCTTCCTCTTCCTATTCGACCACCTCTTCCTCTGGAAGAATCTTGAGCATGATTCTTCTCTATATGTGCAAGACACACAACTTCTTCATAACACCAAGGAGTTGTCTTCTTCCCAAAAGCTTTCTCTCTCTCAATAAATTTATTCACAAGGGAGTCAAAGGTAATCTCTTTGAGGTTTCCATTTTCTTGTAATGACTCAAGATAATTTGAATACGTGGGGTAAAGTGCCTTGACAAAAGCTATCAGAGGAATGCCTAGTTCAACATTAGTGACTTTGATATCATGAATAATAGATTTTACTTCTAATGCAAGAGCAAGAGGATCATCATTTTGTAATTCAAGGTTGAATAATTTAATCATCAATTAGACAACTTCAAGCACAGAGTGTGAGTCATAGAGCTCCTTCAAATTTTGTAAGACTTCAAAATAATTTGAGAATGGTGAAATATGGTGACTCACCTCTTCATTTACAGATGCTGCAATCAAGGCGTAGGTCATGTTGTTCTTGTTTTTCGAAATGGTAAATTCCTTGTTTGAGGTAGGCTTTGAAGGTTCATTATCTCCTTCTCCTACACAAACTCCTTTCCACATCTCATTGAAAATGAGAGTGTGTTTGATCTTCCGAGACCAGTTAGGATAGTTCTCCTTCTCGGTGAGAATCACTCCCACAATAGATATCAATGAATGCATTTTTTTTTAAAATTTGTATAGTGTAAAAAAAAGACTTCTATTGTTGGTAATATACTGTGGAAAAAAAATCAGTTTTATTTTGATGTATATGTATATATTTTTGGACAAAGGTATTATGTGGGGGATGGTTATATGGGGAAGGGAATATATGGGGAGGTATTAATGGGGGGAGAAAAGTTATAAGTGGGAGGTATTATTTGACTTAGCATTGTTTGGGAGTGGTGGTATGGTGGTAATTCAAAAGACTTGAATGCGAGAGAAGCGGTATGGGGAGGAAAGATTGCAACACAATAATATCACAACATATGCCAACTTATATAATGGGAGAGTGTGGTATTGCGAGGAAGTATGGTGGGGTTATATACCATTCAAAGGAGCCAAAGTTATATTAAAACCATAGGTATGTGGAGGAGCGATGGTGTGGAGTATACAAGAGAAGTGTTATATATTATAACGTGGCTTGATGCCATGGGGAGGAGGAGTGGTAATCCATTCAGCTCAATCAACAAAATAACACCAATAACACACAGTTAAGAATGGGGATATAGTATCGACGTAGAGAATGGTGGTATGCCAGCAGGAAACAAGAGCGATGTGAGTGGTATTGAAGTCAAAGAGCGGTCGACTGTGAGAGCCAGGTGTATGTATGACCAACACAGAGCCATGAGGACTGTGAGAGTAGAGACAATGCATAATGGTATATTGTATATGCTACCATACAGTCACGAAACCAACAATATTAACATGCTACCTTACAATCACAAAACCAACAAGATTAACACAGTTAAATAAAATGTTTCATTGACTTACTAATTTCTTTAGCTGGTGTTTCGCCTCCTCACATGACAACGACATTCCCATATTTATCCAGTGCAATTGGAATGCTGTATAGTTGTGCATTCAAAAAACCTAACGTAGATGTAAAAGGATACAGAATATGGAAGAGAAATCTAACATGTGTTACACTATAGAAAACTAATTTGAGACCTGCGCTTTGATACCATGGCAGGCCAAGAGGTATCTCCTCAAATTAATTGTGTTGATTCATTAAGATTACTCATGGTTATATACATGAGGGAGTGAATCTTGGGCTTCACCTCCCATGGCTCTTTATTTTCCATTAATAACTATTTACATTATTTACAAGTTTTCAGCCAATCCCAATGATTAGGTGTCAATAGTTTCCTTGTCTATGGTCTGGTTTGCTTCCATTGTAGGTCATTGTAGGTGTGTGCTTTCTATGATGCCTCAAAATCTCTTGGCTCAACCTGTGAGAAAATTTTTCGATCAGAATCCCAATTAGACTCTTTTTGGTTGTAATGGCAATCCTAACTAGTTTGAATGGGTTTCGAGTTACCCGTGTCCTAGAACTAGCCTATGTTAACCTAGTCTAAGGTACCTAAACAAATATATACAATATGCACAAGAATGATCTTTAGATTGTTTAAGAGTGATGATGTTTATGATTAACAAATTGAAGATTAGAGAATCATCTATATGATATAAATTTTAGAAAAGATGTCCTCTTAAAGGTGACTGAAACCAAGGCTTAATCAAGTTTTTGTTATGCTTGCTCCTATGCAAGGAGGCTTGAAGAAAATAAAAGAATTTCAATTAAAATAAAATACACACTCAATCTAAGATACAAGAAAATGAAAAAGATATATATCTCGATCAATAAAAGGATAACCTTACTCACAATCAAGGGGGAGGGCTAAGTATTTGACAAGGGGAGAGAAGTATGATTGAATCCATGATTAGTGGTCACCTATAAATCCTCAAAATCATTTGGAGATTCACAAGTGGATTACACACTTATGTAATGACTTAACTTTGATAAATGATTGTTAAAATTACCTCAAACACCTATTGCAAATTCAATCGAGTGACATGAATTCATTGTAAGATCTATATCAAACTAATGAAATAATTATTTAGCTTAATATAAGTTAAAGAAGATGATTTATACTAAAACAAAATAAATGATTATTTTATTTTTACAAATCGTCTCCATAAATATATCATTGACTTTAATTGTAACTCAATTTAGACTTGCAAAATCCATAAACAAGATTCTAACAAAAATTAGAATACATTCATGACCTGTAAGTCCAAATTTGTATACGTTTTAAAAGAAAATTGAAATTTTATCAATAAGGTAATAATTTCCTTTGATATAACATACATATAAAATATTATAATATAAATTATAATATATTATAACATAATAGTATTATAATATATATATACTACCTATAAAGTTAATTACATATAATATATTATATTATATTAAAAGAGAAGCAATATGTATATTATTAAAATCAAAATGTATCACATTACTATGAAAAGTAAGAAACAAATTCCATTACACTCACATAATTACACATTGAAAATTACTCATTCAAGAGGTGAAGTAAACATGATTTACTACTCATTCAAGAGAGAAATTGTTATCTTTGGTTAGGATTAGATAGAATTTGTCCCAAAATATTTGTATGTTATACTATTTGCAAGAGTCCCACATAAGCCTGCAAGAAAGAAGAGTGAGCACAAAATCATCATATTACTTGAACACCAAGTTTCAAAATAATGAATCCAAGGAAAGGGGATATTATTTACTTAAGATAGAACTCTACTGAAAGAATAGTGAAAATAGTTAGGAAGTCATTTAAATATTAGCGAACATCTATTATAACATTATCCCTTTACATGACATTTCTTCGCTGCTACAGAGCCTAGATAGTACCCAGCGAAGTTGTCATGGTACCATACAGGTATGCCCTCACTACGAGCAAGCATCCATAGCCCCAACAAGTTTACTTGTACTTCCCATTCAACTTCGTTTTGAGCACCGTTTTGATAATAACTTATAAAATTTCTTTCAGTATTTTGTTCTGCAATTTAGTGAAGAAAGTGAGGTGGTACATGAGGATATGTATTGGGAGATATATGGAAATCTATTAAAGATTGACCTCACTAGATCTATTTGCATCTACTCAAGTAAATTATTTTATATATGTGGAGGGTAAATGGGAGGGATTCAAAATTTGTATTGATGACAATTCATTCATCTAGTAAAACGGGCTAAAACAATTTGAATCAGGACTCTATGTTCCCCATGTTAAATAATTAAGATATAATAAATAGGAAACTTATATCTACTAGTTATAATACAGAGTGAGGTTTTCCCCCGTGTGGACCAAATGGTGTTTTCCTTTGAAATATTATTCCTACATATAACAGGTTGAAAAAAAACATTAAAAGGAAATGCACACCAAAAAGTGAAAAACAATAGGAAAGGAAACTAAGCAAAGTCAAAATCAAATTGTTATGCTTAAGAGGGTAACAAGACAAGTTAAAGCAACATAAAAAATCTCAAAATCATGTTTAGATAGGTTGATATGGTAATAAAAGTGTCTTCTCGGGTAGTGATGAATAAATCTTTCCCAAATGTTTACTATGGCGTAATCATACTTTAAAACCTTTATAATGTTCATCTTTATTCAAAATAAGCTTGTTAAAGAGAAAAAATAAATATCAAGCTTAAAATGAAATAGAAATAATGATGATAAAGATGACTAAAGTCCTAATTTACCATGATTACCTTATTCAAAACCTAGAATTAAAGAAACTTAGACTAAGTCTAATCCTACTATATACACTATGTGGAATTTGCATAAGAAAAATGGTCAAGTATATGTATATTTCCAATGTAGCCACCTCATCGGCTTTGTCCCTACAATTAAATATATAACATGCATTAGTAAAGTCAGTAGAACAAAACTATAAGAAACAAAAACATAACTATGCACATCTAACCTTAGAAGTTAAAAGAAAACAAATTATGTATATCAAATTTTGCTTGAAATGATTTGTCGAAGAAAACTTCAAAAGGATCATAGAAATAAGGGTGAATACTTGGTACCTCTTGAAAATTATTTCGAGAAGAAATCGAGAGGCTTAGTTTAGATGAAATACCTTTAGATGTTGAAGCTTGTTGAAAGATGTTAGTCATATATACATGACTAAAAACACAAGGAGAGCTTGAAGCCGTGACACTAGGAAGATAGGTTCTTTCATCATGACAAGCTATAATAGGATTATGAATATGAAGATCGTGGGAAGCCTCAAGATCAGGTACATCAAAAGATACAATTTTGTGTTTCTCCACACGTGAAAGTGAAATAGTAGAAAATGAATCTATTGACCTATTTAAATAAGGATCTCTTTGTGATGAAGGTGTCTCATCATTGAAATAGTTGTCATAAATGACCTCCCTTTCCTGAAATTGTTGTAATTGATCTAATTGATAAGACTAAGCAAGAGGAGAGAAAGCTGATTGAAAATAATCAAGGATGGATAAATAATCATTCTCACAAGAAATGCGGTCCTCAAAGAAACATGAATTTGTTGAAGGTAGGATTTTGTTAGAAATATCTATGATATCATTGTGATCTGTACTCTGATCAGTGAAAAGGTTTGAGTACAAGAAATAATGAACTCCATATTATATCATATTATGCATATCCATATCATTTGCCTCATCATGGATATGTTTATTAGTGTGGATTGAAGATAGATCTTCCTTTAGAATTGAATCTGCCTCACATTGTTCATTATTCAGTTCTTGAGGTGTAATAGTTCATGCTCAAATTGAATGAGATTGATTAGAATGTTTACCAGGATTAAGAAATAGATCAAGAACATCTTGTTCTTCTGTGTGTGGTCTTTTAGAATTACTGCAAGAAGAAACAAGAAACTGGAAACATTGTAATAAATCATCTTGAGAATGGAGATCCTTGGGGGGAAATTTAAAACAAAGAGATTTATATCTATCGTAAAATTTATCAATCAATTCATTCTCCTTCATTGTAAGAGTTCCTATGTCAAAAAACAACTTGTCGTATTCATAAAACTCATGTGCTGAAATAAATGTTTCAATGAAATGCTCCTAGGAATGTATAGATTGGCTAGGAAGAGTAGTATACCATCCTTTAATCTGAGCTTTAAATATGAGAGAAAATAACTTGCATAGCTCATTATCATTAGTGATGTTTAAAGAATTACATGACTAAAAGTTGTGAAACATGAGCTACAACAGAAATGCCACTCTCACAACCATATGTTGGTCTAATCAAGGATAAGATAGGTTTCTTGAGAAAGTTATTGGTAGGTTTAGGTGTGCTAAATGCATGACCCAAAAGGATGAGTCATGATTAACAAGATAAAATTTCACATAGATGAAAATTTGTGGCCCTCCTTCTAGAGCCAAAAGTGTTGATGCCTAGAAATGTCCTCGCTCAACCCGTGAGAAAATTTCCAGGCGAGAGTCCCAATTAGACTCATTTCCATTGTAATGGAAATTTTGAATGGTTTGAATGGGTTTTGAGTTACCCATGTCTTGGAACTAGCCTATGTTAACCTAATCTAACCTACTCAAATGAATGTATATAATACACATAAGAATAATATTTAGTTTGTTTAAGAGTGATGATGTTTATGATTAACAAACTAAAGATTAGAGAATCATCCATATGATATAACTTTTAGAAAATATGTCCCCTTAAACATCACTGAAACCAAGGCTCATTCGAGCTAGTGTTATGCTTTCTCCTATGCAAGGAGCCTTAAAGAAAATAAAAGAATTTCAATTAAAAGCAAATACACACTCAATCTAAGATACAAGAAAATGAAAAGGATATATATTTAGATCAAGAAAAGGATAGCGTTACTCACAATCAAGGGGGAGGGATACATATGTGAGGAGGGGAGAGAAGAACGATTGAATCCAAGAATAGGGGTCACCTATAAATCCTCAAAATCATTTGGAGATTTACAAGTGGATTACACACTTATGTAATGAGTTAACTTTAAATAATGATTATGAAAATTAACTCAAACACCTACTGCAAATTCAATAGAGTGACATCAATTCATTGTAAGATCTATATCAAACTAACAAAATAATTCTTTAGCTTAATATAGGTTAAACAAGAAAATTTGTACTAATACAATATAAATAGATATTTCTTTTACAAATCATCTACATGAATCTATCATTGATTTTAATGGTAACCCAATTTAAACGTGTAAAATCCATAAACAAGATTCTAACAAACAAATAGAATACATTCATGACATGTATGTCGAAATTTATATACCTTTTGAAAGAAAATTGTGATTTTACCAATAAAGTAATAATTTCCTTTGATATAATATACATATAAAATATTACAATATAAATTATAATAAATTATAACGTAATATTAATTATATATATATATATATATATATATATATATATATATATATAATATGTTAATTACATATAATATATAATATTATATTAAAAAAGAAGCGATCTGTATATTATTTAAAATCAAAATGTATCACATTACTATGCAAACAAAGAAACAAATTCCATTACACTGAAATAATAACACAATGAAAACTACTCATTCAAGAGGTGAAGAAAACATGATTTACTACTCACTCATTCGAGAGGTGAAGTATGTCAAACGAAACCAATTTCATTTGAAACATAATTTCCTTTAAAGCATACAATCGAACTGTAATTCAGTGAGCAAGAAAATATACTTTAGAGTACAAAAATGTCTCCTCTGCGGTCAGTTCTCACTGCGTTCTGCCCTTTTTAATGTGCTGACAACGCTGCACATCCAGCATGCCCACTGGCTAACGCTACCTCTGGCCTTTTCCCTCTGTGTGATGCCAAATCCTCAAACGTTGTGTTATGTCCCCACACTCTTCAATCTCTATGCTGCTGCAAGGCTGCGTACCTGATGTTTACCAATCCCTCCGTGTAGGTAAACTTTTCTTGGACACTTTTCTTGTGGCTTCAGCTGCCCAACGCTCTAAGGGTTATTCTCTCCTCCATCACTGCATTCTGTCTCCCACTTCCTCTTTTTGCTGCCAGCGTTCTGCTCACTGCTGTGGATCTCTTAAACTTTCCAGCCTTCTGTTACATCAACCAATTATAATGGACCAAACTTAATAAACATTAATGCATCATTCAATCATAATTAGTTAACATCACCTGTTCTAGTTTGTTCCGGAGTAAATTCTGGTGAGGCTTTTAAAATTATTGAATCGAATTGTTTTTCTTCATTAACACTGAGCCTCGAAGAACTCTTGAGATGCTAATTGAAGGGACAGTCGAATTCAAAATTTTTGGATTTGTTATTTTCCATTTAAATTCATACATTGTACTGAACAACAACTTCCTTGATTCCCAGATTTAGTTTTATTGATTCGTGGATTCTCGTTAACCTGCAACCAAACAGAAACTCGTAGCGTGAAATCCATAATAATTAAAAACATGATGATACAACCCTTAATCTTGATAATCACGAATTCACCATTTTTGTTTTGTTTTATAAATCAACAGGAAAACGCATCAATGCGAAGGGAGTTGTATGTGAATCATTCCACATGCAGTGCGTGAATGGAGTTTCATGTTATATAGTTTATATATATATATATAAAACTTTTCTTTATGTACAAAATATGTTAATGGGATGCCGTTCATTTAAACATTATATATTTTAATAATATATAAACATGACATATATTATATGAAATGAAACATATATAAATTAAATATAATATGTGAAATAATATTTTACATAAATATAGATAAGTTACAGGATAAAATGCACGTGTATGGAGAATGGAGATACCCTCAGAGGTCTTCCCTTTTGGCAGACTTTAAGATTATCTGCAACTATCACAAAGTTACATGCATGTTCATAAACAATAACTAACTATCAAAGTAGGACAAATAGATTACCTCAACCCTCCGTGTAGTTGCTGAAGAGTGCAATGCAGCTAGGTGGAAGTCCCACATAGAAGAGACAAGCATAATCACAGCATACAACATTGATAACTAATACATGAATACATAAAAGAATATCTATTTACATATAACTAAGCTGCTCATGCTAAAAGGTATTGGACAAACAAGCTAATGAATGATAGTACCAACACCATGGAGTAGAGAGTACAACTGCAGTTCTATATTAACGTTGGAAGAGTGATTACAACCATCTGTTTCATGAGCCTTCCCTTACCCCTCCAGCTTCTCTCTCTCTCTCTCTCCCTTCTTACCAACTTCTTCTGATTTGAGACAATGCTCGACAATCAAGTATGCTATCCTTTCAAATGATCTAACCTCTATCACCATAGCCCTAGCTTTTCTTATGTAGCAATTGAGTTAGGGTTGTCAAGTTCCTCCATGAGTTCCTTAGGGTAAAAGCAATGAAGTTGCCATGCTTTTCAGCTCTTTCCCATTTGCCTCTTTCATTAGGATTAGAAATCCCTCAAATAGGTCGAACTTGAGATGTTTCCTTGCCTTTTTTGAGTAAATTTAGGAGCAAATATCTAGACATTTATGAGTCAATTCGCTCCTTTGTTCTTTAGAACTTCATTAGGATGCACTAACATTGTTCCTGAACTAACAACTAGAGTTAGTAGTGATCTAAAAATGGAATGTACTTGTTTAAGGGTGCAAGGTATCCATTTCCAATAATTTCAACTGTGAGCTAGACACTCCAAATGACCTCTAAAAATGTGTAAACTTCTTATTTCTTATACAAAGATAGACTGTAGGGGCATTTACCGGACATGTCACCTCTAAAGAGATGATGAGTTCCAGAGGCTACCTGGTCCTGTACAGGCTCTGCCTAAAGAAATAACGAAGTGAAGTCTTTGACATACACAAACTTGAAGTTTAATGTCCTTGCGGAATAAGAATAAGACAAATAACTTTCTGCAGCTGAATATGTGATTATGGATGCATGCAAGTTATATATATTTGCTTTTTAAAACTTTATATCAGTTTTGTTTACCATATCATCTTCAGCAAATAAAGACATCAAAATGATAAAGCAGTTCACCCCCCCTCCCGGGCTACATCTGCTGGACCAAGCCTCTCAAACTAGGCTTGTCCTCTTGTATTAAAAATTCTACAAAGGCTAATACAAGAATATGAATGTCTCAAAAGACAGATCTGACTGTAAATATAGAATCAGAAGAGAGGAATTAGCCAAACATGCTCTTTCTCAAACACTAAACAGTGAATTTGTACCTTTTACAGTACTTTCCCCAATTGGCCCTAGTGGCCCTTTAAACTTGCATGGAGAATTTCGAGGTGAAGATGACCTCAAATGGTTCTGAAACCTCTGCCATTAGACTCAAAAGGTCTAAAATAGCATACATAGGCTTTTGAATCACCAAAAATGGATGAACATAACCCCCAAACAGCTTCAGCACTGAAATGGCCCTAGTGGCCCTGAAAGCTTCCCTGAAGCTAAACAGTGAGAAGAATGCCTCAAAAGGAAAAACGATCTGTAGAAATGGATTCAGAATGCTGAAACCCTTTAGGAATGACCTTCATTCCACATTCAATGGCTTCACAATTCCCAATGCAGCTCCCAAACTGATTTGGCCCTAGTGGCTCCTGGAACTTCCACGAAGCTAAAACACCTACAAATGACCTCAGCTGGTTGTGAAACCTATGCCAATGGCTTCAGAAGGTCGAAGAGACCCAAAATAAATAAAAAATTCGTCCAAAACGGACTTTCCTAGCCAAAGTTATGGCCATTTACTCCCAACTGCCAGCTGCCTCTACAAAAACTCCAGCTAACTTTAGTTAACTCCAGATAGCTCCGCCAAATCTGGGCGTCCGCCAAATTTGGCGCCACCGCCAAAAAAACTGCCAGTCTAACTGCAGTTGTATTAATAGCGCATGTAACTGGTTACCTTGGATTGCGCGCTGGTGGTTTGCTGGCGGTTATGGACAAGCTCCCGGTTCTCGGTCGTGGTCATATGAAAGGGGGGCTGGCCCCCCTTCGGGCCCCGCCCAACAGAACACCAAACCTCATATGAAATTCTGCCACCATCCAAAACAAGAACGGTCATGTGGTGGGATGGTTAAGGCGTGGGGCTTGTTGTCAATAGGTCGTGGGTTCGATCCCCCATTCGACCAAAATTTTTTTTGATTATATCCGCCCAGCCCATTAGCTTGCTGACGTCATCTGGGGGCTACGTGGCGGCCTCCGGGCCTGCCACATGGCAGCCTGTGATTGGTTGCTGAAAATGGAATATTCCTTGGGATATTCCAAGGAATATTCTACGGAATATTCCTTTTTTAATTTTTTTTTTCAAAAATTAAAATTTCCAATGTTATTGACAAATTCTTTTTTTTGCCATAACTTCCCCATACAGCGACCGTTTTTCGAACCGTTTGCGACACCGGAATCGGGAAGACGAGCACTTTCTAGTCATTCAACTTTGAACCAGTTCTGAGCAGTTAAAATTTTGACCATTTTACGACACTTGGTCGTGAGCTCCTGATCACACCTCCCAAATGAGAAGGCTTTTGGTCCCCAAAAGCTCACTGAATCTCTGAACTGAATTGTACCGCACTTGAGGAACAGAAATATCCTCTTCTTTTCAGCCAAAAGAGCATACTGATGCCAAAATGTCCTGCCTTATCAACTGTCGTCATGGCGAATGTTGCTGCATAAACCAAGTACTCGTCGAATCCCGACCAAGCTTGTTTGTCAGACAAACTAAAAATTTGCAGCAACCAGCAATGAAACTTGCTGATATATGAGCTAAAATATTCTCCTGCACATGTGGGCTTGCCAACTGTCATGATGCCCATCCATGGCACCTCCGCTCCAGAAGAAGAGCTGCCTCCCAAATGAGTAGGCTTTTACAGAGATGAAACACTTCATCATTTCTCCTCTTTACAATCTTGGAGATCAAATTAACTTTTTCCAAGTCAATATTACATTACATGCATGGTTAAAAACAAAGTAATCAACCCTTCAAGTTAATCACACATACATGTTTAAAATACAAGGAAATCATCATGATCCCTGTGCTCATGCATATCATTCTCATGCATGCAGTTTATCCTTCAACTTTCTCTTAAGTACAATCATAAGTACAAGATCCTCGATCACATGTACATGTACTTTCAAAGCTGAAATGAATATAACTTTCGTTGCAATAGAGTGAGTCTCATACTCAGCTTTTCCATCGTGGAACTTGCATTCCCTTAACCAAGAAATGCATTCAATCAAAAGACATGCAACTTTAATTGGATAAGAATTCTAACCATTTATTACCAATCCATTTCAAAGGTGCTTCCTTTAACTGTACATAAATATCAACATGTGTATCATCCTGATACATATCAATGATGGAAACTTCCTTCCCATTCTTGCCATACTCTTTCTCCAATTTCTTTAACTTTCATGGAAGCATTGTTGGATTCAGAGTCCAACACATTTCAGCAGTATGTCCATGCTTATGGCAATGAGTGCAACACATGTTCATCTTCTTGACAGCATGATTTGCATTGTTCAATGGAACTTTGGCTTCTTGCCTCCTTCCCTTCAAAAGTTTCCTGTATGTTGCCATGCTTTCCCAACATCTAGAAACACTATGGTTAAACAAACCACAAAAAGAACATGCAATTCTTTTCCAATGCTTGTGTGGAAATTTTCCATGCTTTACATGATCAAAGGAAATATGATTGAAATCATATTTATACCTTTCTCTTTCACCTTCGTTGCCTTCATGAGGAGGTGAATCAAATGAAGAAGAAGCTCCTTTTGGAACACCATCAATCCCTTCAATGGTTTTAGAGCTTTCACCACTTTCTTGTTCAAGTGCATGCTTATGCACACCTTCTTCTTGCAAGGTATGTTTCAAACTATTGCATTCCCCAAGAATACAATCTTTACAACCTTGAGATAGAGAACCTGAAATGAAACTCCTTCTAGGAACTGTTTCAATTGCCTTCATGGCTGCTTTGGAACTTTCTCCATAAGATTGTCCATAGCCAAGACCCAAATTCTTAGGCCTTACCTCAACCATTATTGGCTCAACTATACCCTGTGCATGTTTGCCCAATCCTTTTCCTTCATATCCCATTTTGGACATCAATTTGGACCCTATGCCTCTGGTATGTTTCTCAAAAGAACCAACATAAACATTCTTATAAGAATTTGAAGACAAACTAGAATTGTTTACCTCTTCTTCAAGCTGATACTTGGCTAAGGCTTCTTTGGCAATAAGGAGTTGTGTCTCCAACTCATGCATCCTTTCCAGATTCATGCTTGCAATATGAAGTTGGCCTTCCATTTCCTGCAATTGGTCAGAAAGCAACTGCTTCTCTTCCCTCATGGAATTCAACTGCTCTTGAAGTCTAGAGCTCTTTCTTTCATCCTCATACATTTCTTTCACCATATTCATCATGATAAAAAATTCTTGCTTCAACTTCATCAAAGAATCTTATGAAGGAGGACGATTTTGAGAACTCACTTATGGAAGTCGTCATTATAAAAATGAACAAAAGACCTTCAACCAACTCAAACAACAAGTAGTTTGCAGAATAATAAAGCAGTCAATCTTTAACACTGCTTAAGACACCTTTCAAGCTACACAATCAAGCTGATGATGTCACTCAAGAAAACCTGGCTCCGATACCATCTGATCTGAAAATGGAATGTACTTGTTTAAGGGTGCAAGGTATCCATTTCCAATAATTTCAACTGTGAGCTAGACACTCCAAATGACCTCTAAAAATGTGTAAACTTCTTATTTCTTATACAGAGATAGACTGTAGGGGAATTTACCGGACATGTCAACTCTAAAGAGAGGACGAGTTCCAGAGGCTACCTGGCCCTGTACAGGCTCTGCCTAAAGAAATAACGAAGTGAACACTTAGAAGTCTTTGACATACACAAACTTGAAGTTTAATGTCCTTGCGGAATAAGACAAATAACTTTCTGTAGCTGAATAGGTGATTATGGATGCATGCAAGTTATATATATTTGTTGTTTAAAACTTTATATCAGTTTTGTTTACCATATCATCTTCAGCAAATAAAGACATCAAAATGATAAAGCAGTTCACCCCCCCTATCTGCTGGACCAAGCCTCTCAAACTAGGATTGTCCTCTTGTATTAAAAATGCTACAAAGGCTAATACAAGAATATGAATGTCTCAAAAGACAGATCTGACTGTAAATACAGAATCAAAAGATAGGAATTAGCCAAACATGCTCTTTCCCAAACACTAAACAGTGAATTTGTACCTTTTACAGTACTTTCCCCAATTGGCCCTAGTGGCCCTTTAAACTTGCATGGAGAATTTCGAGGTGAAGATGACCTCAAATGGTTCTGAAACCTCTGCCATTAGACTCAGAAGGTCGAAAATAGCATACATAGGCTTTTGAATCACCAAAAATGGATGAACATAGCCCCCAAATAGCTCTAGCACTGAAATGGCCCTAGTGGCCCTGAAAGCTTCCCTGAAGCTAAATAGTGAGAAGAATGCCTCAAAAGGAAAAACAAGCTGTAGAAATGGATTCAGAATGTTGAAACCCTTTAGGAATGACCTTCGTTCCACATTCAATGGCTGCACAATTCCCAATGCAGCTCCCAAATTGATTTGGCCCTAGTGGCTCCTGGAACTTCCACGAAGCTAAAACACCTGCAAATGACCTCAGATGGCTGTGAAACCTATGCCAATGGCTTCAAGGTCGAAGAGACCCAAAATCAAAAAAAAATTCGTCCAAAACAAACTTTCCTAGCCAAAGTTATGGCCATTTACTCCCAACTGCCAGCTGCCCCTACAAAAACTCTAGCTAACTTTAGTTAACTCCAGATAGCTCCGCCAAATTTGGCGCCACCGCCAAAAAACTGCCGGTCTAACTGCAGTTGTATTAACAGTGCATGTAACCGGTTTCCTTGGATTGCGCGCTGGTGGTTTGTTGGCGGTTATGGACAAGGTCCTGGTTCTCGGTCGTGGTCATATGAAAGGGGGGCTGGCCCCCTTCGGGCCCCGCCGAACAGAACGTTAAACCTCATATGAAATTATGCCACCATCCAAAACAAGAACAGTCAAGTGGTGCGATGGTTAAGGCGTGGGGCTTGTTGTCAATAGGTCGCGGGTTCGATCCCCCATCCGACCAAAAAAAAAATTGATTATATCCGCCCAGCCCATTAGCTTGCTGACGTCATCTGGGGGCCACGTGGCGGCCTCTGGGCATGCCACGTGGTAGCCTGTGATTGGTTGCTAAAAAGGGAATATTCCCTGGGATATTCCAAGGAATATTCCAAGGAATATTCTACGGAATATTCCTTTTTTAATTTATTTTTTCAAAAATTAAAATTTCCAATGTTATTGACAAATTCTTCTTTTTGCCATAACTTCCTCATACGGTGACCGTTTTTCGAACCATTTGCGGCACCGGAATCGGGAAGATGAGAACTTTCTAGTCATTCAACTTTGAACCAGTTTTAAGCACTTAAAATTTTGACCATTTTACGACACTTGGTCCTGAGCTCCTGATCAAGTAGGGTCACTGACGCACCCTTAGGCTTACTGAGAAGCTTTATAAAGCAGGTTGTTAGTGTATAGCCAGCGTTAGTGTGGAAACAAGGCATGTGATCTTGGTCTTTGCTTCAGCTATCATGTCTTTCCCCTCTGAGCTGATGAGGGGGTCAATTTGTTGTATAACAGATGCTCCCTAAAGTGTGAGATCAGAGGCTGTGATGATGGTCAAAATACTTTACTTAACTGTAATTTTCCTTCTTCAACAAAAAGAGAGAGGATCGGAGCTTCGGGTGGTACGGGAAACCTGATACAACACATATATATAAAACTACTAAAATCATATTCTGAGTCAGGCATTCCCATGCTCAGTAGTTATGTCAGAGTGATTTTCTCATAAGAGAGATATGTGACGATGTTGGCCGCCGATAAGCACAATACGGACCCGGTGTCATAATAGGATCATTCTAATGAGCTGTCTCCAAAAAACAATATACGCAACTTGGGGGAGGAAGCAAGGCTGATTGATGCAAGTCTCTACCCAAGGTCTTGATTTACGCTTCACCAAACAACATAGATCGATATATTTGAATATATGTGTTGATGTCAAACATGCATGAAATCATCTGATTACCAGTCAATAATGGAGACCGTTAACAGATGCGAGGAAGGACACCAATAATGGTGATGGTCTCCAAGATGTACAATACAAACTAACGAGTGTGAAAGATGTTTTTGTCATCGAACACCTATAGAATCGCTTAACTAAGAGCCAACAATGAGAATCCCTGATCAAACACAAGGTGACCTACCACTAATGTCTGCAAGTACCAAGGCACTGAATGTGTTTATGGGTTGTCTTCCTAGATAGAGTGTTGAAGTCGATAGGAAGATACATGTCGAAAGGTAGGCAATAATGTGTCCTACATCAGTCAACACGAAACGGGACAAATGATTTGTTTTTTGAGGAATCTCTGAGCATTGGGTCTAAGCAATAGAGGGCATGATGAAAGGATATGCTTGATGGGTTGATGTTGGAAACAAAAGGTTAACCCTTGAACAATAGAAGGCACGACAATGGTTTTAACCATGCAGCACTAGACTAATGAACACCAAAGAGTGTTAAGATACAAAGATGCAAGAACATCGGAGTATTTAGGCTAAACTCATAGGATGGTAGGATTCATATTGAGAGGCCATCACAAGGAAGGTTTATCTGAGGGAGTGCCATGTTCAAGGGAATGACTGCTGCCAAACCACTCTTTCTTATACTGAATGCAGTTGTATTGTCTACTTTCCCCATCTGAATAGTTTAGCGAGTCCAAATGGGTAAACTTGTCGATCTTTTCATATTTTAAGAGTTTGAAAAGGACCGCGCAAAGAGCGACTCTATGCCTTATCTGATTATTTTAATGAGTCTAGATAGGCAAACTTGTCAATATTCTTATGTTTTGAGAGTCTGAAAAGGATCGTAAAAAGAGTAACTCTATATCTTGTCTGTGTAATTTAATGAGTCCAGACGAGACAACTCGGTGGTCTTTCCATATTTAGAGAGTTTAAAAAGATCGTAAAGAACGACTCCATGGTGGCCCCTTTGTCATAGTTGTTAACCGGGTGCGACAAAAGGTTAATAGTATACCCGAATCGGTTACTTTTCCGTGAGGTAATCTATTGAGTTCAGATAAAGAGAAACCTATGTTCAATAGATGTTGACCTCATTTTGTTACGAGTACGAGGAGATGGACTAAACTCATTTTTCATCGTGAATTTTTAATGAGTCACACGACGACAAACTCAATACCTTCATCAAATTTTAACGAGTCAAATGAAGAAAACTCAAGGTATCTTTTTCAGTTTATTGAGCAAGGAAAAAGAGGTAAAAGAACTACTCATTCCTTCTTCGTAGATTTAATGAGCCCGAAGAAGGGGAAAAACTCGAGGATTTTTCGATTTAAGAGTGAGAAATGGTCCCAAAAAAGAAAGTGCTCTTATTGCTACCGTAGATTTTTAATGAGCCTAGTGACAAAAACTTGGGATTTTTCAGTTTAACGAGTGGGAAAAGTACCTAAAAGAATGCTCAAGTCATCTTTATAAATATTTTAACGAGCCTAAAGAAAAAAATCGAGATTTTTTTCAGTTTTATGAGCAAGAAAAAAGCACCTAAAAAGAATGCTCTAATGGCTTAAGTGCTGCGTTCGTTGCTTGGAATGGGCTGGAAGGTCATCCAAGTAAGCCTGAACAATATGCCTGATATCGTGAAATGCGTAGTCCATGGCTCTTTGAAAAGTTGCTCCAGCATTCTTTAAACCGAATGGGAGTTTTCGATACGGAAAGATGCCCCATGGGAAGACGAAGGCGGTTTTTATGCTGGTCTTTGGCTTTTATAGCAATTTGGTTGTAACTTGAGAATCCATCTATGAATGAAAATGATTCACAACTAGCGTAGTCGTTGATGATTAGATTAATGAATAGTGTCAGATAATTATCCTTTGGACACGTGGCTTTCAAGTCTTGATAGTCGACACATACATGGATGGTTCCTTGTTTTTTATCGACATGAACCAGATTGGAAACCCATTTCATTAAAGGAATATGATAGATGAAACCAACATGTAACAATTTTTCTACTATGTTTTTTATTGCTGCCGTTTTGCAGGGATGGACTGGTCGAAGCCTTTGATAGACATGTTTAGCATTTTTTGAATCAGTGATCGGAGAATCCATAGTATGAACATTTTTATACCAACGTTTCAAATCCCAAGTGGGATCCATCATCAGGGTTGAAGAATGATGATAAAAGAAGAGCAATAAGGCAGAATAAATAAATGCAGATCTGCCGCTCTTCTTGTTATCCTCACTCTACATCTTTCGAGTAAAAGGATTTCACTCCAAGTATCCCCTCCGTATAGGGATAAGATTTTGGATTTAAGAGATCTGTGGTTTGTGTCTTTTGAATCAGTGATCGGAGAATCCACAGTATGAACATTTTTATACCAACGTTTCAAATCCCAAGTGGGATCCATCATCAGGGTTGAAGAATGATGATAAAAGAAGAGCAATAAGGCAGAATAAATAAATGCAGATCTGCCGCTCTTCTTGTTATCCTCACTCTACATCTTTCGAGTAAAAGGATTTCACTCCAAGTATCCCCTCGTAAAGCTTGATCACATGCTTGACAATAGACGGATCTATGCCAGGCATTTCCTCATAAGACCAAGTGAATACATCACGAAATGCCTTAAAAAGGCAAGTGAAGCTTGCAATTTCCTCAGGGTTGCAATCTACTCTAATCTGGATGTTTTCCATGATGCCTGTCTTGACAGAAATATCGATGAGAAATGTCTTTGAAATATTGCCCCTGTTTCATTCTGCCTCCAAAGTTTGGATGGTCGCATAGGGTGAGGAAATGATTTCTGGTATGTCAGGGGATAGGTTTTGAAGAGGCATCGTGTCTGAATCAGATATCGAAACATGATGGTGTGAATCCTCCCAAGGTCGCTATTCTAAACTCGTGATTTCTCGAATAGCTTCATCTGTAGGTAAGACTTGATTAATTGGATCAAAAGAAGGAGCATTTATGGGATGGGCAGTGGTACTGTTGGTCGTAACCAAAGTGATCGAAGATGTAGATGCAGATTGAATGGCTTGGTAGGCCAATTTAGCTGGTGATAGCAGCATTTGTTCTCTGTATGTGTCAATGTCTGAAGGAGCCAGTAGGATCCATGGATCGGTCTATTCATGAAGAATAGATGAAAGCATATTGACTGTCTATGAAACCTTGGGTGGCTGAAGAGGGAAACAACCCATGAGGGAAGGAGCCTTCAGTAGACCAGCACCGATACTGATGTAAAAGTCAGGTACACCACTTATTAGGGGTACAGAGCCGCTTGGTAATGGGGAATAATCAGTTGTGCAGAAAGACAGATGGTCAACTGTAACTACTTTTCCATCCAATGGAAATAGGATGATGTAAAAGACAGTAGATATGATGGCCTTTGTGGCATATCTCCAACTACGACCCAGCAAGAGATTATAGTCCATTTTTTTATCTACGACTTCTATGTCCATCGTTACCATTTTCCCATACAAAGTGATGGGGTAGCTAGCTAGGTAACCTTTTGGGATGAAAGTGTGGTCATCAAAAGCTTTAAGGGAATTCAACGGTGGGGATAGGGTTGGAGAACCCAGAGCAAGCCAACATGAAGCTGACATAATGCAGGTAGAAGCACCTTCGACGATGACAATTCTGTGTATACCTTTACCTTTCAAAAAAATTTGCACTTGAAATGCAAGTTGGTGGGAAAGGGGAGGTTTACACTTTTCCATGTCAAAAATTGCAAGAATGGAATCCTGTGGGTCGATACCACTAATAGCTGAAAGCAAAGCTTTCCTTTGTGCTGGGCATGTTTGTAATACTTCGAGTGCTGACATAGCTAATGGCACTTTCTCCAAGTCTTCTATAATGTTGTAGTTTTGGGCAACACGTGCAGATGTATTGTGTGTTGTGCATTGAAGTGCCCCTTTGGGGGGGTGAATTACAAGGTCAACAACTGGCTGTTCAATATGAAAGTCGTTGGGCGGTGGTGGGTTTTGACTTGAGGAAGGTTCCTTTGCATGAGTGATAGGAGATCCATAGGATTTGGCTCTTGTTTGTAGATCTACCATTTCAAAGGTTTAAACGATAGAAGATCCTTCACCAGCTAAAGGATGTTGCGAACCACTGTTTCCCCCTTGCAGGGGTTGGGGTTGGTTTGCAATAAGGTTTTTCTGCTAAGAGGGGAAAGGATTATTAACGACAGTGGGTTCCTACCTGTATCCCTTTTAGCAATGTATTCTATGCATTCTTGAAGACGCGGGAAGCGATAGGTCATGTGGTCTTCAACACATATTTTGCAAGGGAACCTGGTGGGTTTATCCTTTTCATCGTCAGGAGGTGCATCGACCTTCTGTTTTGGGTTTCGTTGCTTTGTTGACTGCTCCTCAAAAGGAGTGGTCTTTTTCTTAATCTTGTTGTTCTTACCACCGGGTTTTTGCGTAGACTACACATAGTTTATCATGGTGGTAGAAAGAGCAGCCGATTTGGTAGAGGGGTCCACTGACATCTGGGCAATGTGACCACTGATTTGTTTTACATCAGCCCCAGAGGTGGCGCCGATAATCCCATCGGCGTGTGCTCCAGGGTGTTGAGTAGTGAAAACATTGGAGTTACGAGGAGCATTGCGGATTATGTCGTAAAGAGTGCCAGACTGTGAATATATTAGATCTAAGTGTTGGGCATGACGTATGGATTGGTCTTCTATGACCGCACCACCTAAAGCAACATCTTTAGTGATTTGCAAGAGTAGGGACTTGCAGAACCAGTCCACTAGGAGATAGTCTGGAAGGCGAGATTTGACTAACCTCCGCCTATATCTCCATTCATGTATCTGATTAGAGATGTGGGTGGAAGTATCCTGTCGTAATGAAGTGAGGAGCTTTGTCCCAGTCTCATATCGGATGGGTAGCTGGAAGTGCTTTAAGAATTCCATCAGTAGAGCATTGAAGGTATTTATTGGCGTGTGTGGTAACTCAATGTACCACTTAGTTGCATTGCCAATGAGGGTGCAAGGAAAAAGATGTAACTGGACACTATCATCCACCATGGAGTTGGAAGCACACCAAAGATGATAGGTGACGATATACGTGCCTGGATCCTCCCCTGTTTCCCTTCGAACTTGGGGATGTCTGTTGGTATTTTATGCGGGATTGGCAGCCAAAGTAAATTATGATAGATGGAGTCATTTGTAAGTAGTACAAGTTGGGGATATCCAACGTTGCCAAGAAAGGCAATGTGTGTGGTGGCCCCGACTTGGACCAAGGCGATGACATATGACTTGAGGAACCCTGTGATCCTCCCATCATTTGAGTCCCAATATTATTCATAGGCTATGTGGTATAGTAGTTGCCTTGGGGTATAGCTTTGTAGTGTGGATTTCCATGGGGAATCTGATGTTGGGGTATAGAATTGCCCCGAGGATAAGTAGTGCCCCCTTGACTCATTTGAATTTGTGAGTAGGGTGCCCCCATGGATTGGTTGGGACCTCCTTGAGGATTCCTGCCCACCATAGAACTAACCATATGTCCTTGACTGACATAAGGAATGCTCATGTCAATCAATGACTGACCATGCATGCCTAAGAATGGAAGGGGAACTGTCACGTTCCTGACTGGTATGTGCATATTGGGAATGCCCCCAGATACTTGAATTTGGGGGATTGAACTGTACAATGGCTACCGACCATATTTTTGGTGGGCGGGAACCACGCTAATAGTGCTATATTGAGCGTTATAAGGAGCATTGTATGTAGCACTTGTCGAAGGTATACAGTTTGACACTAAAGGGGTGGAACCTTGAATCAGCTGGGTTCCACTCATGGAGGGTGTCATGTGAGTGGTTGTACCTGGGACAAATGTGATAGCGAGGTTCGCCATCAGTGGCATGGTGGTGACTGTCGACTGGGGAAGCAGTGGAGGACCAAAAGTGTCTGCAAAGTTCCATGACCCGTTAGTTGTTGACGGGATGGATGGAAATGTTCCTACTAAAGAGACAGGGAGTACAAGTGCCACGAGAACCAAGAGTGGGTCCAACAGATTCGTGAGCGGAGGGTTAAAGGGAGGAAGAAATCCTTCGGTAAAGAAATCATCCGACAAGCTTGAATCGTTGCTTATCCAAATAGATTCCATGTGAGATCTAGGACACTGATTCCCCGAAGATGGCGAATCTGGTTCACTGGAGCTTGGTGGATCTTCCACAATGAGTAGAGGAAGTCCTAACAATCGTCTAGATTGATGACGAGGGTCGAATGTAGCCATGGTGACAGTTAATTTTTATCAATAAATTTTATCATGATATTTTTTAAAGTCTGAATGATAGCACATAGGTACCTAAAAAATATAAAAAATACGCTAAGTTGATCAATCAGCAAATAGAGGGAAATCACCCTGTTTGATAAGCACCAATCACTGGAGATGAAACCCAGTATCACAATGAATAATAGAGAGGGCTAGCCAAATGTACAGTTACTGTTACTATAGAGCTTCATGTGAACCTCAGATTGAGGGGCCAAGTACTCTCGTGAAGATGAGCACCCTCCCAAAAGCTGAAGACAGAGTAGGTCCATCTGTGTCAGGTACCAGGGCAGCCCGCCCCAGTCACCTTGTTTAAGTCCCTAAAAGCTTGGCCACTAAAGATACCTCAGATCACAGACACTACTGAGGGGGTCATAGTCGCAGACAGTATGCTATGTGGGTAGGATACCTGAGTCCCTGACTCAACTCCAAATTCCCCGAAGGGATCCCCAATACACAGAATACCCAAAGGAGTTGCAAGCGAAGGTAGGCTACCTTCACTTACATTCCGATGTTGTCTTGTATTTAGCTTCACTTTGCCTGGAATGGTCCTGGTAGTATGAGTGCAGAAGGAATTTTCTCTCTTTTAATGACACTAGTTTTGGTTTCTGATCTTGGGCAGTTTACTCACACTGCCTATCCCAAGATCCTAGCCTGAACTAATGTTTGTTTGCTCAATAAAGAGTTACTGATTGATTTTAGGTAAATTTTATGTGTACCTTTTTAGTGTCTTCGATAGGGGAATTGACGTATGAAATGTGATGGGACTTTGACTCAAAAATCATGCACAAGACAATGCTTTAAAAAATATTCAATTCGATGAAAACAAGTTGTATTCTACAGGTGAGAATCTTTCACATATTCATATTTGTTCCATGCACCTTAGTCATTATAACACATGCATAACCAACATAAATCTTTCCAATGCTTTCCTAACAACTATTTGAAACCAAAATAAAGAAACTTTTAACTAGCTAAACAGAAGAATGAATAAAAAATGTGGATCTTTCTTTCATAAAAAAAAATTTAAGAAAGAAAAAAAAAAATTATTTTCTAAAAAAAAAAATTTCTTTCAGGACACCTATCTTTCTAACAAAATGTAGTTGCAGACCCTCTTTCAGTCTATAAGCAGGCTTCCTATCCCCTTGATTTTGCAAACACAGTTGTATATCAATATTTAAGGGACTAATGCTCTGTAGCAGTGACCACAGAGAGTTACTGGGTCCACTGACACTCTGTGTATGCAGACACAGAGCTTTATAAAGCACTGTGTAGTCCGCTAACTTGCATTAATGTGGGAAAATAGATCAGAACATCGCCTTTTGGATCAGATTCAAGGCTGAATATATGAAGGCAGAATGCAGCAAGGTTTTGGTGGGTTAGAAAGGGAATGCAGAAGTACAAGGAGGCCTTAGAAGGAGGAGGAAACTAAGAACTATTCGAGTAAACTGGGAACTAGATGTATAGTCACTAGTGGATTCAACCATTATGCTATAGGATAAAATGCACGATGTATGGAGAACAGAGATACCCTCAAAGGTCTTCCTGGGACCTTTGGTAGATTGTAAGATTATCTGCAACCATCACAAAGTTACATGCATGTTCATAAACAATAACTAACTATCAAAGTAGGACAAATAAATTACCTTAAGCCTCTGTTTAGATTTGTTGGAGAGCACAATGCAGCTAGGTGGAAGTCCTTTGAGGCGGCTCCAGATCAATTCCTACACATAGAAGAGACAAGCATAATCACAACATACAACCTTGATAACTAATACATGAATACATAAAATAACATCTATTTGCATATAACTAATCCACTCATGCTAAGCGATATTGGAAAAACAAGCTAATGAATGATAGTACTAACACCACGGAGTAGAGAGTACAACTACAGTTCTATATGAATGTTGGAAGAGTGATTACAACCATCTCTTGTATCAACCTTCCCTTACCCCTCCATCTTCTTTCTCTCTCCCCCTCCTTACCAACTTCTTCTGATTTGACACAATGCACGACAATGTGATCGGTCATTCTATAGTCACTTCTAGCTCTGTTAATTCTTTGATCTTCCTTTTGGATTGGAAGTGTCGAAGTCACTTGCTCACACATGCTCAGTCCGTAAAAAGTGCATGAGTGAATTATTTTATGCAATCTTGAACATACATAGAATGCTCCATCAAGATTGTTCCTATGTGATTTCTAATCCATGTTGGCAGTGAGTGCACACTGACATTGACAGTTTCTCACTTCTAGCTACGTTTGTACTCCTATTTCAATAAGTTTTGCAAATGTCGCTTTTGCACACCGTTTTTTTTGTGAGTGTCATTTTTATTTTTTCAGCTGTTATTTTTTCCTTATTTCACTCTAATTAGTATCATTTTCATGTTATCTTCACTCTGAGATGTGTTTCTTTCATTTCCATTTGCATATCGCAAGTGTCATTCGCACTTTAACACTTGTCGTCTTCTAGCATGTTAAGTGTCACACAGTGTACATAAGCTTGATTTGGTGGTTTCAAGAGATTCTCCTTATGTAAATGAGTCAATATTACCATGTAAACCTCCATCGTACACATTTCCAAATTTTTAAGCACTATCTCACAAGCATTGTCAAGGTCGTCGCAAAGTGTATCTTTAGTGTCCTGCTTGTCATAAGTTGTCATAAAGGTCATCACATTGAGGGAATTATGTTGTTAATGTAGTCTAAATGATCTAGTTTGTGTCGTCAAGCACCCTCTGTGTGTGATCATAGTTAATTCCTATCACTATTCGAATTAGTTTTGAGTGATCCCACACTTAGCCAAATTTCAGAAAATTCTTAGCAACTCAGCCTCATCTAGCCTTCCTGGACTGCACACTGTGTAGTTTCAGTCCTCAAGCAACAACCTTATCTCTTCGCACTATGCAATGTGTATTCTTTTCCTCCTAGAACTACGTATTTCACAAACTTAGTTCTCAACCCTAGCCCCTGAGTCCCATAATTTCACATTTCACACACTCAATGCTCAATCCTAGCCACTGAGTCCCAGAACTAGGCAATATTTATCTCCAGCCAAGACAACACTGCACATTGCACAGTATCATTCCTGAAGCCTCAGTATTGAGCTCCTGAACTGTGCATGTTATCACCAAAAGATTGATCATCTAGCCTAATTTGCTATATGGATCGAAGTACACCATATAAAGCCAATTTTACCATAGTAAAATTGCTTTCACTATGAGAAATTACCTAATAAACCACCTTTATTAAGTAATTTATAGTTAAACCCATGAAGAATAATTAAATAAATCATTATTTATTTGATTTTCTTCTCGGAATAATTAATTTAACCACTGTTTTATTATTATTGCTTGTAAAATTTGATCCAATCATGAAAAATAAACAGATAAATCATTATTTATCTTACTTTTCTCTAAGAATAATTAATTATTATTCTTTGTTAAATTTGACTAAATCCCTTAGGAATAATTAAATAAATCCTTATTTGTTTATTATTCCTTAACGAATTCCTTGAAATAATAAATAAATAATTTATTTATTTATTATTTCTAAATAAAAGTTTAAATACTTTTTCCATCCTAAAAAAATATAATAAAATATTCCAGGTGGTTATTCCAAGAATGGGATCAATAATATTTTGTTATTGCTCATTATTCAAGGATAACTCAATATTTTATTATAAATAGGAATTTTTTCCATTCATTATTCACTTTTGGTTATTTTCATTGTTGCACTCACTGTTGTAACTCTGATTATTTTCACTGTCGCACACCATATTTTTGTTGGGTTTATGCATTATAGAGGAGATAGATTCTAAAGAAGCGGAAAGCGTTTGAGGATTTCCAAGAACCCATCCCATAGAGGGGAATTGGTAACATATATTTGTTCCCTTCACAAGTGTTATAATAAAATTATTCTTTACAAATTTGGTTTCCATTTGATGTTTTGGGGTTATTACTCTTCATTTTACTGTTTAACTATGATCGCAGCATAGATCAAGATTTCAACATGTTTTGTTTCCATCAATTGTTGCAGATCTATAATGTTTAGCAGTCATTTCTATTGTTGAGATAGTTTTTCATCCACAATCTTAAGTGGGTTCTTTTCGTACATCATTGAGAATAAAACACTACAACAGTGCAAATACACAATCATCTGGCCTCATTTCCTACCAGTACTACACATATTTCAATTTTGGTGCTCAAGCCTTGGCCTCCAAAACTACGCAATCATGCCCTCAATCTAGGCCTGAACTACACATTGCATAGTCTCAGAGCTTAAGCCCATCCCTTGAACTCCTAAGATTTACAATTGCATAATAACCTAGCCTCCTCCTCCTTCCAAAACTGTGCAATTGGCTGAAACAATGTAAAAACCCTCAACCTACCTTACTAACTCCCAAAACTGCACAATATTTTTGCTCAGTCCAAGCCTGAACTGCACATTGTGCAGTATCAAGGCTCAATCCTAACCCTTGAATGCCTTAGTTTCACAATTGAACAGTCTTTGAGCCTATCCCTTAGCCTGCCACATGATCTTGGCTTAGTTAGTGAATCATCATATAACATCTCAGACTTGGGTTTTATCGAAAAGATGTCGTCTAGTCATGAGTAGATTAAATATGTGGGAACTATATCATGCAATGGAAATATGATGAAGAATAGGTGGAGAACGAGGACATGATAGAAGAACAAAATGGAGCTGAAGAGATAAGATGACCATCAGGTGAGAAGACAAAGGAACACTATATTACAACATAAGATTAAATGTTAGGACCACATGAAGACTTGATCTCATTCACAACCCTTTTGGAGGGTGCATATGAAGAAAAAAACATATCTATCATGAATATTAAGCATTATACATCTATTGTTGAAGACAAAAAGAAACAAGAAATAAGAAGGACATATTGGCACTTCCACATCATCATGCAGTCCATGCCATCAATGTCATGTCATGTCCTATCACGAGTCATCATATGCCACATCATTATTGTGGATTGTGTAATTATATATTCAAAATGTGTTGTAAACTGGAAGTCCAAAGGACACATTCATATTATCAAGAGTCATGTAAATTTGAAAAGTCACAGTAAGTCAAACAGTCATGGGGTAGTCAAAGAGTCACAAGGAAGGTGAAGCTTCACCTTTTGGTTATATATACACCCTCATTGTATGAGAAAACTACTTTCCACCTTGTCAACTCCCCCAAGGCATTAGAGAGACATACTAGTTCTTTTAGGGGGCAAGGAGTGGCTCCAATCCTCCTCTATTGGAGTTAGTGGTGTCCATTGTATACACGGGTCTTAGAACTTTTATTTAATATCAGAAGCCTTATGACCAGTATGTTCTTCATGCATTAATTATGAATATTTGTAAGACTATTTTGTGAAATTTTGTAATTCATGTTTTCTTTCATCTGCGCTAAACTAGTTGAACTATTTCAGTTATTTTTCTACTTATCATATTAAGAATGTGCTATAATGGTAATTATTGTTGTCACATCCTCGCGAACTATTCCACTAGATATGAGACAGATCTTTCTTGTTTTAATTCTTTCAATGACTATCACATATTTGTGGACTATTCCATTGGATGTTGAATGAATTATTATTGTTTACGTGCTTCTCTAATATGGTGGTACTATTACCTCTCTCTTAGGGGCTCACTTCTCTTCCCCCTCCACAGTAAAAGAATTTCAACACAAATATGGCCAAACACTCACTAAGCACACCCCCTTGATTTTTGAAGGCACATTTGCACTCCTCTCTTCTTATTACAGTTACAGACAAGGAAAATTTGTAAGAATATATAGTAGCTAGATCGATACCCCAGATGGGGCTCCCATTCCAAATGGTGTGAGGTCTTATTAGGACTTCCCATCATGGAGACCCCCTTTTTTTACAGATTTCTAACATCGTCGATAAGTTGGAATAAAATGGCATAAATTCAAATTATTGTGGTTCCTACAACTGAATTCTTAATTCCTCAATCCTTTCATTAATAGCAGTAGGGTAAGAATGAATTCTTAATTTCTCACATTAGTTTGCTGGAATGTGTTCTTCATAATTTCTATTTTCTTATTAAAAACCTCATTGTTTGTTAGGTTCCTATAATACTATTGTATCCCATTATTTTTATTATTAGTGTAGCCATCTTATTGTTTCTGTTGTGCCCATGTAGTCCCCATATTGTTATTATTTTGTCTCATAGACACCCAATAATGTTATTGTTGTGCCCTTACATTATTATTGTTATGTAGGCTCTGATTATATTATGACCCCTTAGACTCCTATATATAGAAAGGAGGCTTTGTTAATTTCAAACATGAAAGAATTTTTCATTTATTTAATATAAAGGAGGTTTCCCCCTAGAATAGGATAATTTTTAAGTCATCGATATATGTATTTATGAGTTGGTTGCATAACATTTGGTATCAGAGCTTTGGATTCTAGGGTTTTGCTTCTTCAAACAAGTCATATTCACATTTTCACTATAACGTTTTTTTCTACGAGGCTTCAGAAGATGAAATTTTTCGTGGAGTAGAAATTGTGGTGAACTTTGTGTAAAAATTATAGATCTTGATTCACTATATTTTTTGAGGTATGATTTGAAGAAGTTAGCCATTTTGTAGGCTCCAAAATTTTGTCTCAAACAAGTGACCTAGGGAAAATCGTCACAACTTTCATTTCAGACATTGCATTTGAATTCTATACAAAAGTGGCTAAAATTTTATAGACTTTATTTTTTTGTGTAGCAATTTCAAGGCCGAGGGTCGAAACAATGACATGTGGCACTCCATACATGTTCGCTCTACTGATCTAGTCTATAATTAGATCATCATGGGAGATTGGGGATAACAATTTCTTGAAGACTCCAATCTTGGTAAGATTTGTGGGGTTAGAAAGAAGGTTCAGAGGGCTACAAGAAGACAAAATTTCAGACCTTGGGGATCCTAAATTGCAAAGATAGAATAGATCCAATATCGAGCTCCTACAAAGCATGAAAAATGTGTGTATTTTTTAAACTGTGCATAAGTTTTGTTTGAAAAATAGTTTGAAGTGATTCAAAGGGAATAGTGAAGCATAAATATCATTAATTGATTCCCCAAAGAAATAAAATGGTGACACCTAGTAAGAAACACGAAATATCTACTATGAAACATGAAGAAGAGGAAGAAATGCAACATGATATATCAAAATTACAAGACCAAGTGGAACAAATTTTTCTCTCAAGAAACTTAACAGGAGCTAAGATGGATGGTTTCAAGAATTACATGGAAGCCAAGATTGATTGTATAAAAGAAAAAATGAAAGGCAACATGTAAGATTTGAAGAAAGACATAGAAGCTTTGAAGGAAGGTTTGACAAAGTTTCTATAAGAAGTTCTTCCTAATGGCAACAAGGTAGAAGAGGAAACTAATGATGAGAACAAAATAAATGTTAACCATGATTTCTTAGAATATAACGTTGGATTAAAGACCCATCATATTCTAAAGATTGATATGAGGAATTTTGATGGAAAGGATCCTGTAACATGGATACGACAGATGGAGAAATATGTTGATCTCCATAATGTGAAAAACACACAAAAGGTACACATTGCAACTTTATATTTAAAACCCAATCAGTTTGTATGGTATAGATGGTTGTTATCTCGTAAAAAAATTGTCAATTGGTCAATTTTCATGGAGGAATTGATAACACATTATGACGATACAAAGATAAACACCTTCTTCAGCCAATGTATGAATGTCAAACAAAAGATTTTAATGGTCAAGCACATTGAGGAATCCCAAAAGTTCAATGTAAGGGTAAATGATATTCCAGAGGAGCATAGGATTGATGTATTCATAAGGAATTTAAAGGATAACATCCAACATGAGGTTCATCTTTGGGAACCTGATTCATTGGAGAAGGCATTCAGGTTGGCAAGAAAAAATGAAAGAAAAATTATGGCAACGAGGAAGCCTACCACTACAACTATAAATATGGAAGTGTTCCTACTCCTAGACTTCCACAACCTACACGGTTGACACCACAAAAACTGGAAGAAAAAATAGCAAAAGTGTTTTTCTACAATTGTGATAGCAAATACTCTAAAGGTCATAATTGTGCTGAGAAGAAATTATGTTACAAAGATTGTGAAGAGGAGGAAGAAAAGGAACGTGAAACTTCAAAAGAAGAGGAAATACATAAGGAATCAACCCTAGAGAAAGAATAAATGAGTCCGACCTTATCTTGTAGTGAATTGGCAGGAATTAGCACTCCTAAAACTTTGAAGATGTAAGGAAATATTAAGAAGAAAAAGGTAATAGTGTTGATTGATTCAGGTAGTACCCACAATTTTATTAATTGTAAGAGAGCCAAGGAATTGAATTTCTTCCTATATCTAGCACCAGTGTGTCAAGTGATGGTTGCAAATGGAGAAGCCATAAATTTCTCTGGAAAGTGCCATAATATCAAGCTAACCATGGGGGAATATGTATTGAATAATAAAATTCTCTCTATTCTAATGGGTGGTTCTTATGTTGTACTAGGAGTTAGATGGTTACAATCTTTGGGTATGATAACTTTTAATTTTCAATAACTTTTCTTGTATTTTTTTTGGGAATGAAAGGAACTTGAATTAAGGGGTATCACAAGGAAACTCGGAAAGATAATTACCTTTAATGGCATGACAAAGCTTCTAAAGAAATAAAAATGGGGTGTAATTGCACAATTATGCTCACTATATGTTCAAACATTGAAATCATCTATTTCTCTAGATCTCCAAAAGGAGTTGGACAATCATTCCAAGGTATTTGAGACTCCCAAAGGCCTCCTACCTATTTCTAATCATGATAATGCTATTCATTTGATTCTAGTAAGTGTTCCTCCAAACATTAGGCCTTATAGATATCCCTAGCCCAAAAGAGTGAAATTGAACATATGGTTATGGAAATTGTAGAGGCTGGTATACTTCAACCTAGTCAAAGTTCTATTTCGGCTTTAGTAGTATTGGTTTAGAAGTAGGATGGATCATGGTGCATGCATCTAGATTATAGGGAGCTCAACGAGCTCACAAAGATAAATTTCCCATTCCTATCATTGATGAATTATTGGATAAACTACATGGATCAATTTACTTCACAAAGTTGGATCTTCATTCAGGATATCATAAAAATAGAATGAAGACTAAAGACATTTTGAAAAACAACATTTAGAACTCATGAGGATCATTACGATTTTTTTTTCATGCATTTTTCCCTTACCAATTCACCTTTTACATTTCAAGTTTTGATGAATTCCATTTTCAAACTCTTCCTTAGAAAACTTATTTTAGGATTTTTTGATGATATACTAATCCACAACAAGTCTTGGAAGGATCATGTTCAACATGTTGACAAGGTGCTCAAAATATTAGAGGAGAAACAATTATATGCAAAAGCCTCCAAATTTTTCTTTGGAATACAAGAGGTGGAATATCTGGGTCATATTGTATCTCATGAGGGCATTAAGGTAGACCCTAAAAAAGTTAAATCCATTAAGGAATGGAAATCGCCACAACTATAAAGAATATGTGAGGATATCTCGGGTTGAAAGGGTATTATCCGAAGTTTGTTTAGAACTATGGGAGAATAACATCACCTCTAACAACATTACTAAAGAAAGATTTTCTTGGAATTCAGAAGCAACTAAGCCCTTTAAACATCTTAAATAGGAAAAGTGCTAAGCACGGATCTTAGCTATGCTAGACTTCACAATTTTTTTTATTGTGGAATGTGATGCCTCAAGAAATGGAATTGGTATTGTTTTAATGCAAGAAGGAAGACCCATTTCTTTTGAAAGTCATCCAAACAAAGGAAAGTATTTACTCAAACCTATTTATGAGAAGGAAATGTTGGCAATACTACATGCACTAAATAAATGGAAAACTTACCTAATGGGAAGACACTTCTAGGTAAAAATAGATCATTATAGTCTTAAATACTTTTTGGAACAAATATTATCTTCAGAAGAGCAAAAAAAATGGGTGACACAAATGTTTGGTTATGAACTTGAAATCATCCTACAAAAAAGGGAAGAAAAATGTTGTTGCAAATGCACTCTCAAGAAAGGATGAGGATGTTTAAGCATTGATTTGTGCCATTTCTATTATCCAACTAGATTGGAAAATCGAAGCAAGGGATGAATTGAAGAATGATGAAGAACTGTGGACACTCATTCAAAAGTCGTAGCAAGATCCCAGTACATATGATACATTCAACTGGACAAATGATTCATTATGGTACAAAAATTTCTTACATCTTTGTAATAATTCACAACCTAAGCAAAAGATTACTTTGGAATTGCACACCTCTCCCTCAAGAGGTCACTCTAGATTTTTAAAAACTTAACACATGGTCAAGAAGGAATTTTTTTAGGATGGCCTTAAATTTTATATTCAAAAGTTTGTGGTGTAGTGTTTGGTTTTCCAACAAAATAAAGTTGAGACAATTAGGACCCTGAGTCTATTACAACATTTATCCATTCCAAATCAACGTTGGGAGGAGGTTTCAATGGATTTTATCATAGGTTTACCCAAGCCAAAAGGAAGGAGTGTCATCATGGTGGTAGTTGATAGACTTTCCAAGTATGCACAATTTTTTGCATTATCTCGTCAATTTAAAGCCAGTACAATTTCTACTGCATTTATGGAAACAATTCAAAATCTACATGGAAACCCAAAGATTATTGTAAGCGAGATAGATCCCATTTTCAATGGAATTTTTTGGAAGGAATTATTTTCTTGCTTGGGAACTCAATTAGGTCATAGCTTATCTTATCATCTTCAATCTAATGGGAAAAATGAGATAGTGAAAAAATGTTTGGAAGGATATATTCATTGCTTTGTATCTGATAAGAAAACACAATGGGTCAAGTGGTTACCTCTTGCAAAATGGTCGTATAACACTTCCTTCCATATTAAAGAAAAAATGACCCCGTTTATGGAACTTTATGGATATCATCCATTGTCCATCACATCATCTTAAAGAGAAAATTATAAGGTTCTAATAGTGGAAGATCACATGTAGCAACAACAACAAGTTCTCCAACTCTTAAAGGATAAGCTCATTTTGGCACAAAATCAAATGAAACAATAGGAAGATCAATATCGCAGAAAAATAAGTTTTGATCTAGATGGCTGGGTATTTTTATGGCTACAACCATACAAACAAATGTCACTCAAGAAAGCTAAGAAGGATAATAAATTATCACCAAAGTACTATGGTCCTTACAAGGTGTTGAAAAATATTAGTACTATGGAAATACAAATTGGAGCTTCCTGCATCTTCCCGAGTGCACCAAGTTTTCCATGTTTCATGCTTAAAACAAGCTCCCAGTTCAAAAAATATTTCCAGAACTTGATGAGGAAGGAAAAATCATATTGGAACCTGAATCAATCACGAAAGCAGGAATTCAACAACTACGAAATCGATCAGTTTCAGAGTATCTAATCAAGTGGAAGAACTTACCCGCTGAAGATTCCACATGGGAGGATGGTAATTTTATGAAGAAGCATCCATAACTATTGAAGAGTTTAGGAAAAACCTTTTTTGAAGGAGAGGGGCAAGTTAGGCCCCTATAATACTAGTGTATCCACTTATTCTTATTGTTAGTGTATCCCCTTATTGTTATTGTTAGTGTAACCCCCTTATTGTTATTATTGTGCCCATGTAGTCCCCATATTGTTGTTATTTTGCTCCAAAGAAGCCCACTAATGTTATTGTTATTCCCTTACGATATTATTGTTATGTAGTCTCTGATTATATTATGACCCCTTAGACTTCAATATATAGAAATGAGGTTTTTTTTCATTTGAATCATCCAATAATTGTTCATTTATGTAATGTAAAGGAGTCTTCCACCTCGAAGAGGATAATTTTTAAGTCATTGATCTATCTATTTGTGAGTTGGTTACATAACATTGTTCTTATGTCAAATCAAAGGTATATGAATGTTATAACATTAAAATATGTGGAAATTATGCCCATTTTTTTTTTTATAAATTGTTGAAATTTTCATACATCATTTTATAGAAGAAACAAAATTCATAAAAATAGAAAACAAAACCTAATTTAACTTGTTGAAATCAGTTCTTTATATCTTTATTTTCTATTGTGAAAACTCTACACCAAAACCAAAGTGCATGAATGCTTAAACTTCATAATATGTTGAAGTATACTTGGTAGGATTAAGTAAATATTTGGTTCTTTGACACATAAATTTTCCAGCATAAAATAAAACCAAAAAAAAATAAATTAAATTCAGATTTAGATGTTACCAAGCTCTGCATTATAGCACACGATATTGTTACTTTGAGGCCCAAACATCTTGCTTAGGAAGGTTCGGGGTAAGTGTGGGTGGGTTATGATAAATTCTATTTGTATGTGGTATTGGTACTGAAGATGTACCAGTGAACTAGAGAAATGATGGAGGACCATACATGTTTCCTTAGTATGGGGGTGGGTTCCTAGGTAGAATTAGGTAAGGTTCCCAATAAACTTCTCAGCATTGTTGGATGGCCTTGGTTTATCTATGTTGAAAGGTTGAGGTCATGGGGCATCTGGGATGAGAAAGTAAAGGTACCTTGATTACACATAAATAAGTTAAAATTGTTGATCCTTACTTATGGCTTCTTCCTCATCCTATGGAATAGTGATGGTTACATATTTTTCTATGATGGGAAAATGTGATTTCAAGAAAAAGACTAAAATAAGGTCATCTTGTACCTCCACCTTGAAAATACTTGTGGACATGGTCGACTATGTGAGTGGTAGAGGTCGACCTAAATTCAGTCCATAATTCCATCCTGGTGTCATGGTGAATTGGGAAGTAGAAGAAGGTGAGAAATGATTTTTCCAATGATTCGAAGGTAGCATGTGCTCCTAATTTTGCACTTGCATATTGTTTATCTAAAGGGCCTATAAGTGTATGTTGATAAAGTCGTATTATAACCCAGTCTTCAAGGATACTATTGGAGGAACACCATAAATGGAATGATATCACATGGTTTTCAAGGTCTTCACTTGGTTTACCTTCAAAATTGGGAATATCTTATGGTAATTTGGTCAGCACCACCAACCACGTAGCATCATGTGATACAACATCATTTGTAACATTTGACAAATATGATGGGTAGAGTGAAGGTATAAATGTTAAGGCACACATGGTATTGGTCAATTTGGTATGATGGTTTGAGATGTAGTATTACCTTGAGAAGAGGATGTTCCTAACAACTTAGCACCAAGGATGGAAGATCCCAATAAAGTGGGATCAATATGTGATCTAAGGGTGGAATTTCAAGTATGAGATTGTTAAAGACCTAACACTCCTCTTGCAAATGGTGGGAGGCTTTAAAGTGGCCTAGAGTGTTCAAGTATAGGGGGGTCCCCTATGGTACTCTAATAATTGTGTGAACTATGAGCGGGGTTACCAAGAAAAACCAAATTTTCAACGCTTGAAACAAAGTAAAAATAAAAGGTTAAGTTCCCTTAAAATATTCAATGTGTGAAACAATATATTATTGGAATGGGGGTTTTGTTTAAGAAAATACTATAGAACTAATCTCCTACCACTCAATTAGTCATTGGGCCTTCTAGATGTTTTTGCAGTAGTGGGGTCTTGTGCCACCTACCGAAAAAACTAATGAAAGTATGGATGAATGGTTATATCAAGGGGTCCTGGGAACACATCCCAAATAAATTGATGATGCTTCTAACATATATTCAAAATAAACTCCAAGTGAAAGTGCTCCTGCACCCACCACCTATGGGGAAAGATTCCCTAGAAATTGGCCACTAAGTTACCTCCATCTAGTGTGGGTAAGAGAATCTCATATTCTATTTTTCAATGTTAAACTTGAAACCCCTATCAAGAGTCGAGAAACTAAGGAGGCTTGTGACATTCCTCAATCTAGGGCTAACCCTTCACGATTTTTTTCTCACCACTATGTTTTTTTCCAATGGATGAGGAGGATTTAAAGTACCCTAAAGGTCAAATTCTATGTTTCAAATGTGAAATAAGAAGGGGAGGATTTTTGGATGTCTACTCCCATGGTCCTAACATAAGATATTAATTATTTTGTGACCCCATGTGAGGGAGATTAAATGTGTTTAAGTTAGAGTTACTTTCAATGGTATTGAGAATGAAGCAAGATGGCTCTCACTCATTTTTCTTAGGGTATGAAATGAGTTTCAAATAATTTAAGTTCATTTTTTTTATTCCACAAGAACTCCTAAGTTCGAGGGGAAGAGCATACTTTTTGAACAAAGGCTAAGTGAAATGAGGGTGAGAAGTGAAATATGTACAAAAATGCATAAGCGATCATACAAAATTTGTTTGAATTGTAACAATCATGGATATTGATGGACCTATTACATGATAAATCCTACTTAAAGTAAGTGATTTGGAACTTTACTCATCATGTTTTTACTTGTAATTGAATGATCAATGTATCTCTAACCTAATGAATGGAATGGAAATTGATGTGTTGAGTCATCAGTGGTTCTTAGTGATTCTCAACTAAGTATGAGACCCCTATGCTTAGATATGTTAATTACACTTGTAGATTACACATTTACAATATGTTTGACGAAATTTTTGTCATGGCTAGTAGGGTTCCATTCAAGGTCGTGACCAAGTATTTTCTTTAGTATTTTCATTTCCATGTTATTTTACTGATATGAAGAGATGGTTCAATTATGGGTAGTGACCTGGGCTCTAGGATTAAAAAAGTGACCCAAATCCCAAATTTGTTGGCAAAGCACTGGCAGTTTTGGTCTTTGTTCATTGGTAGGCAAGCCTGTGAGAGCAACTTTAGGTTGTTGGTTGCCCTCATGCCTATATCATGGGAGTGAATGAGGCTTAATTTGTCCAAAACTTCAGTGGGACCACAAGGTAAGTTGTATAAAGTATTGGATTGGTTCTTGAGGGTCCTGTAGCTGATGATTATGTTTATATGGTTTCTTTCCATCCGTTCCTCTTCCTTAACGTGACTTAGCGGATCAAATCATATCATAGTGGCTTCTTGTCACATGTTTACCCCAGCTGGTTGGTTTCTTAGGTAGATGTGGGAGGAGGGTGTTGTAGAAATGAATTCTTATGATATTTATCAACTCAAAATTATCCCATGGATACCATTTTATTTTTTAAAATGAGATTAAGATGAGTAGGAGAGATGACGAGTCCATTGGGGGCTCCATAACTTCCCACTTAAGATTGGAATGGATTGAAAATGGGCTTCTAAATCTTGGCTTGTAAGAGAATAAAATGTGCTACTTAATATTGTCATGTAGTAAAAATTCAACCCATTCAATGTGATGTGGTCCATAGGTTATTGAGTTATCAATTTCATAAATCTATGTGACTATCAAAGAAACATCCATGGGAATCCATGGAAAACTTATTTAGTGCACTTGCATGGTTTGATTTTTTAAATGGAACTTTAGAAACCTTTGATTTTTGGGGTTTCATGCTACTTTTAGTGATAATGGCTACACCTATATGTTTTTTTTCTGACACTAAGTGTAGCTTGACTTGTACAATTATGTGTACATTTTTTCCATGATAACAAGGATAATCTTGGTTGTGGGAGGGAAGAAAAAGTGACTGTGAAGGTTATCCATGAGTTTCCACTATTGCAAATCAAACCACATTTAACCAACCCTTTTCACCCCATACTTGTATAACTACGAGTCTTTTCTTATGAACCTTTTCCCTTGCTCTCTCATCTAATGTATGGTGAGAGTGGTGCCTCTATTATGGGGGAGATGAGTCCCTCATTTCCGTATGCATCAGGAATTTCATCCATTATATATAATTTATCACCGATAAACGTGATAAAAGAAACTTATCTGAAACTGAGATTAGTGTCATTAATGAGAGTAAAATCATGTTTCATTAATATCATCTAGGACCACTCCCCTCAGAGATGATTTAAGCATGAGGCAACATCGTAGTGTGAGAGAAGGTATCCCACCTTCGATTGCATTTCTGGTGGGTATTATGTGTACTTGGATCCCCTCAGGGATATCAGAACTGAGTCGGGGGCTCATATGTCCTACGTACACAACATACTATCTACGACCGTGACCCCCCCGATGGTGTCTGTGATTTTAGGTAACATTAGTGGCTAGACATTTTTAGGGATGAACATAAGGTGACTGGGGCTGGCTTCCCTCATACCTAAACAAATGAAACTACTCCATCTTTGGTTTTTTGGGAGGGTTCTCATCTTCATGAGAGTACTTGGCCCCTTATTACTGAGGTTCAGGAGAAGCTCAAGAGTAATTGTAATTGTACATTTGGATAACTCTCTCTTTTAGTCACTATGATACTAGGTTTCATCTCCAACTAGTGTTGGTTATTAGACAAAGTTATGTTCCCTGGCTGCTTGCTGATTTCCTTTAGAGTATTTTTTTATTTTTATGTGTTGAATTTTTGACACTTAGACTATAACAAATATCACTCTTTTTTTTATATATAAAATATATCTGTCACCATGGCTACATTTGGCCCTCATCGTCTATCTAGATGATAATGAGGTCTTCCTCCATTGACCCTAGAGTGCCTGTTGATCTTTGGTGAGTCATATTCTCCCTCTTCAAGAAATCATTCTCTAATGTCCAACACTGAATCACATAACACTTCCCAAGAAACGTTACTACCTGAGGAATTTTTTCACGAAGGAGTTGTACCTCCTTACAATCCTCCTCTCACTGATCCTCTGGGTCCAATGTTGGTTTAGGTATCACCTGTACCTGTAATTTCTTCATCAGTTATCACATCCAATATTTTTGCGGTGAAAAATGGGTCGTGCTCCTTTGTGGACAATTTCACTCCACCATCATTTCCCATGCCTATGTTCAGTACTACACAACTAATTGGTCATCTTGCTATTCAGACTATGCATAGTCCAAGCAACCCTATTACACTAGTTAGACTATGCATAGTCCAAGCAACCCTATTACACTAGTTATGAGTGGAGTCTAGCACATCTCGATCTCCACCCCTTTCGTGTTAGCTCCTAGACCATTGACTATCTCTCCTATTAGTGTTGTTATCATAACCACCTTCAACAACCCTTTTGGTTGGAACCCATTGCTAAGTTATAAATCATAGGTTCAGATTCCTGGGGGCAATGTTCCCAACATGCATATACCTGTCAAGGGAATTTATGTTCCCCTTCCATCGATAGGACAACCTTATTCTTCGCTTATCAACTTACATCCACCGATTGGACACTATTCTAGTGTTAGTCATGTGCCTACTGCCAACTATGTGGCTAGCGGTATTCCTGAACCTGGTCCTACTACATCCATTTGGGCACCCCCTCCTTAACCACAATTGATTCATGGGGGTACTTTCTATCCAAGGGAAACTAGTGTTTTTCCATCGAGACTAATATCCCATATGGACTGCCACCTTATATGACTACACCGGCATAACCAAGAAGTTATTATCTGATGAATCCCATGTATCCTATTGGAAACAACTTGATGGGGGGACCTCCTAGCCCTTCAAGTCATCCTGCACCACCTTGTTTAGATTCAGGGGAACCTACACCTTTTCCTTTTCTAGAAACACTTGATATCCTTGATCTATATAAATTGAATAATGACCCCATCAATCAAAACTTTCATTGGCCTCGAATCCCATATAAGATACCCGCAACCATTTTGAAATTCAAAGGGAAGCAAGGAGATGATCTGGCTACACATGTCACCACCTATTATTTATGGTGTGTATCAAACTTCATGGTTGATGATAGTATCTAGTTCAGACTCTTCCCCCGCACCCTTACTACCAATGCTCTGAAGTGGTACATTGAGTTACCATGTGTGCTAGTCAATACCTTTGGTGCCCTCGTAATGGAATTCTTAAAGAACTTCCTATCCGCTATGAAACTAAAATGGAACTCCTCATTACTCTATGCCAAGACACCTCTACACACATATCTGCTCATATCCATGAATGGAGACACAAGAAGAGGGTTTCCAAAGCCCCCATTCTAGATCACTCGTTAGCAGATTGGTTCTGTAAGTCACTACTTCCACCATTTCCAAGGACATTGCCATAGTTGGTACAGTCATGGAAGACCAATCAATTTGTCATGCCCAACATTTATATTTGATATACTTTCAATCTGGCACACTCTATGATATACTCCCCCATACCCATCAAAACTTCCAATGCTCTCACTACTTAGAAACTGAGTGTGCAAGATGACAGCCTCGTCAGTGCTACCTTTGGAGCTGTTGTAAAACAACTCAGTGGAAACGCTGCCCAATTATCTGTCAACACCACTCCTACTTCCCAATTGATTTCACTTCCAATAGTTGTGATAAACTATGTACAGTCTACACAAAAACCAAGTGGTAAGAATAAGAATAATAAGAAAAACACCTCTCCTTCTGAGGAGCAGCTTGCCACGTACAACAACCCAAACAAAAAACTACTACAAAATCTGATATTGGGAAGGAAAAAATTATCAAGTTCCCTTGCAATATCTGTGTTGAGGACCATATGACTTACAAATTTCCTTGCCTTCAAGAATACACATCCCTTATTACACAAAAGTACATTGGTTAGACCCTTATGGTCCTCAACAACCCTTTCCCTACTCAGTAGTAGCAACACCTCATATCAAACCCACCACAACCCCTGCAAGGGGGAAATGACAATTCACACCCTCCTTCCTCTCGTGAATGATCGTGAAATGTTTACACCTTTAAAACAATTGATCTACAAATGCGAGCCAAGAATTATGGAACTCCAGTCACTAACACTTTGGAAAATGCCTTGAGTTCAAATCCACCACTTCCTAACAATCTTCATATCGAAAGGCATGTCGTTGACCTTGTGATATTCCCCCCCGAAGGGACACTTCATCTCATGACACACAATATCTCTGCATGTGCTGCCCAAAAATACAGTATCGTAGAAGATTTTGTGCAAGCATCATCTGTCATGTCTATGCTCGAAGTATTACAAACTTGTATAACACAAAGGAAACCTTTTCTTTTGGAAATTGGTGGAATTGACCCTAGAGATTCCACTCTGGTAATTTTTGACATGGAAAAATGTAAGCCTTGCCTTTCCCATCAACTTGCATTTCAGGTGCAAGTTATCTCAAAAGGCAGAGCTATCCATTGAACTTTTGTTGATGAGGGTTCTTCAACATGCGTAATGTCCACTTCATGTTGGCTTGCCTTGGGTTCTCCCACTCTTTCACCATCATCGAATTCCCTGAAAGCATTTGATGGCCACACTTTCACCCTAAAAGGATACATTTCTAGCTACCCTATCACTCTGACTGGGGAAATGATAATGGTGGATATTGAAGTCGTAGATCGTCATCTCAACTATAATTTACTTTTGGTCCATGGTTGGAATTACACCATGAATGCCATTGTTTCTTCGGTCTACCGACTCATCCTTTTCCTATTGGATGGAAAAATAGTCACAGTGGATTAGTTGTCCTTATGTACCCCAGATTACTCCTCATCACCTAATGGCACCATGCCCTCAATGGGTGGTATACCTGACTCCTATGTAAGTGTTAGTACCAATATTCTGAAGGTTCCTCCCTTTTAGGTTATTCTCCTCTCCCTCCGCCTAATGTTCCATAATGATTTCAATGGTATTTACCATTCTTAATGGCCCTACCGATCCTTGGATCTTGTCAGCCCCTTCAGACATTGATTCTTATGGAGAATAGATGTCACTTTCAACAACTGAATTGGCTTATCAAGCCATTCAACCTTCATCTAATTCTTTCGCTACTTTGATTACGACTGATGGTATCACTTCCCCTCCCACCACCACTCCTTCTAACGATTTCCTCAATGAAGTCCTAGCTATTTGAGACATCATGTCTTTAGAAGAGAGACCTTGGGACTTTTGTCATCACTGCGTCAATATCTGATTCGGATGCATAACCTCTATAAATCCTACTTTTTCACCCACCTAAGATTTTTGCTTTGTCTTATACGACTATACAAACTATGGATTCAAAAGGTAACTTGGGAAATCTGTCAAATACTATGCTCATTGGTATCTTGGTCAAAATACATATCGTGGAAAATATTCATATTGGAGTTGACTACAGTCCTGAGGAAATTGCCAGCCTCACCTGAATTTTTAAGGTATTTCTTTCACTTGGTCTTATTAGGAAATATCTGGTATAAATCCTTCTATCATTGAGAATGAGATCAAGATTCTTCCTATTGAGTTACAGATCCCCTCCCCCAAACTAGCTATTGAAGTCCTGCTTGATACTACTACTGAAGAATAGCACTTGTTGTCACTAAATCAGTTGGATGAGACTCGTCGAGATGTCGCACTGGATCTCGAAGCACATAAGTGATGATTCAAAGATCCATATGACATACATGTGAAGCCTCATTCTAACTAAGAGGGTGACCTCATCTTAGTTTATGATTAGAAGCACAATCTCTTGGCCAAAAGAACACATCAACCAGTATGGGCCATATTATCACCAAAAAATGATCACTTAGCCATTTCTCACTAGGTGGATCGAAATAAACCATGTAGAGTTAATTTTACCATAGTAAAATGACTTTCCCTGTGGAAAATAATTTAGTAAAACACTTTTATTAAATTATTTCTGATTTAAATAAAAAAACCCCATGAGAATAATTAGATAAATCATTATTGATTTAATTTTCTCTAGGAATAATTATTAAATCATTCTTTAAATAATTATTCCTTGTCACATTTGACTAAATCCCTTAGGAATATTTAAATAAATTATTAGTTATTTAAATTTCCTTATTTCTATCATTAGAAAAATTATTAAATCACTATTTAATAATTATTTTGATTTCACACTTTCTTGTTTGTCTCGAAATAATTAATAAACCATTTTAGTTTTTAATGATTTCTAAATAAAGGTATTTAACCATTTTAAATACTTTTCCCTCTCCAATAAATATAATAAAGTATTCCAATCGTTAGATCTGACTTGGGTTAATAATATTTTATTATTCTCCATTTTCGAGATTAACTCCATACTTTGTTATATAAAGGAGGGATTTTCATTCATTCTTCACAATGATCATTAGCTTCGTACACATTATCGTCATTTTTCTTGAGCTCCAATTTTGAGTTCTTCAAATTTGTTTGGATTTTTCACGTTAAGAGAGAAGATCAATTTTTTGAAGCGTTGTTGGGCATGGAATCCTCCCAAGGCATGTTTCGGGGCTCAAACCCCAAGTGTTGACCCAATATTGTTGTAAAGACTCTGTGAATTGTGGGCGCAAAGCACGAAATGTATGATAGAGTCACAGGGTTGTCCACCCTAGTTTTGTAATGTAATGTCGGCTTACCCATGGTTCGTGGACCATGGGATTATATAAATAGAGCAAGGCTCTAAGTGTAAAAGTGAGGATAAGGAAGTAGTAGAGAGAATAAAGAATCTAAGTACCTAAGTGTGTCTTTGGGTCGTAGGGTATGTTATCACTAGAATCTATAGTTCATGTATATGTTAATTATCCATAAGTTTTTATAAAGTCTTGAGGTCTTGTAAATAAGTTTGTTAACTTATGTCAATTTCAAATTTTGAAATTCAAGAGTTATGAATGAAATTCGTGTAAAGGCAAGGGCATTAGTCATCTTCCATCATGGTTAGTTATGTCATGTCATGTCATTGGTACTTGCGCAGTTTCGCAGCGCGGGTATGATCTCTTAGGTACTTGCGCAGTTTTGTAGCGCGAGTGTGATTGGTCAGTTCTGCTGCTAAATAATGTTTGCGTGTTTTCGTAGCGGCCCGTTTGCCAGCGATTTCGTAGCGCATTCCTTTAAATTTGAACTGCCCGCGCTACGAAATCGGGGTTTCGGGCTGTTGTCTAGTTTTTTTTTCCTGAAATGTCTAATCCGAGAAGTGGTGAGTCACGAGTCTGGTTATGATTGTTTCCTCACACCATTTACGTGTCATGATTAGCCATTACTTTGCCATCAGGTCTGATTTCATTGAGTTAGGTGTCAGTTTGGAGGACGTTATAGGAAGTGGTCATTCCATAATGTGTTTTTCATAACATATGAATGTCTTCTACTCTATGAAAAGCGTGAGCTTTATTCTAATCAGACTACTGCAAGCGAGCCTGAGTTCTACAGCCAAAGAGTGTTATCATGCTGCAAACCACCGTCATTTCCTTGTGTAGAATTGTGCAAAGAAACATGGAGAGAAAGGAGCACCGTTCGGGTAGATGTGTGAGAACAGAGCCGGAGGGATTAGATGTAACCCACAGGGATGAGGAAGTAGCAAAGGCGTTCAGAGCTGCTGGTTGTTGGCGGTTCTGTGAAAAACTCAAAGGTGGACATGCAGAAGTGACCAAGGCATTTGCAGTGAACTTCACGGGATTAAATTCAAAGGTGGCCATGCTGGAGTTTCCGGTTTCCCCTGAAGTCATTTCTACAGTCACAGAAATCCCAAGAGGTGGCCAAGAATGGTTCAAGAATTTCAAGTTTGATATGGGTCCGTGTAAGGAGTTCTTAAAGGCACCATATGTAGACGAAGATCTTACTAAAGCTGTCCCAAGGAGCTATCTTAAGGAGAATTATGCTACATTATTGACATGCATCCAGAAGTACTTGACATGTGAAGGTCGGTACAACAAAGTCTACTCATATCATTTCAAGCTGCTACTACACTTCACTGGTAAGAGCTCAATAGACATCCCTTTTTACTTATTCAGGAGTATTTCTAAGATGTGTGACAAGATTCAGTTGAAAAAGGAAGCTTATGAAACATCTCTTTTTCATCATGGTCTGGTTAAATTATTGGTGTTGGATAGCCTACATAAAATTGGTAAAGACTGGGATTCGTTTGTATTCATGGCCGGTTTCCCTAGTAAAACGGGCCTCACTCCATTACCTGTAAGAGAAAGAGAAGATAGGAGTGAGGATACTACTTTGGCTGAGATTAGGAAAGAAATAACAGACCATAAGAAGCCCAAAGCTAAAACAAAGAAGCCAGAGAGGTCTGTAACAGTCAAAGAAACACCTGAAGCATCAACAAAGAAGACTCCTAAGTTAGCAGTCAAAGAAACTCCTGAGGCATCAGTAGTCAAAACTTCAAAATCATCCAAAGTGTCTAAAAAAGAAGCCTCTAAGTTGCCGCTTAAAGAAACACCAGAATCATCTAAACAGAAGACTCACAAAAGAAAAGATGAAATTAAGTCTAGTGAAGTTGAAAGAGTTTCAAGAGCAAGAACTAGAGGCCAGCTGAACAAAGAAAAAGGAAAATCTGCTCATGTGGAAGAGAGTCCTGTTTCTAAGGGTAGTCTAAATGATTTGCTGGAAGCCATTGAATTAGAACAAGAACATCCAATCCAAGTTGAACCACTTGAAATAGAACCAGATCAATTGGTGGCACCTATGCATATTGATCTAACACAATCTTCACCTGAGAGTTCTAAGAAGTCAAAGGCTTCCAAAAGGTTAAAGTTTGAAGAACCAGGTGAAGAGTATGCCTTTAAACCTCGCAGACCAATGACTAGGAGGCAAATAAAGGAAGCAGAAAAGGCTCAAAAAGAGAAAGTCCCTTCAGACATGCCTAGGACAGAGGCACTTGAAATCTTCTCTGGAATAGTCCAAGCAGTTAAAAACAAGAATAAGGACAATAAGGTGGTTATCAGTCAAAGTGGAAATGTGGTTGCCATTACAAAACAAGTTGGAGCAAGTAAGGAGATACCTCAGGTTCATAATATTTTTAAAGAGAAGGCAGTGAGATATACTAGTTATAAGAAAGCTGTGATGAAAGGTAAAACAAGTTTGATCAGTCGAGCTAGTTCGGTATCTGACGCCTATGTATGGACAATACCAGCTCTAAAACAGACAAAAACTATGAAACAAATGAATGCAAGTCTAAGAGCACAGAACAAGAAGTTGAAGGAGGAAGTCATCAGCCTGAAAGAAAAGCTAGACAAGCTAGCTAAATGATTCAAGGAGGAATGTGTTTTCTCAAATTTTGATATATGTTAGGCCATTGTCTTTTTAAAAGTTTTTGAGACTTTTTTGTGTGTTCACACCTGTATGGAAAGACTAAAGGAATCATAGATTTGAAATATTGCTGTTTTGAGGTTCATATATTTAATTTTGATGACCTACAGCAGTTTCGTAGCGCGCTACGAAACTGCTGTAGATGACTGGTTAGGTTTAAAGCTTGAGTTGGAATGCTGAGATCAGCATATATTCAAAGAGATGGTTTAATATCAGCATGTAGACTATAGAAGATCAGTCAGAAATTTTGAAAAGGAGGCCAGGTGTAAATATTCAAAGAAAAAGTCGAAGTTTTGTCTTTTGCCTAAAAGTCACTTTATCTCCGAAATTTTAGGGTTTGGATAGAGCTGCCGAGGTGTTAAATGATACACTTGTCCAGTTGTGGGATGGCTGGGTTATGAGTTTTCTTTAGTCACACGGGACTATCCAAGGTTTAAATGGCTTAAAGATGGATCATTAATATATGAACACCGAGGGGAGGCAGCAACCAAGAATATAGGCTTCATTTTCTTTTCGGTTGTTGAAGTCATCTATGCATCAAGTATCCGGAGTTGTATGTACATTGAATCTGTTTTAAGCTTGGATATGGTTATTATTGCAGTACTACAGGTGGCAAGCTCAAAGGACACATCAGGGTATACAAGGAAGAAGACTTAAAGTGCCAATATGATGGAATCCTCTGTTTTCGTAGCATCATATCTCTTGTAATAAATTAGTTCGTTTATGTTATTGTTAAGGTCATTTATGTCAAAAGCCCGAGCTCCCTTCATGCTTGATGAGGAGTCTCGTACAGCAGTGTTTTGATAGGCTATATATAGGAATAACTTAGATGTAAAAAAGGTTGGATACTTAATAGAAAAAGTGTGTTGTTTTGGGCCACTGTAAGATCTTTTTTGATAGTAATAGTAAAACAGAGTTATACTCTTCTCAAGATTCTCGAAGGATTGTCATGGTCAAATGAAGTGATGATGTGTTATACCTTATGTTATTTTATGGTTTTGTTGTATGCAATCACTCAGAATTCATACTTATATGCTCTGACTTCCTGTGTATACAGCAAGCTATGTGTGGTGGAATATGTTTGACTTGTAATGCTAAGAGCCTTGATTTCTATGAGTTCACTGTGTTTTTCTTGTTTACTTGATATTATAGACTCCATAGCCCAATGAGATATCTTTTGGTGTGTTTCCAACCAGTTATGCTTACATTAAATCTATTGTACAAGAGTTAGCCCTCTTATCAACATTCAAAATCAATAACCTTTTCTTGAGAGAGCCCTCTCAGGCTAGGGAGGCTAATCCTTAGTCAAAAGCTTGGTCTGAAATAGTTACACAGAGTCTGCCTGATCAGCAGCCCTTCAGTTGTGATTTTGTGATAACAGGGTAGGAGAAGGCTCTGTAGTTGAGTGCGCAAAGGCCTAGTTCACAGCTAAGTGTGCGGACCACTGTAGCTGAGTGCATAGGGCAGAGTTGAATCTGTAACCAAGGAAGATATTAATAAAGAGAAGTTTTATCATAATTCTATGTATCTGTTCTTGGGTTAATGCATGTTTGATATAATTTGAAAATATATTATTTATTTATTGCGCGCACCTGTATGAATGGTTTATATTGTTAAGTATAACTTACATGATGCAAGTAGGCTAAGATAATCAACTAACGCTACAATATCATAAACGACTTGGGTAATACAGCGTTTGGCCCTGAGTAGGGCTAGGCAAAGGTAGCATCTCAGGCTATGAGGTACGAGAAAAGTTCGTGTAGCGACGTGCGCGCAAGGTCAAATTGAGGACCACTTGAACTCATCAAACATCTCCAGGGTGTGGAAACCCAGTTCTAGCACCCTCCCATACTATTTCGGGTGAGACCTCAGTCCGTGCTCTATGGAATGTTGTTGAAAGGGCCAGTAGTACCGGGATTTGTTTGGCTAAATCAACTCTGAACTTGGGTCAGGCCCCAATAAACCAACAAATTGTTCTGTTGCAAGGACTAGGATCTGCATAAGAGATGTATGATGTGGTGTCACTGGAATTCGACAAGGAAAGAAATTGAAGAGTGGTTAGAGCGCTACTTATATATGGAAATCCACGAAATTTTATTTGCATCCTTCCCCTTTGAGTTGTATGAGTGGATCGCGAAGATAGCAGACAATCAAGAAAGGTGTAGGCTTGACAAACCGATTGTGTGGACTCCAGAGTTGGTGCACAGACTAGAAGCATCGAAAGATAAGATCACGCACACTGTGGACCATTGGTTCAATCGAATTATAGGCGGGTTTATCACTGAGTTTGCGGTAGATACTTCAGTCAGCTATAGCAAGGTGGAATGATGCTTCCTCAAAGGACTGTGAGGTAAGTATGTTAAATATTTGAACACTTGGATTAAGATGCTACTATGTGAAAAGTGGATTATGTGAATAAATTAATGTTTGGGGCTACGCAAAGTGGGAGGATCTACAGAAACAAAGGTAGCATAGAACTAGAGTCTAGCCCTTTGATTTCACCTCTATGGGAAAGTGAGGAAGAGATTGCAAAAGTTTCACCAAGAAGTGCGATCAGTTTGATAAGCTAGTGAATTCCGCGCATACCACATTCACCTACACCACCACCAGTTTCACCATATTCAACCCCATCTTCGCCCACACCACCTCTACCACTACCACAATTCAGTATGGCGAGCACAATAAAGTTATCGGTGTTCAAAGGACTAGGGAACAAAGATCCAAACCAATTTTGGTTCATGGTAAAGGCTGTATGGGAAGCGCAAGGAGTCACGGATGACAATATAAAGAAGGCAAAGCTGGTGAACACATTGTAGGATTGTACATTGACATGGTACATTAAGCATTACAATGACAACCCAAATGTAGGGATCGTAGATATCCAAGTTGTGCTAAACAGGGAATTTAGTAGGCCAAAATCAGAGACACAGTCAATTATCGGACTTAAGGAAATCATGATGCTTTTAGGTGAGACCCCCTGGGAGCTAGATCAGAGACTGAAGGGTATGATTTGGGAAGCCATCATGCCCTTGATGGATGGGAAACACTGCACATGGTTTGTAGCGCCACTTACATCACATCTAAGGACTGCGCTATCACAGCAGAAGCTATCCACTCATGCCAAAGATTTGGAGATTGTAATGAGACTACATGAAACCCTGATACAAGATCCTTACCTAGGAGTGCAACAGATCCACGTGTAGTTGAAAAACTTGTGTCTTAAGATGCAGAGTTTGAAGCAGGACAAGACAACTTTTCCTAGAGGCGGATGAGTAGGTATGGTGCATAAAGTGCAAAGGCCATGGACATGACAAGGACCATTGTCTAGTCTTTGTGAACTACCTGGTGGGAGGGGGGCCAATGCCACTGAGACTAGAGGCACAAGCAGCACCAAGTGCGATGCCTGCATTATGGTGCATGATTTTTCAGATAGGAGGTAAGCATGCTATAGATAACTGCCACCTATTACAGAAGTATAAGCAAACGTCCCAACAATTGTTCTGTAATTTTTACAGGTCAGTAGGCCATGATGAGTGTACCTGTAGAAGTTATGAACTGATGATGGATCAAACTCCTACCTATAGAGTTTAGACCGAAACAAGTGCCCTTGATCAAAATGCAGGGATGGCACGCACTAGATTTCAGGGGTGCGGATGAGGTCGAGGTGGAATGGGACCACAAAGAGGTTGCAGACAGCTGATTTGTTACAATTGTAGAGGGCCAGGGCATTATTCCCACGATTGTACAAATCCGATGAGAGCATTATGTTTATATTGTACCTAGTTTGATCATGAGATGGAGGACTGCCTGACACTGATAGTGAGGTTGCGCGATAAAGGAACACTCTAGCCTCCCTTGACTCAGAACTTGCAAACGATGAGGTCTAAGCTGCATGAGGAGCACCCAAATGTAAACATTATGCTCCGAAGCGGTATCACGATAGGAGATGACAAGGGCAAGCAGCCCGAAGAGAGTGCTTGAGTTCACAAGGCTCCAACAAAGGAACAAGAGTTCGATTTGGAGCACGCAAAGGAGACATTCATGGAAGCTAAGAAGAGCTTCACGGAGTCCTCCACTTTAGGTACTAAAGACAAACTAGAACCAGAGATGGACCTGTTATCACTCAGGTTGTCCCTAAAGCTCCTAAAAGGGATATGGTCGAGGTAACCACAAACCAATCTTTGGACTGCAAGTCCTAGCCTACCAGCAGTCAGAGAGGGCTCTCTCTTTAGGATTTAGCTTTGTTGATGATGATTTTAGGCTAGTTATTGAGTTCAAGGGGTTTTGTTTTGATTTTGGTGGGATGATTGATGCTTTCAAGCAGAGAGGCATGTATAGTGTGAAAGTTTCAAACCATTGGGCATGGAGTCGAGGAGTAAGAATGCTGGTGCGTTTTCTTGGTCACAAGAGAGATATGGAGCAAGGTAGCTACACATGAAACAATGATTCAAGCTAAAAGGATGGAATGAGGGCTAAGGAATGAGAGGCAGTTAAGAATCTCTCGTTCAGCTTAAAAGAGGGAAGGTGAATGAGCTCTATCTAGGAGCAGTGAAGAATTCCTAGATAACTGTCAAACATGAGTGAATTAGGGGAAATATGAACCAAAGGGAATTCATATTCATTACCAATTCAGATGAAAACATAAAGAAACATTAGTAATTGAGAATAGAGTGCAGCCAAGCAAGTTCTAAGCTAATCTTTCTTTCTGCTATTTAGATGGTGACATACATATGATATGAGCATATATCAATGGAAAACAGAGGTAGGAAAACTTATTGAGTCATGTTGCAGCACAAGAATTCCATATTCATTCTTCAACCATTAAACACACAGCGAACAGTCATTCCTCCAAGCTTTTCAGCACTCTTTGATTAAGTAAAACATCAAGTATACAAAGCGAGTCTCTCATGGAGCGATACAACCAACCAACCCTTAAGACAGTGCAGAGGGTGGTTTATATAGAGGAAATGTCTACAAAACAGATCATAAAAGATCTGAGGAAATGACTGTAATTAACCTAACATCTATTGAAATAAATGCAGCAAATATCTATCTAATGCGCTGGGGGCAACTGCCTCAAAAAATGAGCTGAAATCTGTCCTAGTGGCTCTGTGCTGTTCATTTAGCCATAAATGCACATTGGTCTTTGATCCATTGCTGTTCGGTGGCTTTAAATGCTTTAACTGTGATCGGAGACCCTTGATGGGCTATCACCGTTTTCTTTGACTTTGTTGGAGGCCATTCAATGTTCACCTACTTCGGGGAATGAAGATTTCCATTAAAACATTTAACTGATACTCTTTGCCGCTTCTTTGATATGCTTTGGCACTGAATGTGCACCTTTTCTCACTGCTAATACTCTTTAAACTATCCCATCAATCTTTTATGGCTGATGTTCGGCCCTCTGCTGCTTTAAGAACTGTTTTTACCCTTTTCTGAATCCTGCGTGGAGAAATTGCTGTCAATTTTGCAAATTTTGGGCCTGCTGGTAGCCGAGCCATGAGGGGGGTTCCATTTTAGCCTATTTTCCTTAGCCATGCATGATTAGCACTAAGCGCTAATCGCGCATCAAAAACTGCCTCAGTTTTTCATTCCGGGCATCCTGTGCTGCAGATTTCACCTTTGGCGCTCTTTTTGGTGATGACGTCAGCGGTGGGTCCCAGTACGATGGTGACGTGGTGGTACGGTAGGGGTGAGGATGTGGAAGTGACACGGTTGCAGGAGGCCGACGCAGGATGATGACATCATGATGACGTGGGAGGGCGGAAGGCAGTATCCGGTTTTCCCCGCACCACCTTTCAGGACAGGCGGTAATGGGCGAGGGGCCTCCGAACACACCGAGAAGCTGACACATGGTGGGGGTACGACAGGGAAACCGCCCATCCCCCTGACGTTAACCTCCGGCGGATCGAGGCGCAGGAATAACCGCCCACCGTAGGATCTGAAACGCTGGGCATCGGATGGCTGGCGGGCTGATTGGGGTAGCACGCAACTTTGGAGCGGGGCCCGCGCAAATTTTAAAATCATATTATGCCGCATGGGTTCAAAACTTTAGAAAATGGGTTTTATGTGTTATGCGGGTTAGGTTTAAGCGGGGGGGAAACAATAATTTAATGTTTAATAAAACATTTAAACATTAACCTTGGGAAAATGACTGCGGAGGGGTAAGAATATGAGGTTTTAAGGGTAAAGGGGTGGATATAGGTTATTGGCTTAACCAGAGGTTTAGACCAATCCCAGAGTTATGACACGGATGGGTTCATAATAGTCCCAGGTGGACTATCATTTCCCAGAACTGTATGTACATAGCTATAGTGCTATAGGGTGGGATATGTAATATTTTTGGGATTTTATATAGTTTTTTGTATAATAGGGGATAAGGAAATGATCTAGGGAGCTAAATAGTAGAGTTAAGAGTTAATATGAATTTGATGAGAAAGCGCTAAGTTTAGAGATCTTAGGCTTATTAAGGAGAAGTGAGACTTGTAGAGGAAGTATGGACATTCTTTGAGTAAAGCAGATCTTTACCCAGGCAACTGATATGAAAATGATGAGACTAAGAGATATCAAGCAGATCTTGACCTCTTTAGGGGAAGTTAGTGAGTGATTTGGGGAATAAGAAGAAGGGGGAGTTAGACATGCCTCGCTTGATCTAATCTAAATGAAAAACTGCATCATAACTGTGATCTGAATGGATATAACACTTGAAAACATGAAATGGATCACACAGCTTGATTCTGCAACCACAAAACTACTTACCCAGCCTACTTACCTAACATTTTTCCTTCTTTTTGCATGGGTGCACTTGGACTTGCAGACCCTGATTATCTTTTTTTTCTTTTTGACTACCCTCCTATCTAAATCTACACTTGTTTCTTCCAAGGGCCTAGATTAAGCAGTTGGGCTCCTTTGTTTCTCTACCTATCTACAAATCTACCAAGATTAAGTTGTTTGGATAGATATTCATTCTCTACATTCTAAAACAAGAAATTGAAACCTAGAGAAGCCAAGATTAAGCTGTTTGGCCTTCCCTTAACAGAAAATTCTTCAAAAAGGAATAACTCATCAAAATTGGGATACAGTAGTGGCATTTAGACTGGCACACTTTCATGGCCTCTTTTTGGAAATATGGAGCATTGCAGCATGCAAAGATGACATATTTGGCATGTAAAAATGTCAATCATGAAATATGAACACATGTTGCAACAGGAGGCTAACAGGACCCATCAATGCTCACTACCTTTCTGGAGATATGCATGAAGTTGTTCTGTGATAGCAAAGCGGTGAAGGGGCTACAAGAACTCATCACTAGGTGTGTTGGACCAGGAGAACTGTGCGTAGTCTGGAAGCTCGGAAATCACACAACATGAACAAGAAGAGAGATGAGATTGACCACGTAGATTTGGGAATATGAAATGGATCAAGTGATTTTGGATCTAGGATCGGACGCAACATCCTGCCAAAGTAGACATGGGAAAGCATGGGAAGGCCCATGTTGCAATGGTCTCCTATTCAATTGCGAATGGCAAACCAACAAAAGATTCTACTGATGGGAATATTGTAGGGAATCATGGTGGATATTGAAAGCACGAGTGCGCTTGCAAATTTTGAAGTGATAGAGATTGTTGATGACAGCAATCCCTATCCCCACTACTAGGAATAGATTGGGCCACTGACATGAATGGAGTGATAAATCTAAAGAAGCACAAGATGATCTTTGAAAAAAAGTCACTACGCATAGTGGTACCTTTAGATCTTATGGAAGGATCGCACTACACAGAGTAGTTACACGACTGCAATAGTGATGACGATCTAGACTATATCTACAGGATAACTACTTGGGAGCAGGATTTCATGGGAACATGAAAGCTCCTGCACCTCAAATTCAGATAAGGAAATAGAATGATGGTAGAACCAGTTACATGCTGTAACCACCCTCAACTGTGATGTGATGATGAGGTCACTGCGTTGTGTGACAATAGAGGTAAGAGATCTGCCTATGTATGACGGGTTAGGCAAGGTGGATGATTTCCTGAACAAATTTGAAATTGAAGTACCTGAACAGCAGCATTTTGATGCTCTAAAATGGGCACTGTGCGCTATGCCCGCAAGATGGTGGGGTATGCATCAAAGTAATTTTGAGGACTGGCACAAATGCAGAAGGACGATGCTCAGGCAGTTTGGAAAGCCCCAGATGCAGATGAAAGTTTGGTATGATGGATGACATAGCATACACGCCCACCTCTCCAGATGGGAATAGGCCTATGGTATGCAACCTGCACGAACGCACACTTTCCTCACGATAGGAAACACAACCAACAAGCAGGAGCGGGCAAGAAAATGGCACGAATGATGAAGTATGATAAGACCAGGCATACCAAATATTATCCCCATGGAAGCCTTTGACAAAGTGTGTGAAGTAATGAGCGCGGTCCACCATGTGAGATGCACTAACTAGGATGTATGTGTACCAACAGTTCTATGGGCTTATAGTACCATGTGCAAAACCCTGACCACGTGGGCACTTCCAACATTGAAGTATGAAGTAGATGTTGTAATCCCTATGGAGCATGCAAAGCCTAGTCCATGCATAGCAGCACCCGTAGACACGACGGTTCATGAATCCTAGAAAGAAGGAATCTAGAACACATGGGACTTGAAGAAGAAATCCAACACGGAAATCTTAGACTCCGCGAACTTGAAAAAGAAAGGGTACAGTTGAGAGAGAAAAGCAGTTTGATGGATGCAGAGGTCAAGAAGCTAGAGGATGAGATAAAGCAATAGTTTCTCACTGAAAACACTAAAATGGTAAGGCAAGGTGCATACAATAATGTTGATAAGGTTGAGAACTAGTGTCATGAATTGGTTAGTCTAATGCCTTGGCTTGGACCGCCTATCACCAAGCGTAGTGACCAAAAGGAGCGTGTTGCAAATGGTGAAGTGCGCGATGCTGACCACAATAATAGAAGGTGGGCATTCTCCGAGAACCGCAATGAAGGATAGGATGGAGCCCCACACGGGTGGTGTGACCACCTAACTAGCCAAGGGAAGGACAGTCTTAGCGCTCCAAGTAGTTGGAAGGGAGCGTGAGACTATAAACTATTCTTCCCAGGAGTTGCCCGATATTGGAGATGCATGCAGAAGCAAAGAGTCACAGGGTTCATGACCGCTCACGGGGGACTGCGATACCATGTGGATTGGCTAGAAAGTGACCATTG